>JBBPBS010001171.1:1783303-1829318 GCA_037974835.1 Cicer judaicum | reverse complement strand
TTATTTTTGGTACATATCAATATAACAATAATTCAATTGCACAAATAATTAATTAGTTAAAAATTTTAAATACCTAAAATTGATTTAAAGTATATCTTTAATAAAATAAATTTTAAACTCTTCATGAAATATATTCAATAATTTTGTTTTTACAACAACTTCTCATGCTCACAATTAAAATATCATACTAATAAAACAAACAAATTTAGACTACGATACAATATAATTCAATATTAATATTTTTTTAAAATAAAAAATATTTAAATAGTCAATCATATTTTTAACTTTTTACGTCTTATTTTTGGGTTTGTATTTTATATTTTATTTCATCAAATAAATACAAGTACCATTATATGTTGAAAAATAAATTAACAATCAAAGTACAATGAGTCAAATAATTATCCTATATAATAAATTATCATACGAATTTTATAAAATATTTTAAAAATTAAATTAGATGATGATTGTAATAAACATGATTTTCTCTCATTTTAATTTTCCTAATTATATTTAATTATTACAAATCAATAAAATAATATTATAAAATAATTATATTTACAATACATAAAATATTATTTATAAAATTTATAAAATTAATTAATTAATTAATATCTGCACAGCACGCGGACCATAATCTAATTTTCAGATTAATATGTATCGCCAATGATCAAAAGCTTAAATCCTATAAAGAATTTAATTATGAAAACAAAATGTAAAAGGTTTTTATTCAAAGTCCTCGACATTACCGGTACATAAAAATTAGTGTTTCGATTTATCCCTTATTGAAATGCTTTTTTTATTTTTCTTATAAATTAGGTATATAAAAAAGAAAGTATATTATTACGCAATCAAGTTAAATAAGAATATAATTACAATGGACAACACAATTCTCTTTAAGAGATTTGGCATTATTATATTTTTAATACTAGTCTGTATTCAGAGTTTCTAATTAAATTTAAAGACATTGGATACATATCATATCTAACCAATCATAAATATTTTATTTTTCTTTGTATCAAAAGCACATAGACTTCTAAATATGTGCAATAACTTTTGTATCCTTTTGCACATACACTCTTTTACTTTTTGTATGGTATGTTGTTTTTTTCATTTCGCACAGTTACACCGTTTTTGTTCTTATTTTCAATCAACATCAAATTAGGGTAGAGAAAGTTTTTTTCCTCCTTTCCCGTCTATCAAATTATTAAAAAAAAAAAAAAACATCACACTTTTTATTCTTTTTTCCTTTAATTTTTCTCATTTTTTTCTTCAAAATCAAATAAAAACATAAAAGAAATGAGACGTCGACAAAATAAACTTTCTCAACACGGAATTTATAATTCTTTTTTCTTTGCTATGAATCACCTCTTTGCCAAATAATAAGAAAAATTCCTTGATTACATTTCAAACATTTTTTTTCTCCTTGTAAACAAATATTAAGAAAATAAACTTTATTCAATTCATTTATACACCAATAAGCTGCAACAATTTTTTGAAACACATCAACAATTATTTCACAAGATTCAAACTATAAAATCATAAAGTTTTCATTAAGCCATGAAATCATAAAATTATTATATAAGAAAAAGTTTAATTTATATATACAGTCAGTATAATCAGTCTATCAAACCAATCATATTAATAATTTTAGAGATAATCAAAGTAACACTTTTTATTGATTTGATCGGTGTAATTGACTGACAATATAAAATATATTTATACTATCGATATATATAAATTAAATCCGACTGTAATAATAATCCATATTTCCCCAATAATTTTCAACTTATAGTACACACGGACGCCTCTTCTTCCCGCAAGCATACATGGTGTGGGCCCACATAACAAGGTCCATTCCAACCATAACTATCATATATAGGCCTCCCATAAACTTCTGGGGGCCCATATGGCCCACCCCCATAAACAAGCCCAAAAGGAACTGTCGGTGAAGGATATGCAAAAACCGACCTTGGTGTTGTCTCATGAAACATTACAGCCGGTGCCGGTACCGGTGCCGGAGCTGGAGCTGGAGCCGGATCTTGTTTTGGTTGTTTAGGTTGAAGATTAATAGGTGGGCCAGGTTGTGGATTGGGCTTTTTATCGGCCTCAATATTTTTTGCTGGCTCTTTGGGCTTTTCGGGTGCTGGTTTGGGCTTTGGTGGGTCGACTATTTCTATGCTTTTGATTGTACCACCCCCTTCACAACAAAGATTGTCTCTTAACTTCTCTGGGCTGCAGCACACCACTCTTATTGTCACTATGTCATTCTTCTCGTCGTACAATTGGTCTCGAATTTCTTCCATTCATGGAAATTGCAACAACAACAAAAGTTCCACAAATTATTGGTGTCAAAAATTGGGAAGTTATAATTTTCATCAATTAGTAAAATGATCAATTCACATGAATGGTAATTTTGAACTAAATTAAAAGGAAGATATTAATTAATTTGAAGCACAAGTCATAACATGTACTACTAAACAAAACAAAAAAGTGAAGTTAGGAAAAATAGGTTACAATTTCATCAAACTTTTACTGGGGCCATAGGCTAATAATATCCGCCAATAATCAACCAAGCCTAAATATGTATGAGGGAAAAAAATAAATATGACTTTATCAAAAAATAAAAAATAAAATATGAAAGCAAAAGAAACATTTTTAATTTATTTTGATAAATAAAGTGAAAGAAAAATAATTATTATTGAAAGACTCACGAGGGTATTTGCAGAGGAGCTTCTTGACTTTCTTACAGCATTTTCTACATTGAAGGTCAACCTTGAGCTTCATTATGGCAACCTTCATGAGTTCAAGATAGTTAATTGGTATCAAAATTCAATCATTTAATTTAATGATGATGATCACTAGAACTAATTTGATTACCAATAAGAGGAGTGAATGAGACATTAAATATTTGTAATGGATAATAATTCAGAGATATATCAAAGTAAAATATTGTTATTTACCTTTTGAGCCATGGTTTGAGGAAAGAGCTTAGATCTAAGATATGTTCAGATAATAAGAATGAAAAAGTGGTTAAGGTAATGACATATGTAATGTATTATAGAAAAGAGAGAGATAATAAATGCTTGAAGATAAAGATACATGGATGATATTGCATCGCACTCACTAAACCTTACCACCAATCATATGCAATCTCGTAATGTCATGATTTTCAATTCCATTTGTCATCATCGATAGAATTACATGAAATAAAATAAATATTAGATTTAATGATATTGTTTAATATTTATTATGATAGATTAAAAAAATATTTATTATGATTGATATATAATTTTGTTTTTGGATAATTTTTTGTATAAATTTTTTTATTAAATATTTAATATTCTCTCTGTCTCAAATTAATTAAATTATTTATTTATTTTACACATATTAAAAAAATATATAGATAAAAAAAGAAAATATCACTTTTATCAAATTATTTTTATTAAGTATTGATACATTATCAATATCATAAATATAAGTAAAAGATATTATATTGAAAATTATATAAATAATATTAATTAAATATTACAATTAAAAAAAATAAGTGAAAATTAATTTATTTGAGACAATTTTTTTTAGTAAATGGGCTGATTATTTTAAAACTAAAAATACTGTTTTCTGCAATAGAAAAATTAATCCATATCATTAATAGACAAATCACAATACAAATGCTAACACAATAGTAAATTCAAGATAGCAAATATACGAAAGTCATTCCAACTAAGAGTGAGAAAACATTAATGCTGTGTTTGGTGGTTGAGAATTGAAGAGAGTAGAGAAGAAATTTTAAATAATATTTATTTGGTTTAACTTTTAAGACAACCGAACCAAAATTATTCATAGACATATTTTTGTTTTTGCTCTATATTAGAAAAGTTTGAAAGGGAGGATACGAAATTAAAATTGCATATAAACCATTTAAAATATTTTCATTTTCTTAACTAAACATAAATTTAATTAAAATTCATCCCTTTCCATCATTTCTTTAAACCAAATATATTTGTATTTTGCTCAACTACTCATCCTTCATTAAAATCTCTCTTCTATCCTACAAATTATAGAACCAAATAGATCTAAATAAATTCCTAAGAATTAAAATAAAGTCTGATATTTAATCTGTTCATCTTTAATATGCTCAAATGTAATCATGGTTAAGGCGAGTTGGATTGTCCTATGAGTATTGTATAGGTTTTCCTTTGTACACATCCCCAACAATCACATAAAACGATTTTAATATTTATTGCAACTCTTAAATCAAATAAAACATACTTTTTCTGTTCCAAATTATAAAATAAAAAATCAATTTATATTTATTAAGAAAAATAATTAATGTTCGAAAATTGACAAATTGTGTATCACAAATTATACTTTTTAATTGTATTTAATGTAAATAAATTGAATGGTGGAAAACCAAATCAAAATAAATATTGTATGGCTTTTGTTCTTCTGGATGGAGTGAATGGTAGGAACTTTCCCTCTTTTCATGGGAAATTCATAAGTTTCGGAAAACATACACTCAATAAATCCAATAATGGTACTTTTGGAACATCATAATTAAATAAAATAAAATTATGTCTTTTTTATAATTTATGATAAAAATAGATTACTTTTCTTATAATTTGAGACGGAGAGAATGAGGTGAAGCAACCATGAAGTTTAGAGACAATTGCATTCATTACTAGTGGGGTGTTTTGACACGTAGTATGTCATATAACAATAAAAGTTTTGGAGAACAATGCCACCATAAAACCATCCTCCAACCCTTTTTTTTTCCATCTCAATCTATTTGATCTCATTTCATTTCTTTCTCTAATATAAAAAATTTAAAATAACCAAAATAAGAAAGATCTGATGAGTCAGTGAACAATTATAAACAAATATATATTTATATTCGAATTACATTAACGAAATTCAAAATCGCAACTTATGAATTCAAAACTTATCTTTAAATCCCCAAAATACCCAAAGGAATAATTAAAACCATTTGCATATTTCGTAGACAAAACCATTTGCATCTCATATTATACCATTACCTACCAAGTATTTCATGCTTAAAATGTACTTAAATGAAACTTCAAAAGTTTTTGTTTCCAGTGTACACTTAAAATGTAGATTTTATTTGAACAAATAAATCTCGTTTTTATTTCATATTGCTTGACCGAAAGGTATAATGTATACATAAGTTATTGATCATCAATCATATTAGATAATGTCATTTGGAAGAAATATGACACTGAAGATCATATCAAAAACATCCTACAAAGTCTTTTTAAGGTAGTGGTGACCAAAGTTCAACCATTCTACATGCTAACTGCTAAGGACCTATAAAAGATGAAGCTAGATGAGCTCTTTAGATCCTTGAGGATCTATGACTTGGAAGATGGAACTATGGCCTATGTAGTGAAGATACATAAAGAAAGACCAAGTCCATAACTATTGTCCTAAAAGCTTAAAAAGAATCTCCCCCAAGGAGCAAAAGAATAAGACACTTTTAAAGATAATGATCCAAGTCAAGAGAGCAAGGAAGATGACAGACTAATGCTTATTATTTCTAGAAGAAAAACAAAGTGGCTATAGAGAAAGAGAATCAAAGGGAAATCACTTCCTCAGAATGGAGTCAAATCATATAATTCAAGTGCAAGAAGCCTAGAGATATGAAAGTTTATGTCCTAGCCTCAAGAAGGAAGGAAAACAGAGAGTCTTCAACAAGAAAAATAACAGCCTCAATGGATACTTAGGAAGACCCTAATTAACTTTCCTCAAGTAGTGATGAGGAAGGAAATTAATAAGACAAAGTTTGTTGGATATGACAGAAGAGAGCACAAACATGAATGCAAGTAAACACAAAGAGTTGGTGTATATATATATATATATATATAGGGATTATTTCAAATGAGAATTTTTATAATGAGAAGTGAGAGGGATGAAACTTAAACTAAGATTATAACAAAAAGTTGTAAGACTTTTTTAGATGATCATGTGATGTTTAAATAACTTTTAATCATGACCATCCATATATGGTCTAGATTTACTCCCTAAACCCAGAACCCTTATTAAGAAGATCTGCAATACAAAAAACTGCATCTTTGTCACCAATCCCAAAGCAACCTTCACCAACGTCTAAAAATTAAATGTTTTTTTAATGTCACTACAAATTAATTGTTTCTGATTCAATGAATTATGCTTGACATATAAAAGGAGCAGCTAGGTATCAAACAATATGACAGGGCAGAGAACAAAAATTCAAGATCATCACATAAATGCCAGTATTCCAAACCAAACAAAGATACAATACATGTTATTGGCTCAGCATCCAACATCAATCCCTTTCAGTTACCACACATGACAATAATAATAGTAATGAAGATAAACACATTTGATTCTAAACTACAAAAAAACATGATCAGAATATGACACAAGTATTTTCAATTTTCCATAAATGTCTATAATAGCCAACAACACTTCAAGCACCAAATTAATAATAATCAAATTATTATTGCCTATTTTTTGCTTCCACCTGCATTATTCCCTGCAGCATCCTGAGCTGCTTTCTTAGCCGTCTTCTCCTGCAGTGCCTTTGCATCCCTAATCAACAACAACAAAAAAACAAATTAGTACAATGAAAACAGTTAATACTAATAATAATAAGGTAAACAAAAAATTGCAAAATGTGATTGACAAAAATAGATAAACACAACCTTTCCCTACGCTGTTCAGGAGTCAACCCATCAGTCTTTACCGGCTTTCCTTTAGAACCACCGGTTCTAGACTGAGCCCTTTCACGGTCTTTCTCTCTCTGGTTACCACGTTCGCTTTAAAGTTAAATTCAAACACTAACAAATAAAGGTTCAAACCACAAACTACACACAAAAAGCTCGTTTGTATTGTGGCAAAGGAACAAGTACAATAAGATTGAGCTCAAGTTTTTAATGAATTTTAGTTAAAGACGAATCATTCCGGAAACCGGAAACACTTAATTTGAATCCGGCTGAAACAATATTTGGCCAGAATTTACAACAATTACTTTTTTTCACAAAAAATTGAAACCGTTGAAATTTAGCACATTACATTAAGATTGAAAAAAGAAAAGTCAACATTAACCCTAAACAATAACAAACAAGAGTTCAAACCACAAATTACAAACACACACAAAAAAAAAACTCATTTGTATTGTGGCAAATGAAACAAATACAACAAAGACGATTTTTTTCACAGAAATTTAAAACTATTGAAATCCAGTAGAGTACATTGATATTGAGATTGAAAAAAAGAAAAGTCAACATGAACCCTAAATTGAGGAAAATGAATAAAGAATTAGACGAAAATTAAAAAGAATTAAAAGGATATGAGTCATGATTGTTGATCGATTCTTCTGAACAAAACGAGATGAGAGTCGACGAAAAACCCTAAAAATTGAAAACAGAAAAACGATAAATAAAATAAAAAGGAGAAAGAGAGAAAGTGAGAAAGTGAGAAAGGAAAAAATTAGGGTAAGAGAGATGAATACCTGATTAAAGAGCGAGAAGGCAACGAATGATGAAAAATTGAGAAAGCGAAGAAATTATAGAGGAAAAGAAAGGGAAATTATTTGGACTTTGAAGATTCGGAACCAGCTTGGCAAACAGAAGCAAAGGACGTAAAATAATGCTTTTTTGTTGGTGGGTAATTTATTAATTTAATTCAAGGAGTTAAAAAATTAGATATTTTTACAATTAAAATATAGGATAATTTTTTTACTAAAAAAATAGGATTGTTATAAATTAGTTAATTAATTCTCTGAAAAAAAACATATAATAAATTTCATAATTTATTTTTAGACATGGCAATCGAAAGTAGCATGGTAGATTTTGTCTCTTCTATCCCATACATGACTCTATGTTTATCTTTGTTTCTTTATTAATTTAAAATTTAAATATTCATTCTCGTTCGTGATAGAGTTTGTATTTTTTTTCGCACTCGAACTTATTCATATATATAAAATAATAAAATTAGAAGTGATAGTTATTATAATTAATATAATAAAATAATAATAATTATTATTATTATATAATAAAATTAAAATATAATAAAATCACATTTTTTATAGAGAAAAAATTATAATTTTTAATATTTAAAAAATATTAAATATATTGATTATATACATTATATAAAATTTAAAAATGATAATATTGCTAGAGACGAATTCAAGTGTGGGTGGATTTCAACATCCTCAAATCTATCCCTGTCCCGAGTTTTAATTTTATAAAAGAAAAAAAAAATCACACTACATTAAACACATTTTTCTCGTCCAAATCAAGACGAATTTGGAATAGTATACACATGTACAAGTTGTGTTGTCATTTTTATTTTCTATAAATGAAATGTTAAAAAACTTTCACACAAATGTGTACAGAGTTCGAATTCAAGACATAATATATAATCTAACAGTAATTGCATTTGTTAGTTGAATTTAATCTTACATATTCATAACTTCTTTTTTGAATCAATAAATTTAATCAATTTTTCGTAAAAAAATTAAAGAATATAAATTCGACTTACTAAAAAAATATCTCACACTCACTAAAAAAAATGTATACAAGATAAAAAATAAAATAGTTTATCACATTTGAAATGTTGAAAGCAATAATAAAAATTAATTTTATTTTCTAATTATCCTTCATAAAATTTTGTTCAATAAAAAAATTAAATGAAAAAAATTAAATCTAAAATGGTCTTGTAATTAAAATGTGTTAAAGTTAATTAATATTTATTTATATTTAAGATTACAAAAATATATTTTTTTATTACTAATATTCGATATCAAAGTAAATAGTATGTGTATTTCCTTCGATGAATGAGTCAAACGAATCGTCATAAAAAGAAAAATAATAATCTTGGACCTCCAATCGATCCAGTATATTCATATATTTTTCTGGCAGTGGATGACCTCGATGTGGAATGAATAGACATGCACGTGGAATGAAATCGCCGTATTGAGTTTGCAGATCCATTGACAGATGGTAGGAAAATTTTGCATGATCCATGCATGAAACACAAAAGAAAAAGATTAAAATTTAATTATAAATAATGTTCCAATACAATGAACTAACATTATAAAAAAAAAACATTTTGATTAAATTAACTCATAATTATAAAGTCTTAAGTACTTAGAGGAGGGACAAGTAACCAACTAAATGCATACTCTTGGAAAATACTCAAGTATGTAGTACTGAACGTACATAACATCGACATATGCTGCCTTTCATCGCTGAACATGGTAGTATCTACCAAGTAGATAAGAAGATATCATATGATGATATTAAACCTATGATATTCCTTCACCTCCTCGTCATCAGCAAATTGAATTGACATGTTTAGATGAATAAAAAATTAAACTTCAAAGATTGAGAATCTTATTGGGTATTCAATTATGAGTGTTTAGTCCTACATTGACATTATCAGCAAATTGAATTGACATGTTTAGATGAATAAAAAATTAAACTTCAAAGATTGAGAATCTTGTTGGGTATTCAATTATGAGTGTTTAGTCCCACATTGACCAGAAATTGAGGCTATATTGGATATATAAGGAGAATGACTCATAATCCTAATGTCTTAAGGTTTTGGGTTGAGATATGGTGTCTAAGTCTCTTATGAAATAAATCTTACATGAGTTCCTTTGGTTGTTTCAACCTTTTATGAAATAATATTTGGTGATCGATCGAGTTATTAAACCACACACCAAAAACCTTGTTCGATCATGAATCTCTTATCTTTACCTTGTTCGATCATGAATCTCTTATCTTTTGTGAACAACAAGTCAACAACATATTTTCATTCTTACTTTACTTCAAACTTACAGTGCCATACAAGAGACATGCAAATACAATCTATTTATCCTCCTAATATCATCGTAAAATAATTTTAAATTGAAGATTATATTTTACTTTTGATTACTTATGTTATTTTTATATTTATTTTGATTCTTTAAGTTATGGTCGTTTTATTTTTGTTTTTTTAAGTTATTTTGATCTCATAAATTACAAATATTATACAATTTAGTTATTTCTAAGAACAAAATTGTAACTTAAGAGATTAAAATGTTTAATTTTTGTAACGCAAGGGACCCATATAGAATGAAAATAATTAAAATATTTTATGTTTATAACATAAGAGACTAAAATAAAATAAAAATAATTAAAATATCTAACATTTTTAACTTAAAAGACAAAAATAAAACAAACGAAATTAAGAAATCAAAGTGAAAGTTAAAATTAACTTAAAAGATCAAAATGTAATTTGTCCTAAATAAAAAGTGATATCCTTTAACTTAAGTGACATTTTTCCTCCACAAATTATAAAGTGGAATACTTTTACGTGGGTCATATTTAAAAATTAGTTAAAACTGTAAAAGATGAAGGAACAATGAGATTTTTTGATAATATAAGTTAACATATGTCGTATGAGATTATCCCATAATTTATATTGGTTTAACAAATTATATTTCAAAAAATATTTTTTTTTTTCGAAATGATTTCAATCGAATTATTGTCTCGGTTATAATAACCACGAAAATAATTCTAAAAACTATACTTAATCTTCATTAAAATTTTAGACCATTTTTAAATAATGATCTAAGTTTAACTAACTTTCTTAACATTCACCAATATATTTGTATGAAGACAAAAAAAGTAAGTATTATTACTTTTTTTTAAATATAAAAACGAAACCGCCATGTGGCGCTCGAACGGAAAACGGTTGGACTATCAACGTCAAAGATAGAGTTAGACGCCATCACGATCTTTCTTCATGCTGTGGAATTCATTTCCAATGATGACGTCACTTCTTCCACATTTTATTCTCCTTCTCTTTCTGCCTTTCACTAACTGCCATATTCCAACTACACTTGAAGGTCCCTTTGTTCCTGTCACCGTTCCATTCGACACTTCCTTGCGCGGCGTCGCCGTTGACTTGCCCGACACCGATCCCCGTGTTCGCCGCCAAGTCCGTGGTTTCGAACCTGAGCAGATTTCACTTTCTCTCTCTACCACTTTTGACTCCGTTTGGGTCACATGGATTACAGGTAACAATATATTAATTAATTATTGTCATTTTAATTTAGGAGTAACCGTCGCGTTGTGATTACTGAATTTGCAAAAAAAGAAAAAGTAATTATAAATGCATACGGTCTATGCTTCTAAAATATTTTATAATCAAATTTACGGTGAAAAAATATGGGTATACTTGTATAAGGTTTTTAGTTCGCTGTAGTGGTTGCCTTAGTTTTTTAGTTAGTAATTAGTTAGGGGAGGGAGAAATTGTTAGTACGAGAGATTGAACCCTGAACCTCCTTTATGAAACTCTTGCCTTAGTTTGATATTGTTCAGGATTGCGATTTTATTTGAGTCATGTGTTTTAGTCACATTGCAGTTACATAGTTCTCAAAATCCTTTGGCTTTGTTTGGGAGGGGAGGGCTTTTTTTTCTTTTCAAATTTAAGCAAACTATAAAATGTTTCTAAGAATGAAAGAACTCAAAGAAGTGTGATTGAAATGTTATTTGATCTTAAATTATGTTGTTCTTTGTTTAGATATTATAAAATGAGCGGAATGGAATGGAAAGGAATGGAGTGTTGTGGAAAGGAGCAAAGTATCCATTCCATTGTTTGGATAAAAGGTAGGATTCCATCCTATATACCCCAAATTGGAGGGGAAGAAAATGAAGGGAGATGATGGAATGTATTCCATCATGTTCCACTCCATTACTCTCATTTTTAAAATATCCAAAGTCCAAACAATGGAACTTCATTAGTTACCACTCCATTCCATTCAATCAATCCAAACAAAGCCTAATTTTAAAAAAATCTTAAATATATATTTAAATATAGATTTACCCTTCCTAAAACCTCTCCTCTAAAACCCTCCTCCCAAACAGCCCCTTGATTTCACAGTCACAATATCAGTTGTGGACCTTTTTTCAAAACCCTGCTCTTGTGATGGCTTCATGAATGTACGTTCTTAATTTGATGGAGAATCTCAGTCAAATACTATTGGGATTTAATTTTGTATGTACTCTTCACACATTTTTACACATGTGTCCAATCCAATCTTATCTTGTCATATAGATATTTTGGAGATGTTTTAGTAACTGGTATAACGAATAGAATCATGGTGTGATTCAATTGAATGTGTATTAAAAAGTTTTACCCTCAGTCATGTATATTGCAGTTGTGGAAATATCAAAAAATTTGATGTCATAGTCATAATGTTGGTTATGGACCTCTTCTGAAGTGCCATGTTCATGCTCTGTATAGTTTTCTTGATGGATGTAGTTGATAATTTCAGCATAAATTAACTTAACTTTTTATTTTTCATCGAACGGTGTTATTCATGTTGCTTTGTTGATGATATGATAAATTAGGGGAATATCAAATTGGTTACAACATCAAGCCATTAGACCCTAAAACTGTCTCAAGTGTTGTTCAATTTGGAACTTCAAGATTTGAATTAGTGAATGAAGCAAAGGGCCAATCCCTAATCTACAATCAGCTTTATCCTTTTGAAGGCCTTCAGAATTACACTTCTGGAATCATCCATCATGTTCGACTCACAGGTTATTAATGTTTTGTGTTTCCTAATTAAAATTGAATGGAACAAAGTAACCCAAATAACTGTTTCTATTATTCTGTTTTAGGTTTTCTGGCTAGTTTATTCAGTTTTAGAAACATAGGATTTTAATTTTTCAATCAATGTTAAGATCTTAACAATTTTGTAGTTTGTGATATGTATACACTTTAGTCACGATCTCAACGTACGGTTATAACTCCACACTTAATTGTCTAAAGTGCACCACTCATTTTAGAAGAGCCACATCCGCTGGTGTAATTAGTACCTAACCATCTCTAGCTTTCAGTATATCCTGTTTGTTTATCATAGAAAATTGTTAAAATTGTCATTGTTCAATTTCTTTAATATGCTTTCAAAATAATTTTAGTCATTACTCTTCAACATTGATGTATGGGTCTTCCAATGTCAAGAGAGGTCAATACTTTAATTATCCTTCTGTACACTACCATGTATAGATATCGCAGAGTTGCAGTTTATTTTATCCTCAAAGGAAAATTAGATTTTATATAGAGCCCAATGATGGAGAATGCTCCATCCATGTAGCTGATTCCACGTTAATAATTCTAGTTTCATTGAATGAAAGTTTTCATGTTTTAGTTTATTAAACTAGTCTCCACTGTATATGTAGGATTGGAACCAAGCACACTATACTATTATCAATGTGGAGATCCGTCATTACATGCCATGAGTGATATATACTATTTCAGGACCATGCCAATTTCTGGTCCACAGAGTTATCCAGGAAGAATTGCAATAGTAGGAGATCTTGGTCTCACTTATAATACAACTACTACCATCAGTCATATGACTAGTAACGCACCTGATCTTGTCCTATTGATTGGTGATGTAACCTATGCAAATTTGTACCTCACAAATGGAACTGGCTCAAACTGTTATAGTTGCTCATTTCCACAAACTCCTATACATGAAACCTACCAGCCTCGATGGGATTATTGGGGAAGGTACACAGAAAATTATACATTTCTTGACTAATCATTTGTGGATGATGATAAAGTACCGTGATATTATATATTTATACTGCGTCTTCTTATGCTTCGATAACTAAATGATTCCAGGTTTATGCAGAATCTAGTGTCTAGAGTTCCAATAATGGTAGTAGAAGGAAATCATGAAATTGAAAAACAGGCTAGGGACAAGACATTTGTGGCTTACAGTTCCAGGTTTGCGTTTCCCTCTAAAGAAAGTGGATCGTCATCCACATTCTACTACTCTTTTAATGCTGGAGGCGTTCACTTTATTATGCTTGGGGCTTATATTAATTATGGTAAAACAGGTATTTTCTTGTTCTACCCTTTTTCACTATTCAGTTATATGCCTTGCATTAATTTTTTGTTTGTTTTTTTTACTTGTAAATATTGTTTTCAACGGCAATGACTTTGTATCCTTGATTTGAAAGATGGGCCAGAGAAATTAAAAGGAGAAAGTGATTTTTTTAATTTGATGTTTTGGCTATAGTCAACTGGTGGGTAGCAGAAAAAGAAGTAGAATAGAATATTGGAATTGACTGTTAATGGAAACATTCAGGCATGTATCTCAGTGATAGCAGAACCTGTTTTCTGGAGTACAAGACAGGAAATGCAAAAACAAGAAAAGAAACAAAATCTAGGAAATTTCCGCTAAGAACATCAAACTTTTCTTATCTAGTGCTCCTTGAGATGCCTCCGTTTTTAATAGCAAGCATAATGACAATCTACTCTTTTTCACCGACTGATTTATTTTGGGCCCCCTGAGAAAAAGTTTTGCTCATGTAAGCAATAGCCAATAAGTCTTTCTTCTTGCATTAATACCGACCTTCCCCTTTTCCTAATTATCTATATCAAATGTTATTTTTGAAATTTGGAACTGCCAAAACAAGAATAGTTGGTATTTTGGTTTTAAGTTGCTCAAAGACATATTGGGCTTCCCTTTCCCATTAAAGTGTCCTTCTTAAGTTTCTGTATAAGAGAACAGTCAATTTTCTCCTAGTTCTGCACTAACTTCCGTTTGTAAAATAAGAACCCCATCAATCCCTTTATATCCACCATGGTAGTTCATCATATCACTGATCTTCTTTAGGTCTGCAAAGACTCCCTTCTCACAAATTAAACGCTCCAAGTATTCTTGCTGTCTTTGTAAAACTTAGGTTTTCCTTGACTCAACATGATTCGGAAGAACACAGCTACCAAGTGCAAGTTTTGTGTAACTGTTGCATTCACTTTTCATGCATTTCAAAGCTTTGTTTATGAAGAAGCAACAATTTTTTGTATTGGCTTTAGTGTGCGTTAGCAGATTAAAAAACAGAGAAACAAACACACTATTAACTTAGTGAGAGGAACAGTATGTTTTTGTTACTGAACTTAAAAGACACAATCAAAGTTGAAAAGGAAAATAGAATATTATATGAGAAAACCGGACATGAATGGTCAGTAAGAATCGACTTTTTTGCAGTTATTTCTAAAATACGGTTACTAAATAGGTTAATGTAGCAATGTGATGAGTTCTCATAGGATGTTGGTGTAAAATTATTTAACACCGTCAGTGAATCTCGTTAAACTCATTCTATTGTAGAAACCGAAACAAATATTTTCTGTTGTACCGGGATGATTGATTTACCGGGTGTTTTGGATGTGCTTTAAATTTGATTTATGGTCACTTTAAGATTTCGGTCTGAATTTATATTCAGATGTTTCTACTGTCTGAATTGTTCCATAAACTTAAACGACAGCATTTGACTTTATAATTTTTTATGCTTCCCTGTCTTGTTATCTGAGCGGATTATTACCTTGACAGCTGAGCAATACAAGTGGCTGGAGAGAGACCTGGCTAATGTTGATAAAACAATAACTCCCTGGCTTGTAGCTACCTGGCATCCACCATGGTACAGTACTTATGAAGCTCATTACAGAGAAGCGGAGTGTATGCGGGTTGAGGTGGAAGAGCTGCTGTACTCATATGGTGTGGATATAGTCTTTAATGGACACGTGAGTTATCCTAAACCTAACAGATAAATAATTACAATCCATTCAATCTTGTTCGCTTATGGATAATGAATAATCATAGCCATGAAAAGAAAAGTTTTATCCTAATGGTGAAGGGGACATTTTATTTTTTCTGAAGCTAATTGGAACATTATTTTAGTTAATCTACCTTGATTATGAATTTTGTCTGTTCTGCTTTTCACCTATGTTCACTACAAGCATGCTGTAAAGAGATTAGAAACAAAGCACATATGCACCAGTAGTCAAATATTTTATATGATTTCGGACTAAGCTTGTGCTTTTTTTTTCTTTCTTAAATTGATCACCAGGTTCATGCTTATGAGAGGTCAAATCGGGTTTATAATTATAATTTAGATCCATGCGGTCCTGTATATATTACTGTTGGGGACGGGGGTAATCGAGAGAAGATGGCAATCAAATTCACAGACGAGCCTGGTCATTGTCCTGATCCATCAACTACTCCTGATCCTTTTATGGGTGGCTTTTGTGCAACAAATTTTACATTTGGCCCTGCAGCGAGCAAGTTTTGTTGGGATCGTCAGCCAGATTACAGTGCTTTCAGAGAAAGTAGCTTTGGCTATGGAATTCTAGAGGTACCATTCTCTTCGCACCCAACTCCTATCCCCTTGTGGAATAAAAATGTAGCATGGTAGTAGAAATGTTACATTCAATAATTGATTCAAAAGTTATGTCCCGGTGCATATTACCAGGAGAACAGTTAAGCATTAAAACCTCTTCTATATCATTTTAGTTTTTGTTTTCAAAGAGCCTAGCGTCGGAACTCTCAAACCTAAGATGTAGAGAACCGATTTCCCTGCTGCCTTTTGGCTTTTACGATACGAGTTTCCCTTATGGAAATTTTGTTTTTTGATGCAATGAAATAATGCTCATCTGCCATTTACTAGAATGTTGTATTGTTAACAACTTAAACATTATATTACACTTAGATTTGTCACAAAATAGAACTTTGATTTACTTTGGGATAATATCATAATCAAGCAAAGACATTCCTGGCTCTTAATTAGTTGTAATATCTAATTTTGATTTTTGAATTAGAACCTCAAGGTCATTTGAGTCCTCAGCTTATAGAACTTTTATTTGAGTGAACAATACATGCATAAGAACTAGTGTTGTCAAATAGTGGTTTCAATGGTGCTATATTGTTAAAGAGTAGCGGAATGTGAACAAATTGATATTGTTCTGCAATACGCTCATTAGTATTAAGTAGTGTGAAATAGCTGTAACATTGTAGCATAGCAAAATTTGAACAAACTATTATTTTGCGACGATTGACAACACTAATGAGAACTGTTGCTCATAACTAACGAGTGTTTTAATGTGTATTATACAGGTAAAAAATGAAACATGGGCTTTGTGGACATGGTATCGCAATCAGGACTCTTACAAGGAAGTTGGAGATCAAATTTACATAGTAAGACAACCTGAAATATGTCCTGTTAGTCAGAGGCTGTATAAAGATTGTGTTGCTTCGTTTTAAGGAATAGTACATTAGCTGTCATGGATGAAAATGTCATAATAGGTAAATATAAACGTCAGTAGAAGGAGATTACAAAGTGCTAATTACTAAATACCACAGCTTAATTGAGTGGAATGCAATCTATCTTGTATTACAAATGTTGATCCTATCTACTAACAGTTAGCATCATCATTCACAATTTCACATACTTATAGCCACCTCAGTACAGCACTTCACAAGGGAGAAATAAACCAAAATAAAAACAATAACTAATCAAGAAAAAAGTTGTCATCAAATCAAAGAGAACCCAGAACATGGAGATAAGAATATCAGAAAATTTCAAGAATCTCTAAAATGAAATTGTTGCAGAGTGGACAATTTCCCTTGGCCACCATAAGCTCTCTTGAACACATCCTGCAGAAACTGTGCCCACAAGGTGCGATAGCAGCACCCTTGTGTTTCACCATGCAAACACAGCAAGTGTGTTCCATATCAACTTGTCCTTCCTCATCATCTTCACATTCTTCGTCATCCTCATCAAAGTCTTCATCATCACTCAATATATACCTCGACCCTTCCAATCCCATTTCCCTATCAGTTTCCTCCAGCAAGTCCATAAGTGACATCATCATTGGAGGCCCTCCTACAGCCTCCTCCTCTGCAGCAGCTGCAGCTTCTGCTGCCTCCTGTGCTGCCACTGCCTCCCTCGCTGAAAGTGCCCTCCCTGTGTCTAGATTGCTGTTGTCTTCTTCAGGCTCGTCCTCATCGAAGCTGTCCCGAAAAGTCACCACGCGTCCTCGGTGAAACGGCTCTGATGGCACAGTGGTGGAATTTCGTCGTGATAGCTGTGGTCGGAGATTTCCTCCACCAGAGGAGTTGTCTGGGGAGTCGTTGGAGACACGGGTGGAGCTGCGGCGAGTGAACTGGGACTTGGTTGCCGAAGCATCGGCATTGTCAGTTGGGTCGAGGTCTTCTACTTGGTGAGTCATGGATTGAGCTGACATGTCTGCTTCGTGTTGAGTCTGGAATCGGACCGAGTTCCGACGTCCGAACTGAGAAAAACTTCTGCTGTTTGGATTTTGGATAGGGATATCCGAAGTTGGAATATGAATTGACGATGTCCAAGCAGAACCAGCGCGCTTGAGTCGAAGCTTGTCCTTGAAGGCTTTCCAAGATCTTCCAAATCAATGAAAATGAAACAGTGAGCTATTATTTCAGAATCATAATTATTAAGTTAGACTTTGTAAATAAATCAAATACTTTGTTCAGTCGGACATGTAGAACAAAGTAGAAACAATAAAACTTACCTTAAAATAAGCCAAAATTACACTTCAAGTTCTTTACCTTATTTAATATTTACGTCATTTATTTATTTTTTCTCATTTAGCTTTTTATCTTTTAAAACATACGTTAGTTAATAATTTTTCTTCATATTTTTATATGAAAAATACTGACTGGAGTAAGCCACATAGGAAATTATTTTAATAATTTTATTTTTTATATTGAAAATTAAAAACAAACTCAACATCATCTTCATAGTCACCTTTTCTATAAATCCAGAAAAATAATAACTCAAAAATTAAAATCTCCAAATTAAAAACTAAGCCCCAAATTTATCTAACACATAAAGAACTAGAAGGGTAATAGCAAGATATTCTCCCAAGGAGAGCGGGTTTTGATTCGACTCAACTATGTCTATGTTGGTGTCTATATTTTCTACCAAATTTTGAGAAACCTTTTGGAACATAAAAACTGTCTCATTTGATAAGAAAACTCAAGAGATGAAAGACCAATTAGTTTGGGTTGAGATGGTGTGAATCTTGGTGAATAGTCATACTAAACCCATTATAAAATCCAGTTTCGTTTTTATCTTTGACTACAACTTTGAATCATTTGTTTATGTTATATGGGTCTAAAAGTTGTATCATCTTAATCTTTATTTTTTTTACTATAAAATTAAGGTTAAAAATAAGTCAAAACGGTATCAAAATGAAAATAATTTTTCTGAAAGATGTTGGGTCGCAAAATCTATTTTTCTGTATTTAGATCAAAATTAGATATTGATGTTGATGAACAATAAAAGCAAACTCATTCCACTCATCTTCTGAAGAGTGCAGGAGACTGAAGGCTTTGTAGTTTCCTGAGGAAATATGGGATCATGATTAATTTGTTTTAAATATTTTTTGAAAGCATTAATTATATTTTTGTCCATATTAGATATATTATCTTGTCATGCATTGAAGTTATGTGTTAAGTTTTTTTTTTACATAATGTGTAAGATTGTTTATATTGTTGCTTAAATAACTAATTTAACCTTGGTACTTTCTTTACCCAAAAAAAGACTTTGGTAATTTATGTCCATCGATTAAATTAGTTATATGAAGTTTATACTATATTATGATTGTATGTCCTTGTAATTTGTACTTTCAAGATATTAATTTTATTATATATTTTATTTTGTGCATACGGTGGCTTTTTGTCATGTGCTTTTTTTATGCACATATTGATAATTTAGTTTGTGCATATGGTAGTTTGTTGAAGTGTTATAATTGTACAATTGAAATATTCGATGTGAGTATTTTCATGCAAAAAATTATTGATAATTTTTCTTTCACAAGAAAGATGTTTGTTTCCTTTTAGAAATATTATTTGAAATCTATGATTTTCTTAATGGCAAAATTATTTTGCAATGTTAATATCTGATTTTTCTAGTGGAAATGGTGTTTCATATGAAATGGTGTAATTTCATGGCAGCATAAATCCTTTACATGGGTTTAGTTATGTTTTCTTGAGAAGATATAATGGGAACTTGTAGACATTATTAAATGATCATAAATTGTACTACGATCTGTTTTATATTAGTGCACTTATTCTATGATCATGACATGACAACTAGAATTGTTAGTTATGTAGTTGTGGGTGACTTAACACTAAGAATCCGTTTGATTTGCAAAAAGAGTACATATTGAACATAACATTACAAGACAAACTTTCAAGTTACTAGACAACTTTTTGTCTTTTGCTATGTTTTGTTGATAATGAACAAAACAAACAACATAGTGCAAAAATTATCGACCGAGAGAGAAAAGTGACAGACAGAGATTAGTGAAAACAATGAGAAAGGAGACTAGACAAATAGATATATATATATATATGGAGGGGAGATAAAGAAAGAAGACTACGAAAGAGATAAAGAGAGTGGAGTAATAGGAGAGAGAAGATGAGAGAGAAATACGAGGAAGAGAAATATTTATTTTTTGTTTAGGAAATAAGAGAGAGGGGAAAAAGAGAGCGTAGAGAAAGATTAGAGAAAAATAGAAGGGAGAGAGAGAGGGAGAGAAAAATATTTCTTGAATAGAAAATAAAAAGATAATTAAGTAATTTAGACATTTACTTGAGACAAAAAATTATCACATGGTTTGACGAGTCTTGTTGGTTGGTAGTGATTGTGTTTATTTGTGATTACAGATGAGATATGAATGTGGTCACAATTGTTCATCCATTGGTGGAGTCTTTGATTTCAAAAAAATTCTGTTATTTCATAAATCAATGTTGTTCAAGTGGGAGAATGTAAGAAATTTCATTTATAAGTGTTGGTCTTCTATTGATATATATATCATCGGTTGCATGATATTTTAGTTAGTCATGAAATATTTATCTCGTAATCAATAATATTGGACATCACACGGTGAATGAGCTTGAATACTATAACTTATAGTTGAATTGATTAATGATGGGTGAATGAGCTTGAATACTGTAACCTATAGTTGAATTGATCAATGATGAGTGAAACGATTTGAACTCTTCATGGAACAATATGGTTTGATATATGAATTTTCATGAAAGAATTTATAGAACCATTGTAACCCTACACAAAAAGATAGGTCCCTCTCCACTTTCTCTCAATAAATACGTCTTGTGACATATGTGATTTTGAATCAAGTGAGATTGAAGTCATTATATGCCTAAACCAATGAGACTTGAGAAAGAAATGGAGGAAGATCCTATTCTTTAATCATTCAAGATCCTATTCTTTATTCTCTAATTTCATCTAGCGACTTATACGTTTTTCAAAGAAAGATTAGTACTAACACAATATTTGAAAAAGAGGAAAACAATATAATAGTAAAAAGAAAATGTTTTTGAATTACCTACGGTCTTTTTTGTTGGTCTCGTCTTCTCTGATGATGTCCAAAAGAGTTCTACTCTTTGGAGGTGGTGGTGGTGGTTGGCTTGATGGCGTAGTTGCTACTCTCTTTGGGTTGGCTAAGACGTCATCAAGAGTTAAGCCGGCAAACTTCTCTCGACGGCTCTCCGAAGCTGACATTTCCTCATAAAAGCACAAATTATCAAAACACTAATTAATATTGCTTTTCTTATTTTCTTTTTCTTCTTTGGATAATTTTGTTTTCTTCTTTTGTTGTTGTAAAATGTGATATTCTTTGCTTCAACAAGAGGAAGCAAAATGGAAGGTTATACTTGTTTATTGGTACCCACATTTTTGTTGGGAAAATCTGTTTCTTCCGAGAAAATGTAAAGCCTATTAATTTGGAGAAATATACAAGTGTGTAAAATTCCATACTTTCCAAAACTAAACTATATATAGTAGAGTTTAGATCGTGAGGAGATTATTGTGTCTTTCTTAGAAAATCAAATGGAATCGTACAAAACATGACAACAAAATTTGTATCGAAAAAAATGGAGGAATAATATTTATTTGTTTTATATAGATGTTGTTCCACCAGTCATGTAATACATGCAATGCACGAAGATAATTTGTTTTAATGATATATACATTTAATATGATTAATTTTTGCACTCATTTACATAATAGCTAGTAACGATGTGGTACAAACCAAATGCAAATGAAGAATTTATTTTTGTTATGAATTTTTTGCAGCACGACATTTAATGGTAAAGTCATTATATCATATTAAACATACATTAATGTTATGTAGAACTACTAACTACCTCTTTAATACAATAAAACATATATCAAAATACATCATAATATAGAATAATGTTTGAGATGACACAAGAACATGCATACCAAAAGTAATTATGGAACAAAAGTTCATATTAAATTGAATATAAAATAACTAACTCTTATTTTAGTTTCATAGTTTACTTTTTTTAAACATATTTTTTCTTCTTAAAAGATCATCTCCACGTTAAGATATACAAAATATTTTTTGATATTTAATCTTTTACATATTTACTATTTTCAATGTTAGTCATTGTCAACATGGTGATCAGACAAACAAAATAGGTTTGATTGAAAGTGAGTTAGTTTTTGCTGACAACATACTTAAACAAAAAGTAAACAGTATTCTAATCCAAGACAATTACATAAATTGTATATTGGTCATTTATGTATCATATTTAATTTATTATTTTTAAACTTTTCTCTAGTGAAACATGTTTTGTGACTTCTCCATGAGAAAAATAATCACACTTTTCCCCATACTTTAGTTGCTACATTATGAAAAGCAATAGAAAAAAAAAACAGTAATTGAATTTGACATAATGTTGGTCCTTATAATGCAATTTAACTTTGAGTCCATATTGGTCTTTATACGTCATAGGGTTAGTGTATTACAAATAATCACAAAGGGACTTACACATTTAGAGAAAATAGTTGAATCATTTTTAGCATTTACATCATGCTACAATAAGAATAAAATAAAGAGAGTAGGAGAAAGAGGTTGCTAACTATAGGAGAATTTCATTTCTTGAAAATGATATTTGAATTGAAAGTTGAGAGTAAAAAAAGTGTGATACATCCAAGAAAAGAAGCAACATGATATGTTGAACATCTAAGCCATATTTTTAGCCATAACTAACATTTATTATGTTTAAAACTTAAATACATGAAATTCGTTGGCTTTGCTCTATCTAAATTAGTCCCTAACTATATAATGTATTTTATGATGACATTTAACAACTCATATATTGTAGTCATACTGTCAAATCTAAAAGGTTGTAACATGTTATTAGCTTCAATTGGTAATGAGATGATATTTTTGCTACTATTGTATTGTATAATATATTGTTTAACTTATTACTTTTATGAATCGAGAATGTCATGTATCCTAAAATTTTAGTCGAGGAAAATAAAGATCTTAAGATCCAGTTGCTTAGATTTGAATTTATAAAATAGAGTTCAACTTATAAAAAATAAGTGTTATTTTGATATTTATTTATTTCTTCGTTTAATATTTGATATATCGATCTTTGGTATTTGTAACTGTTTGAATGTAAAGTATAAGTCCAATTATCTTTTATTTTATAGATTGTGAAAATTTAGTGTAACTCACTATTGTAATATGATTTTGATGTTTCAAAATAATATTATTTTCAATTAATCCTAATTAAGGTACTATTTATCAAAATGCACTTAAACAATACATGGATTGAAACAACCATGAGAAAAATATTGAATCTAAGATATATATATTGGTACTCTAGTTGGATTAGATGTAGATCTAGAATGAAGTGTTCTCACTTGCTTGAGCGTGTTCTTAACCAATTTAGATATATCCAGACCATCCCCTAACATCTAGACATATTTACTCCTTCTAACATGATTATGCAAGAGGTTGATCAAGCATATCTAAATTTTAGATTGCATCTAATTACTCTAGATATGCAAGAGCTATTTGTGGACAAGAGGTAAGAAACTGTAGTTGAATATATAACTTAGTTTTATAAGTTTTTTCATCTGTAATCCTTTTCAGAGGGAAACCCTCTGAGACCAGTAGACTTGGAGGTCATCGTACATCAAGAGTTCACGTCTTATATAGTTGACACACTGCAGATTTGCGAGAAAGTTAGATACCTTGTAATTGAAGCACATGAGATCATGGATGAGGGAACTCATGCATATGAACGCGTGCAGTAGATTATTTATCATACAAATGATGTATTTTTATATTGTAGGAGGAGACGAAGCAGCATAAAAAATAGAGTAACACAATAGTATTTATGTATTAGAGAATCTTACTTTTAATTTAAATGTATATAGTTTTATTATTGATTTATTATAATATTTTAGTTAAATGTATAATATTTTAGGACTTTAATTAATCTCGTATTCTTGTCAAATGTCGATATTTATGTTTTCTAGAATAAATGTTGGTTGTGTGTTGAGTTGTTGGTAAAAATAATTAAAAATAACATAATTTAAGAGTTTTATGAAAAAAAATAGACATAAATAAAGTATAACATACTTATGTTATAACATAATTTAAATTAAAAACAATAAATTATATTAACTAAACTACATATCTCTTAAATTGGTGAGAACATCCACTAAAAGAGTTACCTTTATTTAGAGAATATTTAGTGTGTATCTCGAGTAACCTTTTCTCTTTGTAAACATCGTTAATTGTGAACATGAATCTTATATTTGTATCAATCGTAAGATGCATCAAATCAAACCAATAATAATTTCTTGGTTGCTATCTTTGAGTGTGATGTATTCCTAATGATATGATAAACTAACCACCTTTGTAGTGGTATCTTCCCTGCTCTAAAAATGTAGTTAAGTTGACTCTTCAGTTCTTACAAAGTACCGCCATTACAAATTTCAAATTTTACTGGAGAATTTAAATGCTCGAAATAAACTTTAGCTCATTTTTGAATCATATCTGAAATTATAATAAGAGAAATGAAGTTTAAGATTCATGTTGACCAAAAAGACTTGTATTTATATAAGTGTATGTGTAATATTGACCATACAAATTAATGTTAAAACATGAACGACACAAATTGTATACAAGTGTACATATAACACTATCAGATTCTAGAATCTGATAGTGTATTTTACATGGAAAAAAAATACTTTAATATGCAAGCGGAATCACGTATCTGGTAGTTAATTTATTTGAAAATACATTACCAGATCCTAGAATCTGGTAGTATATTTTTGTTAAAAAAAAAAACTTCAATATACTATTGGATTCACGAATCCAGTAGTTAATTTATACAAAAAATACAATATCGAATCCTAGAATTCGGTAAGATATTTGACAGAAAAATGCAGAAACCACAATATGGAGAACCATAAACACTACATAATCTACATATAACCAGAATCCAACATCAGCACCACAAATGATAGAAACAACATATATGGAGAAATATAAAAAATAAATGTCATACATTTCATTATAATCATAATTGTCATGTACATTAAACAGAATCTTAATGCAGTTTAATAGTTTGATACGTTTTAACTAATCTATTCCAATGTCAACAACATCATCTTTGTCTATTACTTTAATCAGTTTGTCAACATTTAATTTTTACAGTGGTTGGACACATTTTTCAATGTTCACAAGTTCATCAAAGACATCATTTCCACATATGGATCCTCTCATAATTCTGATTATGGTTTGTGGTGCACTCTCCATTCTACAAATGTTAGAGGTATTGCAAAACAGTCATTCAAGCATACATGAATAAAATAATTTTGGTTGACTCGTCCAATGCACAAAATATGTGAAGTTGGATTTAGAGGTGGATGACCTTGTAGTGGTAGGAAGCTTTTAGAACTCCATCTTTAAATTTCGTCAACTCAATTATAACTCTATTGTATTGAGATGCAACAAGATGTCCCATTTCTAAAAACGACATCCACTTTTCTATAGGTGCCTTATAAAACTTTCCAAGATACAAAACGTCTTTAATAACATTTAATCGCTTCACTGATAAATACAATTTGGCATAATATGACTTGTGTTTATTCATCTCTCAAATAAGGTCATGTTAAACACTTGCATGATTATCGTCGCTCTTACCAATATGTCCAAGATGTGCAGCGACAACCCAAAATCCATAATTCTCATCACAGGCAACATCCACAATTTTGTCAATATATGAATGTATAAAAAGAGGCATATGTTCAATAAAAGAAACTTTTGGTTTTGAAAATGGATTAGGCGAGAGATTCCCAATATGTGCGCTGGTCTTTCTTGGGCATAATAGAAATAGCAATTATTTAATTTAACTAACTACAATGTACATAAATCGATTTAACTAACTAAAATGTACATAAATCGATTTAAATTGTTATAATTATACGCACAAAATTCTTGGATCTTGTGGCATGCAAAATCCATAAAGTAATAACATCTCACAAAATAATAATGACTAAAGCTTTTTCAATAAAATGAAAAGTTATTGAACATTTAAGTTCATCACTGGCGGATTCAATCTTGGTTAAACGGAGTATATATAACATTAATAATTATAAGAAAAATCAAATGGCATAAATCTAAACGACTAACAAGAGTGTCAATGACAAATATAGAAGAATTATCTGTAAGTCTACATAGCCTTCATATATATATATATGACTTTAGAAGTAATTATAATTAAATTAAAAAAAATTCAATAATTCAATAGTTATGATTAATGATGTAAAAAATATTTAAACTAACGGTACATGTACAAATGAAATCTTCTACAATAATTTATACAATAGGCACACGTTCTCTTTCTTCAATACGACTATTTTTAAAAGCATGTGCCCTACAAAGTAATAATTTGAGAACATAAGTTAAAAAAATTGATTTTCTATTTTAATCATGAATAGAACTCATTATAAGAAATACAACTGATTTTCCCACTTTTATTCTTTTCTCCCTAAAGAAACAAAAACTTTCACTTGGTATCAGGCTAAAAAAACAAAATGAAAAAGGAACATAAAACAATATAGTTACATATGCAGGAATGAATATGCAATTTCTGTATCAAATGAATCCATGAAACAAAGCTATTAAGATAATG
The DNA here is from genome assembly GCA_037974835.1 of Cicer judaicum. Classification (NCBI taxonomy): domain Eukaryota; kingdom Viridiplantae; phylum Streptophyta; class Magnoliopsida; order Fabales; family Fabaceae; genus Cicer; species Cicer judaicum. The sequence goes on along the minus strand of JBBPBS010001171.1, from coordinate 1,802,446 downwards.
CAAGATAAACTAAAATCTGTTTGACTCAGTCACGAAAACTAAGAGCAAACTTGATGAACTTGTCATTTGAAAAGCTAAGGTTTTTGATTGACTTTGTATTTGTTTCAACATAGCGGTGCGTTCGAACCTCGTTGAGTAAGAAAAGAAGCGATAGAGTATAGCTTCAACAAAAATGGCCTCGGAACACCGAATAGTTCCGTTAGCAGCGAAAACAATCTTAAACAAAACAGCCTAAAGGGTTTGAGATCTGGTATTTTACAGAAAAAATAAAATCAACCCCATAAGTAAATGGGGAAAGACATAAGCTAGTACTACTAAACCACTTTACCTAGCCTCTAGTTCTCATAATTGTGATGCTACCTTTTCCGCCTTCAGTGCGTATTTTTGTCTTTCCAACTACAGGCTTACCGGAAAAGGCTGATTTCGGGTAGACTATAGGATCTTCCTTGACTTGCTTTGATTTCGAAGGAGGTGGAGACTGAATTCGCTTATTTATTTCCTTCAGAGTGACGTCTCCATGAACACCACAGGGTTTAATGAAGGTAAACGGATAGGCAACAGAAGAAGCTAACTTTGTTGGTGTTTGTATCATAGACTTTCGACCTACAAGTGTAAATGCGAGTCCGTTTTCATGTCAAAAGCACCAACTAGTAAAAGCATGCAAACTATAGAATTCAATTCCATGATCATGTCACCGGAGAATCTTTTGTACTCTATAACAAGTAGACATCCCCAACTATTAAACCAAAACAAAAAGACAATACAACAGTAATAATTAAGCCTTTTTACGAACAGAATTCCCCGTCAAGTATTAAAGTCGAAGAAAGACCCTTTCCATCTAAATCTCTTTTACCAGTTTCACCAACACATCTTTGTCTCCCTCTCACTCGTACTTTTAGATTTAGTAAAAGCATGCAAACTATAGAATTCAGTTCCATGATCATGTCACCGGAGAATCTTTTGTACGCTATAACAAGTAGACATCCCCAACTATTAAACCAAAACAAAAAGACAATACAACAGTAATAATTAAGCCTTTTACGAACGGAATTCCCCGTCAAGTATTAAAGTCGAAGAAAGACCCTTTCCATCTAAATCTCTTTTACCAGTTTCACCAACACATCTTTGTCTCCCTCTCACTCGTACTTTTAGATTAGTTTCCATCTACTCAACCTTCCTTATTCCTGCTTCTACAGATCTTCTCCACATATATCCAAACCATGTAAGATGAGAAAGTCTCTTCTATACCGGGAACTACCCCAAGTTCTATCTAATGATTGTATTCCTAATCCTATCTTATCTCGTATAATCATTCATAAATGGCAATACTCTTATCTCTGCAGCATTGAGTTTACTTTCTTATTGACTCTTTATCATCCAACATTCAGTCCCATATAGTATCACTGGTCTTATAACTATAGTAAATTGTAAACTCTTGTTTAAATCTAGTTAGGTCGAAGCTATGAGTTTTGGAGGCTTGTCTCCTATGAAACACCGACACAGACATGAACATCGGACACGAAGTTGACGCTAACAGGTTGACACCAATAATAGTTTAAGAAAATAAAAGTAATTGAATATGGGTTAGAATCAATTAATTTCATGTCAGTGCTCTATAGCTTGTATCTACTTATTCAATATCAAGTGGAAGAAAAAAAGACGTAAAGATAAAAAAGTCAAACCTCTGAAGACAATTTTTCTGGGAGTTTGAGAGAAGTGAGGCTGAACCACATTCTGTTCAATTGGCGGTGTTAAGTTGGAGAGCTCTACAGTAACATATGAAGTTTTTAGTTAAGTTCAGTGAGCAGAAGTAAAATTAAAAAAGGACGAAACAAATATTAGAAAACAATCTTTCATACCATTAACATCAATATGAACATCATCTGCACCAGAAAAATTCCTGAAATAACATAATCACAAGATTATTTTATATAAATAATAAGTATATGTCATAAATTTGCAGTGGTTCTCAGAAGCATACGGATTATCAGGACATAATTGCATTTCAGCATCTTTAAAACACTCTGCAAGCCACCCTTCGGTTGACTCAAGGTCCTCGTAATTGGAAGCAGATGCGTTTTCTTATGCATATTCAATTGCAATGGGGCAAATATTAGATATTAAGTTTCCAAATCAATTATCAAAAGCCATAAAAAAAATCAGGGCATAATATTGTGCATAAGGAAAACCTGAAACTCCAGATAGCCATTGTGACACTTCTGGGAAAAGATCTTCATTGCATTCCTATACGCATAATGAAACAGTCAGATATCGACACAAAAGCACAACTCTAGTACAACTACTGAGTCAAAAATTACAATGACATCAATAAAGTACTACTACACACACATGTTAAAAAGAATTCGCATTATCGTTAAGTGGTAATCCGATTATCAGAAAATCATGAAGGAATCATAAAAGAGTCAAAATTATGGATCAACTCAAAGCAGAAGTACACTTCACATTATATGTAAGACCTTAGGAATCATGTAAAATAAAAACCGGATCACAAAAATATTACTATGAAGGATGGGAGAGAGACTAACACAGATTGATTTGAACTAAACACCTCATTATCAAAATGATCTCAAATGTTGGGTTCTATATCAAGCCTATTATAAATTACGGTTACGGAAATTTGCAGTGAAGAGCTTTGAAAAAGTTATATTTCACAGATGAACCAATACAAGACATTAATACCAACCAATACAGCTGAACCAATCATTTCTTTTGGGAAATTTAATATCAAATTATCAGTAAATAGAAATCTAACAGAAAAACTAAAAAGAGATAGACAATGTATAGTTGCCTCAACATCACATGATTTATCCTTTCCCTACACATCAACGTAATGATAAAATTCAATGTGGAATTTAATAAAGAAAAAATATACATTTTGCACGAATAATGACTGCTCTTGGTCCCACCGTATCGGGAGATTTACAGCACTAGGTATGCTATCTATACTTTATTTTCAAATCAGAGCAGATCTCAACTTTGTCTTTTTGAATAGCCTAGAACCATCTAACATGATATGATATGGATGTGAAAAGTCATTAAAGATGAAAGCTATACTAGCACTGACATTTGATTTCAAATATGCTGAAGACGTCGGTTCATCAGAAAGGGAATGATTCCCATTGTGAGCGTTGAAATGTAGCATCCGCCGTCTCTTGGCTTGCGAAGAAGTCTCCGAACATTCGTCCTGCTCCTTTTGGATAACATTTGATTCTGAAATCCATATTGTTTATATTAAAAAGGATGACATTGCATCCACAAATAATCAGATCATAACAACAATAATCATAATCATAATAATAATTGAAATGACAATTTATTCAGGTGGCACATATCAGTCATTCGATAATGTCAAGAAAATTGCCTTTGAGAGAGAACTTGCCATTATTATTGACATTGTATGCAAAATCCACACAAGACTTCACAGGGGTTGTAGCATCATCGAGCACAATAGAAAGATCTTGATTTGAAGGAACTTCATTCCACAGCTCTTGTGAAATGTCTGATCAAACAACTAGGTTTTCTCAAGCATCATTTATTTACACTAAACTTACAATCATAAGTAGAACTTACCGAAATTTGACATCTTTTCGAGACAATAATCTTCCTCCTTATGCCAATTCCAAGGAGCCCTAACAATGACAGATCCATAAATTTTACTTATGGTGGAAATACTCAAACTCTAGTTGTGCATATCTATATACAAACAAAACAACTCAGGTGAGAAAACTCATTTACTATGAGAAACAAGAAAATTATAAACATGAGATTTGAAATTAATGGCTTAGACAATATTCTTGATTAAAAAGGGCCTGTGAGTTCAACTCCAGTTACTCCACTTCATCACCTCTGATGTGTCTTCTTCTTCCTCTCCGTCGACACGGTATCTCGGTATCTCTATCATAGAATAGGCTATTCCTAAATGAGCCTTTTTACGAGGCTGGAACCAAAGGCATTGAGTAACTATCCAAAAAGTTGAGGGGAAATAGCTCTAGAACATTATCATCACAATGTCGTCCACGTCTTTATATGCTGCCTTCTTCCATTAAAAGCAAACGAAATTTGGAATTTAATGGAAGAATTTAAAAGCATACTTAAAGCAATATTTATTTCTCTCCAACAAGTGGAATGCAGGCAATATATAGGAAGTCAAACGGTGTGGATTAGGCGGCTAATTCGTAATTTAGACATCTTCATTGTTGACTAACCCATCAGGAGACTTACTTTTCGATTGAGGGTCTTCAGCGGTGACCTCCATATGCTGCTCCATCTTGCGAATTGTGCAAGGGAGAGCAGCAAGCAGGCAGTCTAGGGCGGAGGAACAAATTGAGTTCCAATCACGTGCCTCTTTTAATTAAAAATATAATCGCGTCCTTATAATTTCAATCTAACTATTATAATTAATTGTTCTCATTTCTCACAATAGTCGGGGATCCACTCCTACTCGGTAATACATTTAACATGAATAAAAAAGGAAATTTGTGTCTTGCAACGAAGAAAACACGTAAAATTCGGTCCTTTAACCAATGTGGAAGAATCATAAGAGGTAAAATGTGCTTTAGTCCCTAAACAAGGATTGTAGAAGACACAATAATCAGAAAATGTACAATCCAAATTCAAAGTGAATGGAATGAAGATTGACCTTATGGTAAACTTCAGCACTAATTACCAAACAAATCAGCATAAAATAAACAAGAATTAAACCATCAAATTCTACATTGGTATGTGTTTCAGCAGAATTATCTCATCAGTCAATGACATTAGCAAAAAAAAAAACTACTTCAATTAATAAATAAAAAACACAAGAAAATATCCCAAAAAATCATAAATAAAAACAAAATAAAAACAGATGAAAAAAACTCTCACCAACAAATTGAACAACCTCAAGAGCAAATGAAAACCACAAAAAAAAATTAAAAAAAAAATCAAACCGACAAGAACCCTTTTCCAACATTAATCATAAGATGCTTATAGTTAAAAACGAAAAGACACAAAACAAGAATAAGATAAAGATCAACAACCCCATATCTAAAAATAATTAGTTGGACGAAAAATCAAAACAAAATAATGGGAACAAAAAAAGTACATGTTGTGAAAAATAAATAAATAAGTTTCCCCTAAAGTATGTTTGAGAAAATAATGAAAAAGGGGAAAGAGAAATACTTGTCTTTGGTGTTGAAATCCATTTATGTAGCAACCAAGAAAAGAGGAGTGAAATATGAAGAGTGTCCTCAGAAATTATAACCGTTAAAGGCAAACTCAATATGTTGCTGCGTGAGATGAGAGGCATGTGTGTTGCAAATGAGACCGAACAGAGAAACTAACTCTCTCTCTATATATGTTTTTTCTTTTATTTATATACTAGTATCCAATTGTGTCTTATCTGTCCCTTTTTCTACTGTGCTATTTTTCTGTCCAACTAGCTACTACAATCATGGATGCAAAACTAATCTAACTAATTACTTGAAAAAAAATTATGCCTTGATGTAAACTGATTTTACATTAAGGTTTAATAAAAAGATAAATATTTGATAGTTATTTTTAATTTGTTGTTATTTGTTAAATAAAGATAAATGATAAGATAGATGGTTTAAATTGAAAGATAGTTTAAAATATTTTACATCATTGATAAATCGTCATTATATTTTTATTAATTTATTAACATTTATTTATAAAATATATAAATAAACCCTAATTTTTATATAAATTCTATTTTTATTTTACATAATTCTCTTCAATCTTCTCTCTTTTTCTTTATTTTGTCTCTTGTTCGATGGTTAGTGTTATATGAATATAAATTTACTTATTATTGTACATTAATTATAAATATAAATTTTATATAATTTTTACTTTAATTCAAAATAAAATAAGTAAGTTTATTTAAAAAATTAAAAATAAATTTATGTATCAGTGGATATGACAATATGTTAGTAAACAATTAAGAGAGATTACATAAATTTCAATGATATTTTTGGTTTGGTTTGAATAATTTCGTTGTTGATTCATGTTGATATACATAACCAATTGAATAACAAATAAAAATATCAAAATTAAGCCTTAAATAAAAAAATTAAAAAAAATTGATCTAAAAGAAATTCAACCTTTCATTCAACAGTAACACTCATTCTAATAGTGATACTTATTTAAATTGAGCTAAATATTAGTTTATAAATTAAGTTCATTCAAATTGATTCCTCTTTCTCAATGTATTTATAGTATTGCATAAAAAAATGGACATAAAAAAAATCAATTAAAAAGAAAATTGATAATTTTCTAAAGATTAAAAATTTATTTAATTTTAATTTCTACACATCTTAAAAATAAAAAGAACTTACATTATTAAACATCAAATTATTTAACCTTTTGATTTTTATTAAATTACACTTATGCTATGAAAGAAGGGAAGATAAGGCGGTCCAAGAGAACATGACCGCACGAGATACGGTTGAGCACGCTTCAGTAAGTGTGGCACCCACTTCTATTACACTACTGCACTACGCCATTTTAGACATAAATTCCATCAAATTTGGTTTGGCATGAAGTTACTACTAGAAATAGTGGATCTCACAATTAATTTAATTTTCATTCATTTCACGTGTATGTTTTTAATAAAAATAATATTCATTCGTGCAAATTTATAAAAATTATATTATTTTAATTAGAATATTTATGTCTCCCAAGAAAAAAAGAAGAAAAAACAATTTATAGAAATCATTTTGAACTAAAAATTAGTTATAAATCACCCCTTTTTGTGAAAAAAAAAAAGGAAAAAGATAGGTAGAAGTTTACCACGGTAAGTGTACTAAGAAAAATTAAAAAGAATTTAGTAAAGACAATAAAGAGAAAATTATTTTATCAAATTATACTTTTTAATTATGAGTATATTTTCTATTATCATAAATATAAAATAAAATTAATTTTTTAGAAGAAGTATACATAATGATAATATCTCTCCTTATTCTCATCTCTCCTCCCTTACCTTTGTCTCTTTCTTATCTCAATATCCCTTTTCTCGTTAGTTTTCTTTATTGTGTTTACATCTTTATTTAATTTTTTTTTTTAATCTCTCTCATTTCTCCTAAGCTCTATTCCCCTAAACACATAAATATTATTGGTTTCATCTCGTCTCATTTCTACAAAATATATAGTTATGTTTAAGATTGTAAAATTCGAGTTTTTGAATAAATTTATTTTGTTTAAATGAATTTGATATATAAATTCTCAAATTCACCTCATATTAAAATTAATATATAAATGATATACATACTTTTATAATACTATAAATTCATCCATAATTCAAACTTTTAATTTAATTATAAAGTAAAATTATATAAAATTACAATAAAATTTCGTATTCATTAACTAATATCAAATCAAACTAAATAAATTATCTACCGAATCAAAAAGACATAAATTCTTAAAAATGTGTTAAAAATTAAAATACCGTTAAAATGTCCGCAAATCACTACAAGTTTTTTGAAGTCATATATGTATATGTGATGACAATTTATGTTTTAATGTAGGTGTTAAATAAATTTTCAAATATGATACATGGTGAACATATTGAATATATATTAACTTGATGACACCATAATTATGCTTCTATGCATCTATAGTTCAAACTCAAAAGCAACAAGAAAATGATTATTTACGAATGACTAATATATATATGAATAAATATTATTTAGGAAGATATGATCAAACTAGAACTATTTTATTATTGAAATATTTAAAAGTTGTATCAGTTGTATTTTTTATTTATCCAAACCTCATAATTTATTTATTATATTTTATCATTCAATATAAATATTCATAAAATATTTTTAAATCTTGAAAAAATTTGTGTTACAAATCCATTAAAATCCTAGTCATAAAATCTTGGAAAGACTCTTTTTAAATCTATACATTCCTACAAAGTCTTTTAAAATCTCAATCCAAGTTAAACTCACCTCATATTAAAATATATATAAATGATATATATGGTTTTATAACCCCATAAATTTATCCACAATTCAAACTCTTCTTAAAAAAATGATTTTTTTACAGGAAAAAAATGTTCATAATATTAAAAACCATGAATTTTTGAAATATCACAAAAAGTACCATCAGATTTGTTTAGGATTTCATTTTAATTCAATTATTGCCAGAGCGTATATTCGTGCTACGACGTATGAAGTAGAAAAGTATGACATTAATAACTTTTATTGTTATTTTAGAAGATAAATGATTTTGAGAAAAAAATAAATAAAATTTAATAATTAGTTTAAAAATAAATGAAAAATGTTATGTCAAAAATTTACATTCATCTTTTTATGATTTAGGATTCTCTTCATTTATGCAATGAGATTTACATGATATACATAAATGTTGTATATATTAATAAATTATTATTAGTTTTTGAAAATGTATAGAAAATTTAAACTCATTAATTTTTTTAATTTTTTATTATTTGCCACTTATTTTATGTATTTTAGATGATACGTTCAATTCAATGATAATAATTTTTTTTTATTAGTCATACATATTTTTTAACGCATGCAATATTATTTGCAATACTTTGCAAAAATAATCATAAAAAAATATATTTAATTTTTTTTATTTTTCTTTAGTTTTTATTTCTTTATTATTGAGTATTTAATATTATGTAAGCTACAACTTTTTATGTAGTTAAGTAATTTGTATCATTGAGTAGTATGTTTATAAGTAAAATAAATAAATAAAATTTATAAACAACGGAAAGGGATATCTTTTAAATATTTATCTCACTAAAATGTCCCTAATTTAGGAGGAAAAATCTACTGCGTGACTACCATATGCATTAAGATTATAATATATAGTATGCATTAAAAAAATTATATAATAATACTTTATATCATTTTATTATAGTTTAAATTTAATAAAATAAGTAACGAACCGTCCTTAATTCATAGTTCAACTAACAAATGACCATATTGTTAGATTTGACGCTTTTTCCGGATTCAGAATCTTAAATTTCATAATTGTGTGACTTAATTTTTACTTGTATGTTATCAAAGCTTATATTTATTTATTTAAAATTATTTAATAGACTATCAACTAATTTTCAATTTTATATATATATTTTATTTGGAGATAACATTTACTTTAAGACAGATGAATGTTAATCAGTATTTCTTCTTTGGTGGTGATGCAATTGAGACACATAAGTAGATATAGTAGATATAAAGAGGTGATAGATCAATGGAGTGCAATTAGAGGCTCTTTTACACAGCCACTTGCTTGTTTGAAATCATAATAACTTGGGTTTTATTTTATTTTATTGAGGAAGTTAATGAAAGAAGATTAATTGGATTTAGAGTAAATGAGTATTTTCATTTATTGTTGTTTTAAAAAACAAATATTAAATAGTCTATTTTTTTCACATTTAAAATTTCGTTAATCATCCTCCTAGAAATTAGGATGTTATATAATCACCTAAAAAATTATGCATTATTATTATTATGTCAAAAGATTTTGAGACTAAGAATTGGCCTTGACGACGTATTCTTGTTGTTCACTCACATAAGGAGTTATTCTAACTTATTTTGGTTATTGGATTAACAGCGATCCCATAGAAAAATGTTATCTTTCATTTGTTATTTTATATTGCTTTAAAGAAATGCTATTTCTAAGGTTCACCAAATGCAACGATACACCTTCCACACTAAATCTACTCCTCACTCTTAACGGTTTCTCACTTTTCTTCACCTTCACGAAAATTCTAACTCAACTTTCAATGCATCGAATATTGGAGATATTTTTGTTCCCATATTCCAATTCATTTATAATTGCATTATCCAAACCTGAATCTTCCTTCTCTTCATTGTTCAAAAAGTATTACCATTAATTAATTTTGACTTGTTCCATTCAAACTCAAACATGTTAACATCACACCAACACTTGTTATATTGTTACAATCTTCAACTGATTCACAATTTGTGAATTAAAATTTGCAAGCTATTGAAGTCTTTTTATGAACTTAAATAATCCAACTGGAACTGGAATTAAATCACATTAAAAAGAAACGTTGCAACTGCCACAACAAATTATGTATACAAGTTATTTTTCTATCTTACTTTACCTTTGTAATATAGACTTAGAGATTAATTATTTTAAACGATTTATGATATATTAAAGTGATAAAGTTTTGATGATAAAATAATTATGACGAGATTTTAGAGAAAAAAATATAAGATGCGAGTTATAAATTAATTAATAAATTGTAATATTTGAAGATAAATTGAATTTGTGTTGGTAACCGCCTAAACAACCACAATTTAAACTCATTGATGACACTAATGAAATTAATTTTGTTTAAAGTATATTTGGATGGACAATTTGATATAAAAAAACTTGGCTCTTTGAATTTCTTTTTCAAGCTTGAGGTTTCTGTGTCTAAGGAATATATCATACTTTCAAAAGGGAAGTATGAATTATAGCTCCTTGCTAAAACTTATCAGCATTAGACATTTTTTAACAAAATGGATTTTCTTTTGTTAAAATTTTGTCACATTCATACAATTAGAAAGTGTAGTGGTGGTTCGATAAAGAGATTAAAACTAATTATGATGAAGTTTAATTTTTTAACAAACTTTTAGGAGATTTACAAACTTTTTATTAAGAGATTTTGAACACAGTCTCGTAGAATTATAAGGTTAATTAGTAGTCACTATTATAATAACACCATAATATAAAAACACTAACTTGATTTTTGATTTAGAGTGTGATTGATTGATGAAAAATAGAGAAGATAGAGTGGGGTGAGAGAGTGATTGTAAAGAGACACAATAGTTACGTTGATTCGTTTAGAAGACATAATTAGAAGAGAGAAAAATTAGTAGGATAAAAAAACAGAGAGAAATGGTAATTTATAACTAAGTTTCTATCTATGCCCCTAATTTCTTACATTTTAATATTATTTTGTTGGAGCTTCTCCCTTTTCTATTTCTCTTGTACAAAATAATACTTCAAATATTTTTTATATTTTATATCTTTTTATCTTTTTATTTTTTTACACTTTTTATTATTTATCTCTTCTCCTTTTCTTTATAAATCACATCCTTACAAACAACAAACTTATCCAATTTGTCTCCAAATCCATTTTTTCTCATCATGAAGCTGCTATTCAAATTTTGTGACTTAAATAGGGTTAACTTCGTTTATATTTTCTTTTAAATTTAATTTATATGTGTTTACGATGTAAATATATTTAATAATGTCAATCATTCATTATCAATCATATCTAGATTACAAGATATACAAATGATGATTTATTAGTTATTGATTATAATATGATTTATATTGATAGGACATCAAAATTAATCTATTTATAAACAATTTTTTATTTAAAATATAAAATAAATAAATAAAATATATTGTTATCTAATTGTTGTTTGAAAGTAGTATTTGATAAATAAAACTAAATTTTACTATGCGATTTCTTCTTCTCTTAGATAGAAGTTCTTGATAGACAAAAGAAAATGAGAAGAAGAAATTGTATAATGAAATTTATGTTTGTAGACTAAATGTTACTGTTGGACAATAGTCACATGGCAATATATATTTTTAATTAAATTTTATGTTTGTGCATACAATCTTTAAAAATAAGTATATATATCAGCGTCAATTCGATCAATATCAAGGGATTTGACTTTTGCGAAAAGAGATAAAATTAAATAGTTACATTTGCTATTTCAAAATAAGAGGCCAAAATCGTTGAAATGTGAAACTTGACGGCCAAAAATGAATTTAGTCAATAAATAATTTCTAGATTATCGGATAAAAAAAATCACTTTTTTAATAATATGTAGCAAAAGAACATATAGTCTCATAGTGCATCCATTCATGCACTTGACACATTTGTGACCACTTAATCAAAATCGGCCAATCTATATTTTAAGTTTAATATTTTATATCTTTAAAAATATTAAAATTTGAACCATTGAATTTTGATCCAACAATCATGGATGTGTGCAATCTTGACGCATGGCCATGTATGAAATTTTAGGTGTCATGTATGAATAATAAGTTTGATATATATATATATATATATATATCAAATGCAAACAATCTTCAATATAATAACTAATTACATAAGGATTAAGAAAAGTTCATGTCAAACTAAAATCAAAATTGAATTATATTTAAAATTAGATGTACATGTATCTATCCACTCAAACATATAATAATAACATCAAACACTAACAACAATATTCATCTATATATAATCCTTTAATATATCACTTTCCTTGCATTTTTTCTGCAAAATCATTAATAATTTGTTGATTCTTTGAAAAATTATTTTAAATTGAAATCATTGCAAGACTATTTAATTTATTTGACAACATAGTAGATCGTAAATAAAATTTTAACAATTTTAATTTTTAAACTTCTTCTCAACAAATACAACATTAACAAAGATACTTAATATTATTCAATAAAATATGTAAGTAATAAGAAAACAATGAAATGTTTTAAGAGAACTCAATATCATAAAACTTGATTTTGATTCAATTATTAAAATAGAATTTCACTATCAAAATCATAAAAATTGTCACATTTCAAATAAGTTTCATGATTTTTGCAACATAGTTTCAAGTTTTCATATAAAACGACTTAAGTCTTTCAATACAAAACACAACATTAAAGTTTCTCCTCCTCATATGTTTATTAATATATATATTGCTTGAATCTTCTATTAAGTAAGTCAATTATTTGATCTACGAGCTTATAAATAAATTGTTTGATATATGATATATAAAAAATAGAAATCTTTGTGTCTATTTAGAGGAATGATGGTGAGTTGGATTTGGTCCATCTAATTTAAATTGAAAGTAATTTTTATATTTAATATTATTTTAATATAATATAATTTTTTAATAAATATCTTAATTTAAAAAATGAGTTTGTTCAATATATATATAATACTCAGTAATTTTTTTTCCAAACAATCTCTATGGTCTATCATCTAAATAGAAGAAGAGATATCTGATTTTCTACTTCAAATATGAAACTATAGGTTCATTTATTATTTATTATGGATTTTCTACTTGTTGAAGTATCGCCATTGACAATTTTGGCTCCCTAATTTTTTTTAATGTATTATTAGTTGTGCCTCATTTAGCTAGTTTAGGTAGCAATAATAATTTTTTGTGGTTGTTGACATATTTGTAGGTGTAGTTTTGTGTTACACACTACAACCATACAAATTTGCTTTTTCATTTTATCTTTTTCTTTATTGGTACAAAACATTATATAAGTCAAGAGTCGACGCACAATCCTTTATTGGTTTTTGAAAAAAGTAGCAACGATATTAACTATGGATACATAATTAAAAAATAATTAAGGAAATATAATGAATTAGTTAGGTGAACATTTCCCTTTTTGGCAATAGCATGATTATACCGAAACATGTGCCGTTACTTATTATTTATTGAACTTTTAACTATAATCTCATTCATTCATCTTTATTTTCAAAATCATAACTTCTTTCAATCTTTATCTTCATTCTCATCTTTATCAAAATCTTTATCTTTACCTTTAAAACTCTAATCTTCATCTTCAACCTCCTAACTTTTATCTTTATCCTTATCCTATAAACTCTAACCTTCATTTTGAACATCTTAATAGTATGCATACGTGAACTCAATTTTAATACATTTTTGTGAACTCAGTTCAAATAATGTATGTTTACAGTTTACGTACGCTTATGTGAACTCAATTCAAACACGTTTACGTGAATCCAGTTCAAATACCTTTATGTGAACTTAATTCAAATACGTTTACGTGAACTCAATTCGCGTATTACCTATGATTTTTACAATTTTACAATATACGTGGACTTAGTTCAAGTAGGCATGGCAACGGGGCGGGGGCGGATTTCGCTTCCTCCACACCCGACTAATCGAGAAAAACTCGCACTCGCCCCTGTTTCATAAAATTTAGACACTCATATCCGGCTGCAACGGGTCTCAGGTGTCCCCGCACACACCCGCACCCACTCATATATATAAAATTATAAATTAAAATATTATATTTATTATAATAAAATAATTATGATTAAATAATAATAAAATTAAAAAATGTTTTCTATAAAGATAAAATTATAATTTTTAATATTTAAAAAAATATTAAATATATTAAATATATATATATATATATAAAATTTAAAAATTGCAATAATATTACTTGCGGGGTGGATGTGGGTACAGGTGCGGGGTGAATATCATCACCCCAAAACCTGCCCTCGTCCCCGAATTTTACAGTTAGGGAAAATTCGCACCCGCACCCAATTATAGCGGGTTTTCCCCACCCAAATCAAGCGAGTTTGGGTGGGTACCCACGGTGCAGATTTTATTGTCATTCCTAAGTTCAAGTACGTTTACGTGAACTCAGTTCACATATTGTATGAGATTTTTATAATTTTACAGTGTACGTGAACTCAGTCAAGTACGTTTACGTTAATTCAGTTCACGTACCACCAATGAGTCTCAAACTCCATTAATTATGCAACCTTAAATCGCGTACGTTTAGGTGAATTGAATTCATGTACTATTTGAGATTTTTACAATATACGTGAATTCAGTTAACGTAAAATCCCCATATTTGAAAGAAAAAAATACAAAACAATAAACATACTTAATTGAGTCACTTTAACCACACTGTGAAGAGAGAACTCATGAGGTGCAAGTTATAAGTGAGTGATGTAAATTTTTAATGATTATGAGTTATGGTGATTTTGTGATATGTGAATTTTGAGTAGTTAAGAATGATGATGAAGGGATAAATGAAGTTAAAAAATATTATAATTATTCAAGGATAATTTAAGTATTTTTTTTTAAAAAAAGTGTGGATAGTAAAGTGAAGGATGTAGGTAGCAAATTTGAATTTAATATCATATGTACCTAATTTTGAATTTATGAAATTTTATGCTTCCAAACATTAAATTAATAGGTTTACTGTAGTAGTTCATTCATCTATAATGTTTATTTAAAATACATAAAAAAAACACTGCTAAATTTTAGCATCAAGAGAAATATCGAGAATTTGGAGAGGGAAAAAGCATCCACCTATGATATACTTTTTAAGTGTGAAATTTATTTATTAGGACTTTTTTTAATATAAAAATTAGTTCAAAAACCTTCGTTCAACGAACTTTCCAATAATAGGATATTACACATTTATTTTTGAAAAATTCGAAAACTATTTGTTAGAACAAATGTTGAATTCAAGACCTCTAAATGAAGTGTACTTAAATAATAATCAATTATAATTTTAAGTATAGCTTTTTATATATATATATATATATATATAATTTATTATATTTTGATTTTTAACAACTTACAAATTAAATAAATAAATTTATTGTAGTTGCTCATCCACCTCAGATATTTACTCAAAATGTATAAAAATTATTTCTAAATTCTAGCATCCGAATAAATATCAAGAATCTGGGAAATAGGAAAATATCGACCTAAAATATTTATAATATATTTTTTTAAGGGTGAAATTTATTTGTCATGATTTATTTTGAACATAAATCGCCTCAACAGTTATAGAGTTCAACTAACTCCCTAATAATTAAGTATTTTGACTTAAAAACACATATGGAAACTGACAATACATTAATCATAGGAACTGAAAATGCATCTATTTATCTCTCTTTCTCACACACCTCTCTTCTCCCTCTACCTCTCTTTCTCACTCTCTCACTCTCGTTGAGAGATTAAAATCATATTTAATCTTTAATATAATAAATTAATTAATATCAATATTTAATTTTAAATGCACTTGCATTTTTTATTTCTCACTATTAAGGCATTTTTATTTTCTACTAGTGTTTTAAGAATTGGTGGGATGGTCGAGTCGGTCAAAGTTTAGTATGAAAAAAAATATCATAATAAACTGTACATCTATTGACCTGGTTTATAATTAAAAAATTTAAATATCTATGACAAATAAATTTAATGTGAAAAAATATCTCATAATAAATTTATTTATTTTATTTATAAGTCATGAAAAACTAAAATATGATAAATTATTTATAGGATTTAGTCTTTATAAATTTTTAACCTTTCAATTTTATTTCTTGTAAAAAATAAATACAATTTTTAGTCCATACAAAATTATTTGACAATCAATTTGAGCCCCTACTAAAATAAAACATGTTTAGACATTGTAAAAAATTCCTCCACAAGAGTTTTAAATATTTAACTTGAGATGAATTTAATATTATTTTTTTAAAATATCAAAATATCAAAAAATTAAAAAAAATATAGATCTAGAAATAAAAATTGAATTTTGAAATTATTTTTTGTGGATAAACTTTTTAAAATATTGTAAACATGTTTACACAAATTAATTCAAAAATATATATTGAATTAGCATGAGTGACTAAATTGTACGCATCATATTTATCATATTTTTTGTAGTGACTAAAAATTATATTTTTATTTTTACATGATCTATATTTAAAAAATTGAAATTTAATAGGAACTAAAAACATATTTAACTTCTATATATTTTAAAAAATTAATGAGTGAATTAACTTCAATGCATACAATTGATTATTACTTAATTGATTATTACTTAAGTAAATATCGAAAATTGACATGCAATTAAGTATTGTTCAATTGGTTAGACTTCCTCATTCATTTTAAAAACTTTGAAAATTAAATTATATTTTACATGGGTTAAACAAAGGACATATAAGTCAATATTATATCATATAATTACTTGACCAAACTTAATTACATGTCTATTTAACATATATAATCAGCTTAACTAATAATTAACTGTATGTAAATTCACACATAAATTTTTTAAGTAACTTTATATATATATATATATAAATTTATTATATTTTGGTTTTTCATAATTTGTAAATAAAATAAATAAATCTGTTATGATATATTTTTTAAGTATGAAATTTATTTTTAATAAATTTTAAAAATATAAAATATTAATCGGGTCAACCATCATACAATTCAACTAATATCTCATTGATTCAATCAATTACACATTAACTATCAATCAATTACACATTAACTTAATACTTTGACCTAGTCAAGTATCAGTCTCATTCTTAAAACACTCATAAAAATTGAAAATGCATTAATGATGGAAATTGAAAACTCAAATGTATTCACGGTTAAACATTGATAAGAAATGGAAGTATTATAATTTATTAAATATTAAGAGTTATACATAGTCAGTCCTATTTGTTAAAATTGAATAATTTTATAATTAAAATTAAATTTTTTAAATAATAGTTAGACTAATTAATTAAGATTAAACCATTGAATTATCATAATTAAAATTTATATATTATATTAGTTTAAAGTCATTATTAGTCTAATTAATATAGATTGAACACTTGGATCATCATTATTTTAATTTCTAAGTAATTGTTCATCCAATTAGATAAGTCATTATATTTGAAAGCTACCTATTGCTTTTAAGTCTTCTATGTTTTCCCCGACAAGTTTGTCATAACTCTTCTAATTAGGTTCGTTTTACATCATTGAAGCGTTAGTGTTTCTACTAGTTGTCCATACTTTGATGCATGGAGGCAACAAAACTATTATCTATTGCTTGTTGTCATGCCCAAATGTTGTGTCTATTTGGCATGAGTGCATTTTTTCACATATTCCTAAAATTGGCTACCATGAATATCTTAAATATCTTAAATATCATGCACATTATTTTTGATGAGATTGAACTCATAGCTTCTCTAATTATGTGGAACATATAGTGTACAATAAATGCGTTTGTTTTTGAAGGAACTCAAGAAATAGTTATGCTTACAATTGATTTGCTTTTTTCCTAGCTCCATATCTCACAACGAACATTTGGTAGCTTGCATTTGTCTCCCAAGCTGCAATCTCAACAAGAATTTTGTTGGCAATGGTGACATTGATAATTTGATCCTAAATATTGATGGTAGTACATGAAAAACCCGGAGACAAGGAGGTTATGGCGGTCTTGTGTCCTTTATTAGAACATAGTTTATTTTCCGTTCTCCGTCTCTCTCTCACGTAATCAAAAAAAGATAAGATTTAACAATTAGATCATCAATATTATAATTTTTAAGTTACTATCAGTCTAATTAGTTAAGATTGACTTGTTAGATCGTCGTAATTAAAATTTGATAGTCATACATAGTCTAATTAGTTAATATTGAACGATTGGATCATCAACATTCAAATTTATAGTTAGTCTAATTAGTTTATTTTGATCCGTTAGATCATCAAAATTAAAATTTTGAAGGTACTATAAATCTAATTAGTTAAGATTGAACCGTTAGATTAATGAAATTATAATCTTCATGTCATAGTAAATATAATTAGTTAAAATTGAAATTTTGGATCAACTGAATTAGAATTTTCAGGTCATAGTTAGCCTAATTTCATTATTTTAACCTGTTAAATCATCAAAATTGTAATTTCTCGATCATTGTTATTCTAATTAGTTCAGTTGGATCATAAGAATTAGATTTTCAAAATCATAGTTAGTCTAATTTGATTAGATTGTTCTATTATATCGTCAAAATTAATATTTTCTTAAGCCATTGTTAGTTAATTAGTTAGATTAAATCGCTGAATAATCAAAATTTATAATTTCTAAATATTTTTAGTGTAAAAATATTATATTTAACAATTGAATCATTAAAATTAGAATCTCTACATTATAGTTAGTTCAATTAACTTAGATGCAATTTTATTTAACTTTATATGTATAAATAATTTATTAAATTTTAGTTTTTTATTACTTTAAAATAAAATAAATAAATTTATTATGATGTTTTTCAAATAAAAAATAATAAATTTGTTGATATTAATTTTTAATCTTGAATGCACTTTTATTTTTCACCATTAATGCTTTTTTAGTTTCTACATGTGTTTGAAGAATTGAATCATTAATCGACTCAAATAAAATATTAAGTTAGTGGATAATTAATCGAGTTAGTGAAGCATTAACTGAACTATATAATTGTTGACTCGATTAATATTTAAAAACTTTTAAAAATTGGTGGCAAATAAAGTTTTTTCTTAAAAATATATCATATTATATATATATATATATATATATATATATATATATTTTTAT
>JBBPBS010001171.1:1760355-1783070 GCA_037974835.1 Cicer judaicum | reverse complement strand
ATTTTTATAAATCTTGAAAAATTAAAATATAATAATGTTTTTATACTTATAAAGTTACTTAAAAAACATTAATGCATGAATTAAATTTAATAAATAAAATAATATTTTATTGTTTGAATGGTGTTTTTTTTTTCTTTCAAATTTAAAAAAAATTATTTTGGTAAAAAAATAAAAAGTAAAAGCTAAAAAGAATAGCTTCTCACATTCAGTCATGCCATTAATGAGAAAGAAACATGTGACAAATTTTAAATCTTAACTCATTGACGAGAGAAAATGATATAATTATCCTTTCCCTTTTTTAAAAAGTTCGAAAATTCCCGCTATCAATTTTTGCTAGGATTTTCTCCATATTGCATCAGTTTCAAACACTCAGTTATGAAAGTTTATCTCTTTCCATGAGACTCTGATATAAGTTTACATCAAATAGGTTTCCTTCTCCTTTTCAATTTCTCTACATTGTTTTTTGTTGTTTCTATGCCTTTTATTTGAATAATTTTATTTTTACATTATCAATTTTTCTCCTTCCATGAGACTTTGATATAATTTGTTTTGTTTTTATGTGTTTATTTATTGCTTTTTGATGAGTACTCAACTCAAGGTACATTAATCAATTTTGAAATGTGTCTAATAGATGAATTAAACTTATAAATTTTGAAGTGTCCAATTTCAAATATTGACAACTAGTATAACAAAGATTCTATAAGTACTAACTATTGTCTTAATGACTATGCATAATCAAACTATGACAACATGTTTATTATGTTTACGAGTTAGAAATTTGGTTAATGGTAGATTATTTTAAGAATTGTTTTAAATATATGATTTAACTTTGTTTTGCTGACTCAAATATCAATTAAAATTACAACTAAAATAGATGTGAAAAGTTCTAAGAGTGATGGAAGAATTATTGCAAGATGGGATGAAAGTAAAACCGAATAATTTTTAAAAGTGCGCATTGATAGCGTGCACACAAGGAAAATTACAATATTTTTAGGAAGCAAAAAAAAAGAAAAAAGGCTAACAAGGGTTAGAAAGATAGTATGTGCGACTCTAAAGGTTAAAAACAAGGAGACTGAAAAGATTGAAAGGAATGTTAATGCTGCCCAAAAACAAAACAAAAAATAAATACATAAAAATGAGACTTAATTGCAGTTTTAGTCCATTTATTTTAGCTGAATCACGAAAATAGTTCCCCTATTTATTTCTCCCCAATTTTGATCCCTAAAAATAATTTAAATCCAAAATTTGATGAAGTGTCATTTTTTTAAGCCACACCACACCATTTATGATCATATATCTTAGGTACAATTGTTGCACCATGAAATCTTGAGGCATGTTGTGACTTAAATAAGCGCAAAAAAATGACATTTCATTAAGTTTTGGACTAAAATTCTGTTTGGATGATTAAAATTGGGGATAAATGAAATGGATGAGCTATTTTCGTGATTCTGTTAAAATAGGTAGACTAAAACTGCAATTAAACCTAAAAATCAAGAAACAAAAATAACTTATAGGGAATTAGAACTTTAACCAAAGGATACAACCAAAGGTAGGAATGGAACCAGAGGCAGAAAAAGTAACAAAGGTACAACCAAATGATACTACCAGAGGCATAAATGTAACTAGAAGCAAAACCAGAGAATACCACGAGAGGCAAATATAGAACCAGAGGAAGAACTAAAGGATACGACTAAAGGCAAAAACGGAACCATAGGATACCACCAGAGACAAAAACATAACTAGAGAAAGAACCAAATGATACCACAAGAGGCAGAAATAGAACAAGAAGATACCACTAGAGGCAGAAACATAACCATAGGATACACCAGAGGTCGATACAAAACCAGAGACAGAAACACAGGCAAAATTAGATTATACCATCAAAGGCAAAAAAGGATCAAGGGGTAGAAACAGAAGATGCTACCACCAATAAAAATATAACGAGAGGATACTACTAGAGCCAGAAAAGGAATCAGAGGCAGAACTAGAGGATACCACTAGAGGTAGAAACAGAAATAGAGGTAAACAAAAAGATACCATAAGAGGCAGAAACAAAACCAGAGGCAGAACAAAAGGATACTACCAAAGACATAAAAAAACCAGTGACAAAATTAGAGGATATTATCAAAGGTAGAAATAGAACCAGAGGTAGAAATAAAAACAAAACTAAAGGATACCACCAGAGTCAGAACTAGAGGATATCACTAGAAGTAGGAACGAAATCAGTGATAGATCTAGAATTAGAGTCAAAATTGGAGGATACCACTAGAGGCAGAAACAAAAGTAAAACCAGAGGATACCACTAGAGGCAGCAACATAACCGATGGCAGAACAAGAGGATACCGTCATAGACAGAAACGAAACCAGAGGAAAAAACAAAGGCTACAACTAAAAAACTTTTTCTGATTAATTAGACAAAATTGGGATACTATATCGCGAATATTCTCGACTTTGACAATCTATGTGGCAACAATTATCTATATAATTAGTTAAAATTGAAATTTTGGATCAACTGAATTAGAATTTTCAGGTCATAGTTAGCCTAATTTCATTATTTTAACCTGTTAAATCATCAAAATTGTAATTTCTCGATCATTGTTATTCCAATTAGTTCAGTTGGATCATAAGAATTAGATTTTCAAAATCATAGTTAGTCTAATTTGATTAGATTGTTGATATTAATTTTTAATCTTGAATACACTTTTATTTTTCACCATTAATGCTTTTTTAGTTTCTACATGCGTTTGAAGAATTGAATCATTAGTCGACTCAAATAAAATATTAAGTTAGTGGATAATTAATCGAGTTAGTGAAGCATTAATTGAACTATATAATTGTTGACTCGATTAATATTTAAAAACTTTTTAAAATTGACTGCAAATAAAGTTTTTACATAAAAATATATCATATTATATTTATTTTTTTTATAAATCTTGAAAAATCAAAATATAATAATGTTTTTATACTTATAAAGTTACTTAAAAACATTAATGCATGAATTAAATTTAATTATTATTTATGTTAATTGTATATCTAGAATTGACAAATAATAATAACATTCGGTCAAGTGATAATGAGTGCGTTTGTTTTAGATTTTTTTATGAAAAAATTTATTTTTTTAAATTAAAAATAATATTTTATTGTTTGAATAGTGTTTTTTTTTCTTTTAAATTTAAAAAAAATTATTTTGTTAAAAAAATAAAAAGTAAAAGCTAAAAAGAATAGCTTTTCACATTCGCTCATGCCATTGATGAGAAAGAAACATGTGACAAATTTTAAATCTTAACTCATTGACGAGAGAAAACGATATAATTACCTTTTCCCTTTTTTAAAAAGTTCGAAATTGCTCTCTATCAATTTTTGCTAAGATTTTCTCCATACTGCATCAGTTTCAAACACTCAGTTATGAAAGTTTATCTCTTTCCATGAGACTCTGATATAAGTTTACATCAAATAGGTTTTCTTCTCCTTTTCAATTTCTCTACATCATTTTTTGTTGTTTCTATGCCTTTTATTTGAATAATTTTATTTTTACATTATCAATTTTTCTCCTTCCATGAGACTTTGATATAATTTGTTTTGTTTTTATGTGTTTATTTATTGCTTTTTGATGAGTACTCAACTAAAGGTACATTAATCAATTTTGAAATGTGTCTAATAAATGAATTAAACTTATAAATTTTGAAGTGTCCAATTTCAAATATTGATAACTAGTATAACAAAGATTCTATAAGTACTAAGTATTGTCTTAATGACTATGCATAATCAAACTATGACAACATGTTTACTACCAGAGGCACAAATGTAACTAGAAGCAAAACTAGAGAATACCACGAGAGGCAAATATAGAACCAGAGGAAGAACTAAATGATACAACTAGAGGCAAAAATGAAACCAAAGGATACCACCAGAGACAAAAACATAACTAGAGGAAGAACCAAATGATACCACAAGAGGTAGAAATAGAACAAGAAGATACCACTAGAGGCAGAAACATAACCATAGGATACACCAAAGGTCGAAACAAAACCAGAGACAGAAACACAGGCAAAATTAGATGATACCACCAAAGGCAAAAACGGATCCAGGGGTAGAAACAAAAGATGCTACCACCGACAAAAATATAACGAGAGGATACCACTAGAGCCAGAAAAGGAATCAGAGGCAGAACCAGAGGATACCACTAGAGGTAGAAATAAAAAGCAAAACTAAAGGATACCACTAGAGGCAGAACCAGAGGATATCACTAGAGGTAGGAACGAAATCAGTGATAGATCTAGAATAAGAGGATACCACTAGAGGAAGAAACAAAAGTAAAATCAGAGGATACCACTAGAGGCAACAACATAACCGATGGCAGAACAAGAGGATACTGTCATATGCAGAAACGAAACCAGAGGAAAAAACAAAGGCTACAACTAAAAAACTTTTTTTGATTAATTAGACAAAATTGTGATACTATATCGCGAATATTCTTGACTTTGACAATCTATGTGGCAACAATTATCTATATATGTATATATATATTTATTGTGTTATACCAATTTTACTGAGATAAATCTATAGAATGATAATGAAAATTTTCAATTTAATAAATGTTAAACATTATTGAGAAGAAGATGAACACTAACTCAAATTAGAGAATTTGGTAATATGATAATCACATCGTCATTTTTTACGACTCAACTCACATTTGATTTAGGAGAAGGACAATATTATAAGAGATTGCAAAAATAAAAATAAAAAACTAAAATAAATCTTTAAAATTGACTAAAAATTTAATAGTATTCAAAACATACTAGAATGAATTTATTTATGCGTTGGTTGGTTAATTTAGTTTTTTTTTTCATACTAAAATAATTGTTGAGGAATAGAATTATGTTTAATAATATTGATTCAAAAAAAAAAAATGAAGAGTAAAAGATAAAAAAAAATAAAAATAAAAAGTATATTTTTACCATAAAATAATTTATTTAAATATGTAAACCCAACTGTGGCTGGTCTTGCATAACTTTATGATAAATCTTATTAAATGTTGACCAAAACTACAATACATATATATATATCAACACATATCCAAATAAGGTTGTGTTGTTGGGGCTACATAAACTTTATTCTAGAAAATTATTACTACATAATAAAACAGCTAAGAAGCACAACTAATAATACTACATTACTTCAATTTCCATGATGAGAATCAAGAGAGTCAATTTTATCAAAGTTTAATTTTTGAGATCTAAATTTGTTCATTTCACTTCACAACTTGAAAGGCTCCAAAGCAGAGTTTCCATCAAGCCCCTTCTCATAATGATGCCCAATGAATTCGGATATGCTTGTGTCTCTATAGATTTGTGGATTTTCTTCTGACAACAATTCCTTAATAGGAGTATATACCTTTGATGACCCTTCACTTGGGTCATAAGAATTTACAAAGAAGCTGGCTACAGAAACTCTTGGGCCTTCATGATTTGATAAGACTCGGTGATAAACACTTACGAAATTGTCATTCGTTATAAGCTATAATGTAAAAATAACAACAACAAAAAATTTAATTAATATATAGTTATTACAAGTAAGAGGTAGAAGATCTAGATTCTAAAATATGAAATGAATTAAATAAAATTTTCAACTTATATTTTGATCGAGAATAATACAATATATTTATCAAAAAATAAAAAATTATTTAAAAAAGAAATTAAAGGACATAAACTTAATAAAAAAATACAAAACAAAAAGTTCGTAAGTCATGTTGAAATTTTGAATTTTTCAATGATAGAAGTTTTTCTCTTATGCTCTTAATTTTTATAGAATAATGCATAATTAATAGTATAGATATACTCTTTCAATTTTTTAGTTTCTCAATTCTTATATCAGCATTCTTTATGTAAACTAAAATAATCATAACAATAAAGATAAAAAAAAACATATAAAAATAACCATTCACTAATACTTACTTGTAGAAGATCTCCAATGTTGACAACAAGAGCTCCATGGACAGGAGGAACATTAAACCATTGATTCTCATGAAGAACTTGAAGACCACCAATTTGGTCTTGTAGAACTATTGTCATGAAATCAGAATCTGTGTGCTTAGTAGTGCCCATAGTTAATTCTGGTTCAGGGCATGGTGGATAGTAATGGCCCTGAATAAACAGCCCTTCTAGACAATTCAATTCTTTAAGGTAAGATGGATCTAAGCCAAGAGCCATTGACAATAACTCTAAAATTGTACCTCCCAGTTCCATCATTTTCTTGGAATATTCTATTATAATGTCTCTACATATGCACAAAAAATGAATTAAAAAAAAACAAATTTAAAACATTAAATTAAACTTTCATTTATTAAATTGAAATGTACAAGTGACTTGTACTACTAATAAATCTCACGATCAAATATTAAATTTACGACAAAATACAAAAATCCTATAAATGAGACTAGTGTTCCCTATATTATAAATAGTATGTCTAAAAGTGCGAGAAAAATATTGACAAAGGTAATAAACTCGCATATGAAACACGCAGAAAATATTGTCTATTTTATTTGACAACAATTTTCTGTGTTTTGACAACATTTTTGAAATGTTGTTAAAAAAATTGTTGTAGTGAATTAAAAACACTAGTTCCCATAATACGAAGAACAACAAATATATCCGATAATTTCTCAAACAAAAATATATTCGATAAAAGAAATTGTAAAAGAATGAGAAATTCATTACCTAAAAACTTGAGGCAATTCTTCAGAATTGGGAGGATTAGGAGCCATAGAACATCCAATAGTGTCTCTCCAATTAGCATATTTGTCTCTAAACAAACTAGTATTGGAACAATAAAGAATTTTCTTTTTCAAATCACGAGTGTAAAATTGTTTCCTTACATCAACATCTTGCTCATGAAACCTACGAATTCCATCCCTCATCTCATCCAATACATCAATGGGAATCCCATGATTAATCACTTGGAAAAATCCCCACTCCTTGCATGCACTTCGAATTTGGCTAATCACTTCTTCACAAAGTGTGAAATTGATATTTTTGTGTATGTCTTTAAGGTCTATGATAGGAACAGTGTTAGATGATAAATTATTAGTGATGTTTGGTTCATTACAATAGAACATGCGTGGAATTTTTGTGACTCCAGACTCAACCAAACCTTTGACACCTGCTTTTGAATCATCAAAGGCTTTCACTTCAGCTTTTCTATCATAAGTGGAATCATTACCTTCCTCTAATTGCTTTGTATTTTCTACTACCACCATATTGAGAGGAAACTACTAGCACCAAGTTTTCAGTGTGCTCTGCCTCCAACACAAACATGTGAAATTTAAATATAGAGAATCTAACAAAAAGACAAATTCTACCGTGGTCCACTCATGTACTACGAATATTTAAAATTCATTCAAAGTTTTATCGATAAATGATTTGTCTTAAAACTATCAATTAATAATTTTTTCTGTCTTTATGGTTGAGACAATAACTTAATTAATTAAGTTTATCGGACTGAATTTTAATTTTTTAATTTTTTAATTTTTTATTTTATTTTTTATCTAAACATTGGTTCAATTATTGTATCAATTATAAACACTAAGAAGAACTTCACTAATTGAGTATAGTTATCTTTATTAAAATTTTAAATGAATTTTTAATAGGTGGTCCACCTTTGCACTTGTCCATTAATTGAGGGAAAGAATAACTCAATATAATTAATTAAAGAAACAAGTGTGTCTGTTTTCTTTATTCCACACGCAACCAAGGTGCCAATTTAGGAGGCTTTTTTTTTCAAATTAGGAAAAAATAATTTACTTAAACCTCATTTTCCTTTATACAAAATCAAAAGGATAATAAGTACAAAGTGATGTGGACCACAATTCCTCAAAGGCATAATTTTAGTTGTATAATTAACTCTACAATTAAAGAAACAAATGTGATTATTGTCCTTAGTCTACACGCTACCAAAGTGACATAGTAGGCAACAATTTGTTTTACATAATTACCTTTATTTTCCCTTTTACAAAATCAAAAGATAGATTCTCCACTAGTGTGATGAGAATTTCATCTAAGGAAATATAATTTTTTTAAGTTTTTACTGAACTTATTAAGATATGATCTCTCACTTTAAATTTTTCTTATAAAAAACATAAAGTAGTTTGAGAGTGAAAAAAAAAATCATGAACTTAGCTATTATTTCTAACAAAATTAATAGCTACTACTAAAATTAACTATTAAAAAAAGTAGATATAAAATGATCAGGACCACAAGTTCTCAAAGGCATAATAAAAACGTGTCCGTATTACTTTACTTTAATTTATCATGTATGATTGAAATCAAACAATATATAACAATACAATTAAGACAATAAGCACGTGGTTACCGTGAATGTTGAAGATATGATCATAAATATATTAAATAGAATAATCATTTAGGCAAAAAGTGGTAATTTGTGTAGTTTTAGTATGTGAAAGCTCTTTTTTTCTTTTTTTTTACTAAAAGTTTTTAGTATGTAAAATTTAGTGTTACTATAAATTGGATGACTAATTCAAATAAAGTTAAATAGTACTTAATTTCAATGCTTAGAAATCATTTATCGTGATTAAAAGAAATTTATCACGTTTAAAATTATTTTAGAGTTTATTTGTTGGTTCATCAGTAGCATATATGAAAAATAGTTTTACATCATATAAAAGTGTATTTTTTTATAATCAAAAAATAAAGAGTGGATTTTTTTTATATAAATAAAAGAGGGATGTTAAACAATAGATAAGAAAAGATTCATACATTAAATATAAGTACGTTAAATTTGTGTGAAAATATAGTATTGAATTCATTTGTACGGTTGTTTTTAATTCGTAGTCAAATTTGATTAATTTTTTCCACTAAAATATTTTATATTTTTATTCAAATTCTATTTTATTATGTTCCACAATAAGCGAGTAATTTAAATATTTCACACGTATTAAAAAACATATATAAATGAAAGAGAAAATTTTACTTTTATCAAATTATTTTCGTTTATAAGTATGTATACATTATCAAAATCATAAATACGTAGTGGAATATATTACATTAGAAGTGATGCTAATACTATTAATTAAAAGAATACAAATGCATAAAAATTTCATATTAGAATAATTTTTTTTTACAAATAAATCATTTATCGTACCACTTGAGACTAATATTCTTAGTGTTTGATAAATCAAATGGTATTCTCCTTCCATTTGTTTAACATAGTTAGAAAAGTATTACAAATTTTTTTAAGCACTTATTCAACATTGCTTCTTGTGTTTGACCTTATGTTTTTCATCTTGGACGTCTTTCAAAAATTGGTCCAATTCTTATACCACGTGTTTGTCCCCTCAATTGTCTCTCTAGATATTTCGAAACCCAATTAAAAATATCACCTCGGATAGGAAAGACATGAAAATGAGACACACAAAGTTTTTAGATAAAACATATCAACGCAATATTATAGCAACAAAAACAATATTAAAAAGATTTCGAGTTTAATCATCACTCTCAATATACTATTAACAATATTAATTACTAATATTAGTCATTGCAACCATGCTCAATTGATCCCACTACTTCTTCTTGATATTACCATTACTCATCTTGCTATCAAAGTTCATTATAATTATTTCCATAATTTATCTTTTTATAGTTTGAGTGCAACACTCACTTTATTCCATCAGCCTAAGATTCTAAAAAAGGGAATTTTCAAATTCAAAATAGGAACGGTGTCATAGTTCGTACTATTGGAATCAATCTAATAATTCATTATATAATGCATGTTTTTCAATTTATATACTAAATTGTATAAATTAAAAATCACCAAAGCATGCAACTTGATTATATCAAGATCAAAACATAAACTTGATCATCATTTAGGATCTATATCATGTTTATCTATTAAGGATAATCGAAATACCTGTATCCATTGCCAATAATCTTCAAATATTAATCCTAAAACTCAAAGAAAAGAGGCATGTAATGAATACATGTTTTGTTTGTGGTTCTTTCTCAATTGAGACTATTTTAACCCTAAGTATTCTTCAAATGGAGAGAAAATATAATGTGTGTTATGTCTGCAAGAGACTATAGTCTATATATATATATATATACCTTTAGTGACTTTATATTTATCTCTCATTTAAATAATTTTTATTAATTATTTTAATTATTACTTTTACTCTAAAATACATTAGAGTCACCAATTACTGAAGATAAATAATCTATTTTCATATCTATATGGTGATGACCAATTACGATATCTTTTATTTTAAAATGGATCATCATGACATTTAATTATATTTGAGTTCATATTAATTAATTATCCAAATTACATTTTGAGTTCATATTAATTAATTATCCGAATTACAAATTTCCACTGGTATGGAGAGTTACTAAAATATTTAGATTGATGAGAAGTTACATTTGAGTCTATATAAAGATCTCAACATCTAAGGAAGGAGAATTGTATTTTGTATCCCACAATTTGACTTGTACTCTCTCATTTATAATTTTTATCACTTAACTTACTAAAAAACCTTTAAATAAATCGTAAAAATTAAAATAAGTTCTGATATCTTGATCATACCCCCACACTTTCAAATTTCTAGAAAAACTAATTTTTTTCTCTTAATTTTTCTAACAGGAAATTTCATGAATGAAATTATTTATAGTTATATTTTAATACTGAAAATTTTGAAAATGAAATTTTTAGAAGTTATTTTGAACCAAAAATTTGAAATATCTAATAGTTGTTTTCAATCGAAAATTTTATTTTCGATATAGAAATATAACTACCAAATTTTCAAATTTCTAGTTGAAAAATAACTCCCAAAAATATCATTTCAAAATTTCCGATATTGAAATATAACTATCGGAAATTTCATTCCTTCAATTTTTTTTTTCCAGTGAGGACTAGAAGAGCGAAAAACACTGTGTGAAATTCTCAAATTGACCTCCTACACAATTTAATTGGAGAGTCACCGTTGAAAAATGAGAAAGTGGAACTAAGAGATGCAACAAGAGGATAATTATTTTATTCGATCTAAGTTCGAGCAAGAGAGGAGCAGCAAGATCCTGCATTTGAGGATCATACACAAGATAATCAAAGAACATGAGCAAGAGGAGCATTATGATTACATGTATCAACATGATTACCTTTGTTTCCTCGAGGTCCTTTCAATCTTTTTGTTCTTAAGTACTATGAGCACTACGTTGCAGCTAGAGTGTGAAATGAACAAGTTAATAAATAATTGGCTAAATTACATTCGTGGTCCCTTAACTTAATTTCAGGTAACGTTTTAGTCCCTTATTTTTTTGTTTTCCCGATTTAGTCCTTTATTTTAATTTTAAATGACAATTTGATATTTTATGTTTTAAAATTTCAACAACGTTATCCTTTTTTAAACAAAAATTCAAAAAAAAATTCAATCAAAACTCATAAAATTAATTATATTCTTCAATATAATACAAATTTCATCAAATCCGTAATGCAAATCTTCAAATAAACTCATATTTTCATACTTTATTTGATATTATTAGGAATAAAGGACTAAATCGGGAAAAAAAAATATAAGGAACTAAAACGTTACCTGAAATTAAGTTAAGGGACCACGAATGTAATTTAACTTAAATAATTTATTTTATTACATTGAATAGTATAGTATAGTATGTATAGTTTAATATATTTATAATATCATTGATGACATAGTCAACAAGTAACCCATGCCACTAGAATATTAGCACATTTCCTAATTAGGGAGGACCCAAAAATGTTTTTACGCTAGAATATTGAGTTGTGATGTTAGGATGTTGTGATTTAATGATTTTAAGAAGTCAATTTGTTTGAAATGGTGGATTTATCTGATATTAGGAACTTATTAGGGTTTAATTTGATATACTGAAAATATTAAAAAAAAATTAAAAAAAAATCCCGACTAAAAAACAAATTACATACATCAAATTTCAAAGTCTGAAATTTCTGATAGAATAAAATTAACTAACTGAAAGTTTTAAAAACCAATTTTCTAGAGAATTATTAAACACAAGAAGTTTTGTTGACAAAATTTCCGGCACATAATTTATATTACCAAAAATTTTGTGCCTTGAAATTTTTGAAAAACAAATTACGTCATCGGATATTATAAAAATACAATTTCCGGTAGTGTTAATTTGTGTACCGGATCTTTGGATGAAATATTTAAGTACTGGAAATGTTGGAGAGGAGTAAGATTTTGGAGCAATTTTTTAACCTTGAAAAGAATAAAAATGAAAGAGACAAAACTGAGTTTTTTTACATATTAGGAGGTACAAGTCAAATTGTGGGGTACCAAATCGAACTTTTCTAACGAAGGAGGGTATCAATGATAATCACAAAATGCCCCAAACCTGTATTACAGTCCATCACAGGCTAGATCTGTCCTATTCTTTAGACAAAAACATAAATATAATTAGTTTTATCTTTTAATTTGATTACTAATCAATTAAGACTCATAATTTATAAATAGATATTAAAATTATATATATATATATATATTTTGAATTTTTAATAAAACATCCCAATATATACTATTGTGGTTTACTTATTTCCGTATTTAATAAGACAAAATAAAAATAAAAAAGACACTATGAGTAATGATTTTATTGCCTTAGATAGACTATAAATACCTTCAAAGATTTTAAGTGTCAACATCAATAATTACATAGAAAACGTATACCGTTGAAATTCACTTTAAGCAACAATAATATCGTAAAAACTACTAGAAGTTTTAGAACTAGTTATCTTTTGTAAAAAGCAACTCATGTTGAGTTTTATAGGCATGTAAGAAGCTAAACACTCTATTTGTAAAATTCATATCTTTTTCGAGTAAAGAAAATTTTCCTTTCATAACCTAATCTTAGGTCATTACACTAGACAAACCTTACTAATATTCGCTTCCACCGTCAAATATTCCACTTTTTTTAATCGTTATTGTTTGAATTCTATTATTGATGTACTATAAGAAAAAACAATATGGTTGTCATGTCAAAATTTCCTTGTCACCTAGTTTGGATTAGGAGATGGTGTTAGAAATCAAATTAGAGAGATTCTTGATCTATTAAAAAAATCCTACATGAGCTAAAATAAAAAAGTCACTCGCATTACATCGACGTGGTATTTACCTAAATTATAATATGAAAAAGTTAAAAAATTTGAAAACAAAACCTTGTGAGGTATGACAGAACAAAGAATAGACAAAACAAAAAATGAGTAGTTGAAAAAACCATATGAGAGATAGAAAGAGTTATACAAGAGTATTATTTAAGAATGTAGAAGAAGAAACAAATATATAAGAGAATTTGTCCCACCTTTACATTCTTAAAAGATCATTTTTTTGGGTCAATTTTAACTCTATATGGATTAACCACTTGAACGTTATTTGTCTGGATTGGCCACTCCTAATGTAACATGAATCAAGGGTTAGTAAAACTGTCAACTGTAACTATAAGGTGTCTCCTAGTTAGTATAGACTTAGTGTTTTGAGTGATGTCAAACTTAACTTAGTCTAGATGATGTGTGTTTTGAGTGATGTCAAACTTAGCTTAGTCTTGTGAATCGACTTACAGCTATGAGAATTCAAAATGCTTCATACTTCAATATTAATTTTTCAAATACATGTAAATCGATTCACCAGCTTTGTAGTCTTTATTTATTTTTTTTATTTACAATTTTAAGATAGTTATGACAATTAAAAAGTTGTTATTTCTCATAGAGAACTTTTTTCACATGATTTTTCATGCATCATTTATAAGTTGTTCAAAATATTTATGAACTTATGAATACTTTCACTCATTCTTCATACTCAAGCATTAAATATCATATAATATAGATTGAAAATGTGTTATTGTTCAAATTGTGTTTGCAATTGAGTTTTTATTTGAAGTGAGAAACAAAAACAAGGGTACATCGATTGTTGGGACTGTTTATACTAGATATATATCATCGAGGGGATATTGGTGGATTTTGTATTGAAGGACTAAAAAAGATGATCGTTAGGGTTTTTTTTAGAGATGATTCTCTAGATTTCTAATTTTCAAGGTTTGAAGTGAGATATTCATCTTGAAGATTGGTGTGTTCATAATTTTGAGGATGTTCCTAGATTATGTGTCAAAGAGAGTTTTAAGAAGAACAAATTGTATGTGTGTATGTAACATTTATTAAAGGATTTTGTAAATGTTTAAAATCAATATTAAAAGAAGAAGCTCTCATTAATTGAATGGGAGCAAAATGTACTCTACACGCTAGGAAGAGGTAGAGAAACCTATATAATCGTTGCGTGATTCTCTTTTTCCCTTGATCTTTAATTTCTACAAATTTATTTATTTTTTTAATTTTGTTTTAATTAGCGTTTGATGGAGAATTTATGTTTTATGTGAAATTGATAGAAATATTATTATTAGAATTTTTCTTGTTTGAATGTTATCTTGTTTTCTATGTGTTGGATGAAATTTCGATTTTACATTATGTTCAACATATTATACTTTTATTTAAATTGAACATTCTAATTTATATATGTTTCAATAAATTATTATTCGTTAAGTTTTTAATTTGAGATATTTGTGAATTTGATCAAAGCTTAAAACATTTTCAAAACATTAATAGAAATATTATTATTAGAATTTTTCTTGTTTGAATGTTATCTTGTTTTCTATGTGTTGGATGAAATTTCGATTTTACATTATGTTCAACATATTATACTTTGATTTAAATTGAACATTCTAATTTATATATGTTTCAATAAATTATTATTCGTTAAGTTTTTAATTTGAGATATTTGTGAATTTGATCAAAGCTTAAAACATTTTCAAAACACTACAATAAAATTTATGTTTTTGTGTGTAAATTACCATAACTTTTGTGTTGCTTGATTTCAATACCATCAAAATTTCGAATACAAATATCCAATTTTCTATGTACGCAAGTCCATCATATTTAAAATTATGATTTTCCATCGTGCGACTCAACTTTTTCAAATAGTTTTTTAAAGTATCGAACTCTATTCACCCTCTCTTTAAGAGTTCAATAGTCATATATTAATTTGGCAAATCTTTCTCAGTTTCATGAGGGTTTACAAAGTTTACATCGTTTTCAAAAACGATTTAAGCTCCTAAGAATTGACAATTTCGCACTTATGTTTGTATACCATATTTATAACACAACTAATCATGAGTGACAACATTTGCAGAGAGACAACATAGGAAAAAACACACGTGAAGATAATTGAAACTAAGTTGCCACAAAATAGAGGAATACATGCCATCATGGGGCGCCTCGTATATTTGATAGATGGAAGAAAACACAAACTACATGTAAAAATAGCTGAATGGGGCAATATCTAG
Organism: Cicer judaicum; assembly: GCA_037974835.1. NCBI lineage: Eukaryota > Viridiplantae > Streptophyta > Magnoliopsida > Fabales > Fabaceae > Cicer > Cicer judaicum. The sequence continues at coordinate 1,767,690 of JBBPBS010001171.1, read as the reverse complement.
GTGAGTTTTGTAGGCTATTGTGCATTGGGTGTATAAATACCTCGTGTACTCTTCATTTTTACACACAATGAATCAAACAAATCTATTTTTACATTACTTTATTATATTATCTTTTTGGTTTTATTTATTTATACATTTTTAACTTAGATAACTCACAAAAATCCAACATTGTAGTTAACACTCTTTGGAGGAGTTAAGGAACCCATACCTAAGGAATATAATTTCTTCGTCAGTGTAACCATTTGAAGCAATTGGAAATCCAAGTCTAAGTTATAGTCCATTGCTCAACTAGCTTATAATTTAGACAACAAATTTGACACACCAAATGCAACACTACGACCAACATTATTGAAATGTTTAGTTTGTCAGGTCACAATTATAATTGGCGTATAAACTTACATTATAGTAAAAGTATTAGAAGTAGGTATCATCGTTTAGCATAAAAAAAAAAACAAAAAGATCATACCAACAACTTAATGACCCACCAAAAACCTTATGATTGCCAACTTTTTTCCTTTTTCTCAAGAACTTATTAATGCTTCAATTGAAACACCTGAACAAGCAGTGGTACAAGCAGTGGTAATAGTAGTAACTATTCAATTGAAAGTAGTTACTATTCAGTCAACTTAATAATCATGGACCATAAGGGTACCCAGGTCAAGCAGACGTTGCTATGTACAGTATCGTAGAACCATCAATTGTGCAGTCGAATACTGTTTAAAAAGACAATTTTCAACTTTGTAAATTCTAAGCATAGTACTTTTTCCATGGCCAACTATGGGAGGTAGCCTATGGAGAATGATAACTTTAATTATACTAATATTCTATTTGACCAGGTACATATGGTTAAGAGGCCACTTGAAGCAGTAGAAAAAAATGATTTGACATGGAATTATTCTTATGGCAACACTCTATAGGAAAACAACATGTCTTACACTAGAGTACAAGCCCTTGGCCTAACAACGGGAAAAATAAGACCAATGGTTGGCTATTCGACTCAACAACCATGGGTAAGTTATCCATGTGACTTGGGCAACCCAACAACATACATGTGTGAATTCGATGTACAATTGGTGGTTATGCTGGTTAACAAAAATGGACTACCCATCCACATTACTTATACAACACCATGATATTTCCATGAACTCTTATAATACATTATACAAAGTTAAGAAAATGTGTGTCTCTGATCCAAACAAAGTACAAATATTTGTTATTGATGTATAAAATAAAAAAAATTATTTGAAACTTGAGTGAGATACATACGCAATATTGATTAGAATATTTAGAAGACAATAAATGTAATGATAAAAAAGTTATTCCTTCATCAAAGTATGATTATATAAGTATCATGAATAAATAAGATCTTCTTTAATCAAAGTACCATGAATAAGCAAGTTGTTTCTTGAGTATTCTTTCCTTAGCCTCTCCATGTTTTACAATTATTATATACTTTTTCTTTTCAGGCTTTGAGTATTCTTTCTCAAGCCTCTCCAGACTATTGTTGTCAGAAATATTCTTCAATATTCTGGCAAATTTCCATTAACATTATTGAGTGTTGTTGCCAATAACAGGCTGATTTACATCAATTCAACTGTGTCTAAATTGACAGAAAGTTTGTTTCTATGGTTCTAACTTTCATTGATAGGATGTTACATATTCAATCATATATTTGTTCAAGTGTATGAAAACACTTTGATGGATTTACATTAATTCTAGTTTGTATATGATTTAACACAAAATATGATTCAATGATTATAACTCTCATTGAGAGGATGTTACATATTCAAACCTATATCAGTTCAAGTGTACCAAAAATAGTTTGACTAATTTACATCAATTCTAGTAACTCTTTATTGAGAGGATTTTTCATTCGTATCTTTTTTATGTGTATTTTTTTGTTTTGTTGTGTTTGTTTATCTTTTAAAATGTAGCAAATTATTATCACATTTTCAACTCAAAATGCATGTGCTTTTATAGAAGTCTTACAACATTGTCTTTGTCCTTCATGGTATGGTCTTGTTTTCCTTCAACATGGTGCTTCAATATCTTCAAAAATAGATCCGTTGATATCAATTCTAACTGTTGAGCATAAAACTGAAACTTAGAATTTCTTTAAGTATTTTGGTTTCAGTTTGGCTGAAGCATAATGTTCTTGATGTGAAGCATAAATAATCAAAAGCAGAAGTAGTTGATAAAAGCAAAAAACAATCAATAGCAAAAGTACTTGATAGGGGCATAGAACAACTAGAAACATGATATCTTGACCAGAGGCAAGAACACCAGAATCATGATTTGTTGATCAGAGGTAAGAACATCAGAAACATGATTTCTTGATCCGAAGCAGGAACATTAGAATCATGATTTCTTGACTAGAAGCACGAGTACCATAAAAAAGAGTTAAGAGCATAGGCATTGACTTTGTCAAACTATTGACTTTTACCATATTCATTGACTTTTTCAAAGTGTTGACTTTTACTATAGGTATTAACTTTTCTAAGTGTTTATTTTTTCCAAAAAAGCGTTGACTTTTTCATAGGATACATAATTTTTCAGAGTCAGACGCTTGATGAAATTATCATAGGCAGATGAATTTTTGTTTATGCTTGTCAGATTCAAAGGTAGAAGAGTTTTTTTTTATGCTTGTGTATCAAAGGCATAGGAACTTAGATGCTTGTTTTATCTCTAGAAGAAAATTAGCATATACAACTTGACCAGAAGCTTAATTGCTTTGTTAGAGCTAGCCTTTTCCAAAGTTTGTTTTCCTTAATCAAACAATGTAAATAATTCCTATCTTCTTGTGATAAATCTTTGATAAAATCTTCTTGTAAATAATTCACATTTTCTTATAGATAAATCTTGATAAAATCTTCTTGTAAATAATTATATCTTCTTGTGATAAATCTTGATCAAATCTTCTTAAAAATAATTCATATAATTTTGTGAATAAATCTTGATCAAATCGTCTTATAAATAGTTCATATCTTCTTGTGATAAATCTTGATCAAATCTTCTTGTAAATAATTAATATCTTCTTGTTGATAAGATCTTGTTCGTATATTTTTCAAATCTTGACCATATCATTTTTTCAACTTGGTCGAAGATGTTTTTCAATTATAAATATGAATCAAATCTTATTTTATATTGTCTTCAAAACCACAAATCATCTTTAATACTATTATTTGATTTGAGTTGGAATGAAATCGGGTTGGTCTTGGATATTCACATGTTTTTTATTGGGCTAAGTATTCTTTTCATACGTAATTCTTTCAGTTTCATTTGTTTACTTTCTATTTCTTGTTGCCTTTCTTGTTGGAGTGAGATATTGTGTTTCTTGAATAATGATAATTAGAGGCAGAATTGCATGTTTTAGAATTAGTGGCATCATACAAAGCACGTTGTTGAAACTTTAAAGTCAATGCAACATTAGAGGCTAAATTTGGAATGTGTTGCACCATGTTGATCAATAGATTGTAAGCTTTGAATCTCTTCAAACTTAACTCTACCTTGATATTAACTCTTCAAATGCATGCTGAGTTTGTGCACAAAAGAGACATGCAAGAGCTTTAGAGGCATACTTCAAATTCAGTCTTCAGAGGCAGTCTTTAAACTCAGTTTGAATGCCATTCTTCAGACCCATTTATATGACCGAGTCTTCAAACCCAAACATCAGAGGAAATCTTCGTAACCTTTATAGGCTCATTACTTTCGGAGGCATATATTCAGAGGCAAACACGTATACTTTGTGTTCCTCTAATCTCATCCTCTAGTCGCTTCCTTTGATTTTCTTCTTCAAATTTTAGAATACTTTTATCAAGCCATCATGTACAACACTAAAAGAAATTGTGGAAAGTATTTCATCAACAAAAAATTTATCCTTTCATATAGAATAGAAAATTCTCAATGTTTATGAAATAATTTTATCATGATAATCAAATTCATTGCACTCATAAAAATTCTTATCAATTCAACAAAATGACAAGAATCAACTTTGATGAAACAATCATTTATTAAAAGAATGATAAAAGAACATTCTAATTGTCCTTTATTATAGAAAAAGTCAAACCAAATTAGTTTGGGAAGTCTAATTGTAAGATAAGAATGTTAAATTCGCACATGAGACTGTTGAAATAAAATGAGAAATTAAATAAATCAAATTGATGACCTAATTGGTTAAAACAAGCCTCCAAATTAACCTGGATAATGATAATCAGATTGATTGCATGGTTCCAATGCAAAAGGAAAAAAGTAACCTACAAAGTATCTCAGTTCAAGGAGCTGTTCCAATGGTCATATGGTAGACCATCCAACATTCTCGTTTTCTCAACTCTCCAACAAGTCAAGAACGTTATGGGTTGATCAAGAACATTTTGAACTTAATTTCACTACACTTAAGATGATTATATTCAATATTGACTTATTCGAGTAAGTACAAGTCAAAAAAATTTCAAGCAAACTAAACCTTCTCCATTGTAGCTTTGGATCATCCTTATTGAGTCTTGCTTTGAATTTATCTCAAATAAGAGTTGATAAATTTAAGATCCTAAACATTTTGTTATCATACACATCATGTTGTAACTTAGGTCTATATTTTATCTTAGATTAAATGCGTTTGTAAAAATCATTTCTAGATTGAAAGGTGATTGTAAAAATCATTTCTATGTTGAAAAGTGGCTCTCAAAATCCTTTCAAGGTTGAAAGGTAACTATAAAAATCATTTTTAGGTTGAAAGGTAAAGATATTAATTGATCAAAGTTTGATAAAGAGAAAAGGTTTGAATCTGGTTCTGAAGCACAATTCAAACCCTATTTTTCTTGTGACTATTTGTTCCACTTCAATTAGTATTAGAGCTCTACCGCTGAGGTTTGAGCACTTAACAGTCTAAGAGGAAAATATTTGGAAATAAGTGATGTCAAAACTTGCAAATCAAAGTACATGTCCTAGATGCAACAAGTTGTGACATTTCAAGACTAAATGTGCTTTGAATAAGAAAGTGCAAAGATGGTTACCTTGTAAAAAGAGTAATTCAATGAAAACCAAGGTTAAAAAAAGAAAAAGCCAACAAAGAAAGTATAGAGGTAGCATATTATGAACCTTGTTATTTGTATAAAGATTTTGAAAGCCTCCTAAATGACTCAAACACTTTATCTCAAAAGTGTATATTTCTATAAAAAAACTCAGCTTTATGAGATAAAGAAACAAAATAAAGAACTACAAACTAAGAATGGTGAATATGTTAAAATCATTCAAGATTTGCAACATTGTTATTTAAAAATGTTTGAGCAACAAAAGATTCTCAATGAGATAACCATAAAAATAATCATCTTCCAGAACGTTTTGAAACTAAGGAAGAAGTACTTTAAAATTAGAAGTTGATGAATTGAAAAATAATTTAACCAACTTGGTAAAATCCACTTAAACTTTTCAAAAGAACATGATACTTAAAGAGGAAATATTTGACAAAGATAAACTATGTTTGGAAACTTTTCAAAAACAAAACAACTTTTATGAAAAGTTTTTTGTATCAAAAAAAAAGGATGAGAAAGTTAAAAAAATGTGTTCATACTGTAACAAATATGGACATCTTGAAACAAGTATGGTCATTATGCAGTAAAATCTTTTTGACACAAACCAAAACATTCTAATTACAAAAAGTTAAATATGTTATAACATAATGTTCCTATTGTAGCAAGTTTGGTCATATTGAGTTAAAATGTTATCGTAAGAAAAAATCATACACCTATAAAGAACTATTACAAATTTGTGATGCAGAAATATCATCCAACAATAAAAAATAAATTATACATGAACAATACACCTAAATAGAAATGTATGGTGCCTCCTCTCATTACAAAAAATTGAAGGACCTAGAACCTTTGTAAAATTATAGTTCACTACCACTACACCTACAAACCCCTACCTAAGTTCTATATTATGGTCTACCACCACCATATCTACATACACCTATAAAGATACCGATTCAGTGTTATGCTCCGCCAATTCTAGAAATACAAAACTGGTGTTACTCGAAAGAACGTGAGATTTTCTGTAATATATTTGGAACTTATTTCACAACTTCTGAGTCGACTTATGTTGTTTTTGATTCCATGTATAACCTCATGACTCAAAATTATATAGAGACACATTGTAGTAGCTCTAATCCACATGTAAATTATCAAGGATTTGAGTTGCATACATCTTCAATAATTGAGAACGACGGTGAGATACATGATTAAAATGAGGATCATCTAGAACAATTTTAAGTCGTTCAAAGAACTAGACGAGTTATGTGACCGTCTAGATGTGAGACTAATGATTAATCTTAAGAACCTCAAGTCATTAACAAAATAAGACATTTTAGTATAGTAATTTCAAAGTTAAGTATTTTAGATTTTTTTTTTCAAAAGAGATGTATGAATTTTTTTTTGTTTCGTACTAATAAGATTTCAGCCATTTTTTTTTAATAAAAAACTGGCTTTTAAAAAAGTATATCAATGGAGTCTAATGTATATCTATGAATGATAAGTGATTGAGTGGACCAACACGAGTTATAATCTCCTAAATCCATGCTTGAAAATCATCCAAAATTTTAACAATTATCAACGACAATTCTTTAAAGTAAAAGTTTACAATTATCTTCATATTTATACTTGAGACAACACCTAATTAACATCGATTCAACGAATCTAATTTTAAAAAAAATATTTTTTTTCTTATTTTTTAATCATATATCAATAAAATAATTTTTCTTTTATTTTAAAAAGACGGTGTTACAAATATGAATACATATATTTTATTGTTACCTTAAATTATGAAAATTTACAAATTTGATATAAAGGTGGTATTACAAATACACTAAAAGTAACAATAAAATATATTTGTATAAAACATAATTCATTCTTTAAATGAAAAATTAATTAATATACATTATCCATATCAATGTAAGAATCTTTTGTTTCTAACAATTATTAATTATACCAATACAATATTTAAAAAAATATAAATATTTTATACATTATCAATTAATTATAAATTATTTTTTAATTATTTAAAATTAAAGTTGATATTTTAATACTATGAAAATTTATAATTGTATGCAGTCGAAAAAGAATATTTGTTTTTATGCTACGTAAAAATTAAACTTTTAAATTAAAGACAATAAAAAATAGTCAATATCATATAGCATTGCGTCACTTACCTAAAACATATTAATTTTATAATACAATTATTTTTCAACGTAAATTTTTTTTTAGGCAAAAATATTTATTAAGAAAAAAGAAAAGACAAAAATATTCTTAAATATATCTAAATGACCAATATTTATAAATTTAATGT
>JBBPBS010001171.1:1742999-1760345 GCA_037974835.1 Cicer judaicum | reverse complement strand
TTAATCTCAATATTGATTTAATATTATTTTTTAATTTGTACAGTTACGTACACTTCATCTTATTGATTAAATATTTATGTATGTAATTTAAATAATAATATTATAATAATTTAAAATAATGACATCTCATTGATATAAAATTGTTTTTGACCAAAGATGAAGAATTTTTTATGATACAACAGTATTTTTTATTTTATTTTATGTATTGAATATGCAAACTATTTTAATTAATTTAAGTCAATATATAAAAAAGAAAATATTAATGTCTGAGAAACCTCTTTAACGTTATCAATAAGGTAAACCAAAAAAAAAAAAAAAGAAAAGAAAATAGACGAGGAGAGAAAAGAAGCAAGATTTAACACTACTAAACATCTTCTGAAGTCTTCTCTAGTTGTAGAATAGCGCTTCAAAACGATTAGTGGAAACGAAAACGCATCTTTGTGTGATTCTAACAAAAATTCTAGATCGACAAATTTCAGATCTAAACGAAGATGAATATTTTCAGATTAGCTGGGGATATGACCCATTTGTTCAGTGTCCTCGTCCTTCTTCTCAAGATCCACACTATCAAATCCTGCGCTGGTATTTTTATTCTTATCAACATTTTTGTTAATTTATTTTTTTATGTTTTTGTTTCAATTTTTTATATAATTAATAAGATAGAAATGATTTAAACTCATAGGGTAAGGTTTTGAGGAAGCTCATTTTTGGGCATTACTAGTGGTTGAGATAATTTCATATATAAACTGTTAGGATTGTTGGTGTAAGAATAGAACGAGTATTTCTAGTTATTATTATTATTATTATTATAGATTTCAGTTTACTGGTTTTAGTACTCCTGTGGTGCCCATTGAGAAAAAAGTTTGTTCGCTAAATATAAGCCCTTTTTCAAATTTCTAGATTTTTAAATTCCTAGATGTGTTTATTATTATTTTTCAACCATACCCCTTATTAATACTACCTCTGTCCCTATAGATAAGACTCCATTGACTAAATCACGAGAATTAAGACAGTTGATTGTAGTATTAAATTTATTGTCAATTTGAATTGTTTTCTTAATATGTGAAAAGGACAATAGTTGTTTATAATTAGAGACAGAGGGAGTATTTGTTACAGTGGAGAAAGACCTACTATACTAAATCGATTATCTTGTAAGCAAGGTATGAAATGGTGGTAACGGCTGCAATCTTTGTATTTGGAGAACCATGGTCAAATATTGTTGATGTGGGTTCAATTGCGGGATGGTTTCAGCAACGTAAAAAATCATTAGGTTGTGGCCTAGATCACGGTCACAAACCCTTATTTAAAACCTTGCTTGTAAGGAATCATTTTGTATCTCAACAACATTCTTTTTAACAAAGCAAAAGTTGGGTTCATTCCAGGCTTCTTGCCTTTTTCTAGAATGGATTAAGTCTGTTACTTCTGAGGAAAAAAGTTTGGTTCACAATACAAAATTATGTCAAAAAAAATGTCAATAGTCATTGGTGAATATGCTGCTGTAGGAACCATACGTTAAAATCAAAGTACAATTTTAAGAGTTTGAGAACGTATTGGAAATAGCATTAGCATGTGTCTTTTTTGTTTTTGTTTTAACCCTCTAGTTTCCAAGGGAATAGGGCCTTAGTAATCTAGAGTTTGGTCGGGGGTAAGTAAAGCTTGTCCAACAATTGTTCCAGCCAGGATTCAGACTCGATTTCTCTGGAACGATTCATCCTTAAGTGAAGTTCCTTAACCACTTGAACCCAATCACTTTGTTTAATATCATGTGCCTTAATTATGAGTAATTGTTATCTTTTTGTGGTAGAAATGGTAAGTTCGAAAGTTGAATGTTGGTAAAATTTGGGAAATGAGACTGATATATAGGCATATATGTAGTTATAGTTGTAGATGAATGAAGAAAGCTGCAAGGCTTTTGTCAGTGATGTAGTTATATGTTGGGGTGCAGCTCAGGCTGTTCTAGATCAGTACTTTTCTTGCTCCTGTAACTCAAGTACCGTTCATTCTATAGCATTATAGCATAGCAAATTTGAACAAATTGCTTTTGTTCCACAATATGCTATTTAGTTCAAAGTGCTGTCAAATAGCCACTGTTGCGGTGCTATAGCACAGCAGAATTTGAATAAACCGCAATTTTCTGCAATCCGCAATTGACAACATTGTGGTAGCTTACAATATAATTATAAAAGACCCCTTTTTGTTCTGCATTTCTAAGTATATGCTTTTCTCTATGTATGAACAGAGACTGTTTTCTTCGTCGTCAGATGAAGGTAAAATGAGAAAGTGATTAAGAATAAAAAGGATTCATTGGAGGAATAGATGCCTACTTATCTGTTGGTTTTCCTTTCCATTTTTTGGGCGTTAGTTGACTGTGGTTGAGTCTGATTTTTTGTTAAAGAGAACTGTGTGTTTTTCTTTAACTTTTGATGCATCTTATTTATATGTAGGTGTCTCGTTGAAAACTCAAGAACTCTACGCACTTGTTTTCGCCGCTCGTTACTTAGATATCTTTACAAATTACATATCTCTATATAATACTGTTATGAAGTTGATATTCTTGGGAAGCTCATTTTCTATTGTATGGTACATGAGGTACCACAAAATTGTTCGTAGATCATACGACAAAGATCAAGATACCTTCCGTCACTACTTTCTCATATTGCCCTGCTTACTGTTGGCCCTACTTATCAATGAGAAATTTACATTTAAGGAGGTTAGAATGCATTCATTGTTATTTGTCTTCTGTAATAACTATTGAGCTACCATACATACTTTACTGTTTACTATTTCTCATTAGAATGCATTCATTTAAGAGCTGACTTTGCATTACTTTAACTTTTGTTTATTATTCCAAAACATACTTATGCATGGAATAGGTGATGTGGACATTTTCCCTGTATTTGGAAGCTGTTGCTATACTTCCTCAGCTAGTACTGCTTCAGAGAACTAGAAACATTGACAATTTGACAGGACAATATGTCTTTCTTCTTGGGTAAGCTATGGTCCTTCATCCTATTTAAAGCATTATATATTTTCTTGTTATTTCTTTAGGATTGTAATTTACAGCTATTATCTTCTAGAGGTATTTCAGCTATACTGATTAATAACCAATTAGCTTGAAGAGTTGTCTATGTTGATGTGTATTCCTGCATTGATTGAATGAGCTTAGTAGTGTTGTCATGCAGGATTAAGATGCAATACATAGTTGCAATTTGATACAGTTCTGAGTCATTGAAGTTGAAGTAATACTCTTTAAATAATGATTCACATGAAGAAAATCATAGCATTTCATGTGATTTTTGGTACTGGTTCCAAAATAGTCATTTGAACTTATATAGATAAAGTGTAGCTAATGAAGACAACAAAAGGAATAGAGAAATTATTAGTTTACATTAGTGTATATGGATAAGCCTGTCTAGCGGTGTCATTGAAAATGATCAATGAAATTAGTCTTTTATGTTTTGAAAGTTTTTATAAGTGGGAAAGCAAAGTTCTGCCTGATTAAGGTATTCAAGTTTATGCAAATAGCTCTGCAGACATGGTGTGCGATCATAAAAAAGAAGCAATGGTAACTTTGTATATCAAAGGAGCCCATTTGCACATGTTTTAGCCTTTAGGTTTTAATACCTACGAACTCATGCAAAATTTAGAATGTATTTGGCTTGTGGATTATTTTTGTATTTTCAATTTATGTCTTTACTATTACTAGTAATTACTGAAATGACATTTATTTTCATTTTATTTCCTGTTTACAATGATTTGTTTCATATTGCACTTGTTTTTATTATTTTCTTTATAAATCATTAAGAACAGGCAACAAAGTATAATAAACAAGGTGGCATTTTTCTAATTAGTAGTGAAAATGAAAACTAACTAGCAAAAACATTTACATATTTCAACCAAATCGCTTCCCTTAATTTCCCAAGGTTACATGAACTGTTCAAAACCCTAAGATTGAGACAAAGAAGCAATGAAACAATGCTCCCACATTTATTTTCCAAATTTAGATTTCTGCGATCGATGAGCATAAGACTGACACAAAAACATATATATATATATATATATATATATATATATTAATCAAGTGTATACTTTAAAGTTGTTAAGTTTTACTAGATTGCAGTCTGCATTTTGCTTGATTCTATAAGAAGTTAATTATGAACTCCATCCAAAGTGGCATTTGTTACTGTCAACTGATTCTGAGGACCGAGTGAAGATTAAACTTTTAGTTCAACTTCTACAAATCTTTTGGTAGTTGTATCAGTAGATATCTTTATTTGTATATAATTTCTTTGGGATTTGTATTTGGTATGTGATATATGTGCATGTGAATAAACTCTTATGAGCTTGTTCAACTCATTTGCAATTACTTCTGATTTGAAGTCCACTGATTATAAAAATTGATCTTTATAATATTCTTTTGTCTGTCAAATGCAGTGCATACAGAGCACTTTACATTCTCAACTGGGTGTATCGCTACTTCACTGAGCCCCACTTTGTCCATTGGATAAGTATGATTCTCTCTTTGTTTTAATGGTTATAAGTGTTTTATGCTTTAATGATACTGTGAATAACGGCATGATCTTTGCATTAGTCACTATATGTCTTATGGTTTGGCATGTGTATCTCTTCATTGCATATTCTCAGTTTTCAGATTAAGATGCATTTGCACCATTGTTCTTAGATGTTCCTTACCCTTCAAACAAGTGTAAAAGATCCCTGGTTGTCAGCATATTTTTTCTTGTTTACAATTTTACCAATGTTTTTATTATAATGTTAAATTTTTAAGGGCATTTATGTCTTTATGATGATATAGATTATTCTCTCTTATTTTCAATTCAACCAAACAAGGGAAGAAAAATATTTTTCCTTTCCTCAGACAACCAAAGATGAAGATCATCTCATTTTCTACTCTTTTTCCTCATACTTTCTTTTCTTTTCGTTTTCTTCCCTATAACGTTCTTCTCTTAACCAAACTAAGTGTTATTGAAGTTTTCTTTATTAAGTATTTCTTTTATCTCTCTATCTCTCGCTTTGCCTTTGCAAAAAAAATAAAAATGTGTGCGTGATATAATATATTGTGTGAGAAGAACGCACACATTGATGCTTCCACTACTTACTTTCTCATACACTTGTTAAAATATAATTGTGATTTTTCGGTGTTCCTGAAAATGTCTTTCTGAGTCCTTTGCGATATGCTCTTTTGCAGCATGGGTTTCTGGGCTTGTTCAAACACTGCTATATGCTGACTTCTTCTATTACTATTTCCAAAGGTAAGTGAACATACTTTTCTTTTCATGTCCATTTTGTTTATGTTAATAATCCGTGTTCATCTTAGTTTAGTTTTGAGCATTTGAAAATATCTGCCATGCAGTTGGAAGAACAACCAAAAGCTTCATTTGCCAGCATGAGTGTATTCTATTCTCTTTACTCGAAAACCGAAGTTCTTCATGTCATGTGAATTATTAACAGTGAGCAGAGAAGATTAAAGTATCTGTCTGGACAGTGGTTTCTGATTTACGATTCCATATTTTTGTCGTTTCTGCCCCCTCGGATACTACTGTACTAATGACTAGAAGATTATAGATGAAAAAGCTTCAATTGTTTGTGATGGTATTCATACTATATTAATGTATTTTATATGCAGGTACAATATTTGTTTTTATCCTCCATTCTTTTGCCAAATGCCTTACATGGTAAAGAAAGTAGGGAATTGTGGTGGAGGTTTCAATATATTTTTTTATTTTTTTTGACATTAAAGACTTCATTAGGGTTTGGGACAGACCCGAACCAAGTTCATGAACCATCATTCTTAGCTAAACCAACTAGTCTATGAGCCTCAACACCCATGCCTCTTCTAACATAACAAACAGAAGCATTAATAAAATCAACAATAAGACTAATACAATCTTGAACCACTAGGTCAATATTAGCTGGACATGATTTACCAGTAATTGATTTACCAGTAATTGATCATCAGAGAGCACAATAAAATGATGAATATTTAGCTCCTTGCCACATGCAATCCCCATCAAACACTCATAGCCTCATAGCCTCGTCTAGAGAAGGTGAAACAAATGTCTTACGAATTCTCAAACTTCGGAGCCAATCTAATGCTGCAAGTAGGGGTGGGAATAGGCCAGGCCAGACTAGGCTTTGAAAGGCTTGAGCCTGGCCTACGACTTATTTTTTCAGCCTAAGCCTGACTTACGGCCTATCATAGGCTTTTTTTTTTGCTTGGTCTGGCCTTTTTAATAATCTGGCATGCCCTGGAAGCATTTTTAAAAGCCTTTTTAAACGTAGCTATTATTACCTCTTAAACAAATAAAGAACAACTACAATATGGAATGACTACTGAATATGGAATGATTATTAAGTGATTGTCTAATTAATAGAATTTATAATAGAAAATAATATTATTAATATAATAATAAAAAAATAATACTAATAAATAATAAATATATATAGGTCGGCCTGTCAGACCTAATAGGCTTTTTTATAAGTCTGAGTCTGACTTATTTAAATAAATAGACTTCAAAAACAACTTGAACCTAGCCTTTTTATTAAATAGGCAAGACCAGACCATAAGTAGGTCAGGTTATAGGCCCATACGAACGGCCTAGCCTATTTCCATCGCAAGTAGACAATATATATTACATATTTTAGGTATACAAATTCCCAAACTTCGCAGCACTACACACAATCCTTGACTACTACAAATATTTATTTATTTTAATGTCCAGTAGCACTTTTCAATTGCCAAACCTTATGGGTCACTTCTCAATTTAAAATTTATCATGAATTACATAAAACATAAAGTCACCGAAAGAAGAAAATTCATAATAGATTGTAAAAACATTTCAGTAAATAATACTAGTAGTATTTATGCTATCTACATCATTCTTAACCACTCCTAATTAATGTCAATTAATGAGCTTCAGTAAGTGGAAAAGAAACCAAACAACAATTATCTTAGGGTTTGATTTTCAGTCAGTCAAGAAAGTGGGTGCCACAATTTTGACAAGCAGTGGTAGCTAGGGCTGTGCAAAAAATCCGGTTATAAGGCCCAAATCCAAAATCGAATTCAAATTTATTTTAAAAATTCGGTTTAAAACATATGGTTATAATCCGGTTGGATAACCACTTATGTTTTATATTTGGATTTGGTTTTTATCCACTACCAATTTTTTTTGTTAATTTTGAGATTTTATTTTTTGAAAAAATTTTGAAATTTATTTTTTTCGAAAAAATATTGGAAAAAAATAAAATAAAAAAACTTTTTTTTTTTAAAAAAAATTTAAATTGAATTTTTTCTCAAAAAATTTGATGAGACAAATTTTAAAAAAAATTATCGAAAAAATCAATTTTTTTAAATAACCGATTTTTAAACTATGAATAAATTATCTTTTAAAAAATAATCAAACTTTAACCGATTTTGAAAAAAAAAAATCGATTTTAAAATTAAAATTTTCAAAACCGATTGTTTAATTATAAACCGATTATTTAACCATAACCAATTTTACAATTGGTTTTATAACCGATTTTAAATCAAATAATGGTTTTGGTTGTAAATCCAAATCCATATATTGATTTTAAAATAGATATAATTTGATTTTTTTTAAAAACCAACCATGTACAATCCTAGTGGTAGCATTTGGTTTTCCAAAACCACCAAAATAAACTGTGTATTATTTGTTAACCAAATCCACTTTTGTTAACCGTGTATTATTTGCCCCTTCAACTTAAGAACAGTGAGGTTACTGCAACTGAAAACACATTGAAGTAACTTAAATACTATTTGCAGTTTCTTTTATGATATTGTTAATTCTGGTGAGTATGTATTTTTATGTAAGTTCATGGCATATTTTATTTTATAAAACATCTCTTATTTTGGAATTTTTTATTATGTTATTTATTTTTTGAAACTATTTAAAATGCTAAAACTCAAGGTTAGTATGCAAGGATTTTGAAACTTGTAATTGTCATTCCCACAAATGGAAGCTCACAATTTAATCCATTTTTAATCAAATCTTTGTTTCAAACACACTCATATTTTTGGCCAAGGAAAGAAAAAGAGGAAGAAAAAATAAAGAATTCGCCACACTTGTATTTGTAGAGGAGTGAAAAGGTCTGGTCATGAACCTCTTTATTTCATTATCCTTAAAAAAAATTTACACAATAAGCCCAAATGTTCTTATTTACTTTATGTAAATATCGATTTTGTCTTGTTCTTACCTACCTTATGACATTTAAAAATAAATTTTATTGTATTTTATATTTTTGTTATAATGTTTTTAAAATAAAAATTTAAATAAAAAATTATTTAAATAAATTTTTAAAAAATATAATTTTAAATATTATATCTATTTTCTTCATAAAAAATATTTTACAAAAATAAATTATTTAAAAAAATGTAATTTTTATCATATTATAATCTCTAATAATAAATATTTAAGTTATTGATTATTAAAATTATTATTTTTTAATCAAAAATAAATAAATCTAAAAAAGATTTCTAATTTTTTAGAAAAATTATTTTAAAAAATATAAAATAAAAATCATTTTTTAAAATCTTAAACAAACATACTGTTATCTATTAACCACAACAATTCGATTTTCATACAATTTAAAATTCAATTCAATTTTTCTCACCCGATCAATTTTCCCGAACAATAAATATCACAGCGAAAACTTCGTTACAAATTTTCAACGGAATTTTAACCGTGACTTGTAATATCTATTAATTAAATACAACTAAATATGAAAACAATAGTCTTAACACACCACCGACTAATGCAAGTTTTATTAAGTTTTACACAAAATTTTCCCCAATTCCAAATCATGCCATATTAAAAAGACTAAACAATTTGATATTAAAGGAATTAAAACATATGCTATTTTCAACTAGGAACTAAGCTCGCAACCTACTAATGAGAAGGAATGATAGACAATGTTATGATTTTACGAGCCATGTATCCTAACCTTAACAAAAAGACTTAATCACATGTTTTAATTAACTATTAAATGCTTAATTATTAGTTATTAGGCCCAATTTATTTTGTTAGGCCCAATTTATTAGCTCAGTCCAGTTTATTAGGCCCAATCTATTTTGTTATGTGTATATTCTTTATATTTTGTAATTCTGTTTATAGACCCATGTGTATATATACAATTTGACTGTTTCCTTCAATAAAGGTAAGCAATTTTGTCTACTCTATTATCACCTTTGTAACATTAACACTACAACAAATCCTAATATTTTATTCTACACTATCATTGCGTATACATTGAGCATTTTTTTTTTTATAAAAATAAAAAAAAATATCTTGATACATCATATTTGACAGGATACACATATGTCTTTATACAACATTTGGATGTTAATTTGTTTATTGATGTTATAACCATTGTAAAGTGACACATTGAACATATAAATTATTATAAATGGATTTTCTGTCAAGAGAAATATAAATAAATACTTGAATTTAGACAAAAAAACTTTAAGAAATTTTTAAACTTTGAGAACCCCATGATAAGAAGTTGTTTAACTTCTCAAGGCAATTATGCTATAATTACCATCAATATTCTAAAGACCATCTAATACTATTTAAATCATCCTTAATACACAAGTAATTATTTACGAGTTTAGCTTCTCAATGAAATCATGAAGTTTCTTAGTCAGCCTAAACATAGCATGCGTTAATAGTGGTTTGTTTGTAGCAAATTGAATTCTAGTAGTAATCATTATAACATATAGCCATTAATAAGCTACATAACATCCATTAAACCATGCACACCATGGTGGCATTTACAAATTCAATACAAGCATGCATTATAATTGTTCATGTATCAAACAATGATACTCTTAACTAAATCAATGGAACGAAGGACATATGCTTACTCTTATCCTACAATATTGTGCTTATACATAATCATGAATACATCATTTATCAAGCAAATAATGAACTCATATACTCTAATGGTGATAGACTCATATTGGTCCAAAAATGCCATCAAGTATGACTCTTTATGTAAATCATGTCTTTTATTTATTTATTTATTATTTTATCAAATAGTTTTTTTTTTAGACTCGAATATTTGGCAAGACACATAAGCTAGCTTATAAGTTGTAAGACATGTTTGATCACATTGATTTACAAGCTTAACTCTTATAGCTTATAGTTTATAATTTTTTTAAATCAATTTTATCCTTATTATTGTAACTAAAATACATTTTTACCCTTTATAACTTACATATTATAATTTTAAATAAATAATTTTATAAAATTTAACATTTAAAATAATTTAAATAAATATATAAGTAATAATTTAAAATAATTTACTTATTGAAAAAGGTCATTGAATTTTGAAACCTCTAGAATGAACAATTTTGAAACCTATAATTATAAAACAAGAAATGATTTTTTTACATATTTTTTTTTTTAATTTCAAATACACTATCTTTTGATTGTTGTATGTATTTTTTAGAAAATAAAATATGATATTGTTGTATGTATTTTTGAAATAGAAAACTACTTAGCTTTTGATTATATCCGTTTGCATAAAATTAATTTATCATAAAAAGTGTATATCCATTAACTTTTTTACTTGCAAAACTCTTTAAAATTGAAGTTATAGAAGAAAAAAAAAAAGGAACTCATGGTATAAAACATATTTACAATGTTATTCAATCATATTTTACCACAACATTAGATTATTAAATAATCGATGTTGATTTAAAAACTATACACTACAAATATACATTACTTTGTACTTAAAATGTGTTTTTGTATCTTTTTGATTATTTTAGTAAACAATGTTACTGTCACATCCTCTCAATCCTCCCAACCAAACTAGCAACTACCACATTGTGGCTCTCCATCCTCACTCCCGATTTCGACAACTAAAATTTTCCAAATTTTGCAACATCTAGACATTTTGTATACTTTCTCATGCTCACTTGCGACACCACATTACTATTTATCCGTTTGATATTTATGCACCTCAAATGTTGTACCTCTCCCACATAATGCAATCCACATGATATCAATTGATTTGTTCGTGTTATTGTACAACATGGAATTGAGAATATCATCTTAGACTTGTCCGACAACATTGATCATGATTTTATAATCAAATTAGGTCATAAAGTTTCCAGTGATTCTTAAGTTGAAGAGACTCATAGTGCATGTTCCCAACTCAAAACTCTCAATTTGGACAATAGTTTCTTTTGTGGATTTCATGCTGTGTTGGAAAAATACTGCTAAACTTATATGGAACATACGCCACAAATAAGAGAATAAAAACACACACAACTCATAGTGGATCAACAACTTTTTATTTATTTATTTATAAAAGAGGTTAGTAAAATTAACTAGAAATAATAGGGGGTCTAACCCCATACAATCGGTATGCAATAACATGCATACAACCGACAAAATAAACAAAATATAGATCAACATAGTTTAGGGTACGAGCAAGGTCAAAGATGAAAGAACATTTACATAAAGAATTAAGAGAGGTTGTGTGATTGAAAAACTAATATCTATGTTTTATCTTGCAAAAAATATAATTAACAAAAAATATAAAGAACCAAGAGGTTGAATGATTGAATGATTGAATGATTGATGCCTATGTTTCATCATACAATAATCTTGATCTCATTTATCCAATATATCTACTAATAAATTGTAGTTGGTTTGAATTGATTGATTAAGACATGCAAAAGTATATCATCCTGTAAATAAAACAATAAAATAATTTAATTGAAATAAACAACAACCACCCTATGAGAGAGCTGAATTATTCATTGACATGTCGAAAATAATAGAAGTGTTCATCAATTAAGAGAAAATAAAAAAAACCCTCAAATTTTTGTTCTAAAATTTGAGATGCTTTACTTTCAAAGTGTTTGTCATTTTTTCTCTCTCTAGTTGCACAAAATTCCATAAGTGTACATACTTGCCAAGTAGTAGTACATATTATTATCTTACCTATAGAGATTAATTTAACAAGTATCAAACTATTCAAGATTTTATGTTATTTAGACTAATTAAAATTATTCTTGATTCGCGATAATGAAAACACAACAATAACATAAAAATTATAACAAAAATTTTAAATTAATGGAAAGTAAACATAGGGTCATAGTTTCACTTGTAATATCAATACCTCAAGTTCTAGTTTTATATGAATTCTTATATATTTTCTCAATTATCAATCTCTCTTTAAAACTATTAACAAAGATTCGTCATTCAATGTAATTGAGAGTTAGAAGGAATGTCAAGCGAAGATCAACATCAAACAAAATTTAAATCAATACAGTTTAGGAGACGAGCGAGGTCAAGGATGTAAGGACATTAGCACATTCTCATATCTCAAAAGGTGTTTTACTTCAGTTAGTCTGCAGTCATGAGTAACATAAGATTATTCATGATCACTTGGATGATATTCACAATACTAAAGTGTATACTTAGTTGACTATAATTAATAATGTGAAGAGAATTTCGGTGATAACGAAACCACCTTATGTCACTTGTGACTGCATGCCATAGCTGACATGAAACACCTTTTGACATTTGCAAATGGGAAAATTTCCTACCATCTTTGACCTTGCTTGTAACTCTAAATTGTATCTACATCTTGTTCAACATCAATCTCCATTTTATTTTTCTATCGTTTTAGGGTTATTTTAAATAAATTTGTGTCCTCTTGTTTGATTGATCTGACTTTGAATCTAGCTCCTGCCCAAAATAAAAAGTCACAACAAAATTAATTAACTATAACTTTTTATTAACTAACTATAATTTTTTCTTGTTCCACTCAATCACTTGGTTATCTTTTTGATAGAAATATAGATATATATTAAAATGTTTTTTTTTTTTTATATTAAATAAGGAATAACTAATGTATTAATATTGTTGTATGAGTTTATATTACTTCTTTAAAAAAATAGGACAAAGTAAATTTTTATTAATAAAGTGAACTCCTACTTCCTTAGATGCGTTCAACTATAACACACACTCGTCAACGCCTTCTTTAAAGTCCTCTTCAACTTTAGTTATAGTATTAAATGTAACTTTCTCAAATGAATGAGATGGTGAATCATATCGAAAAAATTATTCAATTGAATTTTTAATATTATCGACTCTAAAACATTTCCCTTTATTGTTATAGTGGTGCATAACTTCAGACATATAAAAGATCACTATCTCTTATTAAAATCTCAATATGAGTTGATCATGTTCAACATCAATCAAAGCTTTATCGAGAGCTAAAAGTGGCCTTTTGAAGATGAATGATACCTTTTCATCTTCCTCTATATTAAGGATAACAAATTCTACCAAAAAAAAAAAAGAAATTATCTACCCTTACCAACACATCCTCCATTATTCTCTAACCACGCTTGATAGACCATTTCACAAGCTATAATGAAATCCTTGTGGGTTTGCATTCATTGCCTTCTAAATTTCTCATCATTGACAAAGACATGGGTTTTATGTTGACTCCTAAATCACAAAGAACTTTTTCAGTAGTTAGTTTATCAATAGTCCAAGGGTAGTGAACCTTCCTTGATCTTTTAACTTTGGAGGAAGCTTCCTCTAAATGATAGTATTGCATTGTTGAGTAAATGCAATTGTTTCTTCTTCTTTGAATTTTCTATTTTTTGGTCAACAACTCTTTCATGATTTTAGGATAAGTATGCATTTGCTCCAATACCTCAGCAAAAGGAATATTTATTTGCAATCGAGAAAAAATCTTCAGGAACTTCTTCAAAATGGAACTTTCATCAATTAACATGGACTTATCCGCATCCTTCTTGACCTTTGTACCCTCAATTTAAGCTTCTTCCATCTTTTCTTGTAATGGTTAACTTCTTACAACCTCTTTCGTGTTTTTCTTTGGTGGTTTTGAAATAGGTGGTCATGTAACTTTTCCACCTTTCAAACTTATGGTCTTCGAACTCTTATTCTTAAGCATTACCAAAGAAAGTCTCACTAGTTTTTTCTACTATTTGCTTCGACAACTGCCTAACTTGCATTTCTAAGATTTTTCAAGGAAGCAGCTTGACTCTTGTTTACCTTATCTTGCTTTTCCCATGATGATTCAGCTACCTACATAAATTTATTGAGAGTTTCCTCCTATGATGGTCCTTTATTTTGTCATTGAGCTTGTTGATTGGAACAATATCCATCATTTTAAAACACATGAGCATTGATTTTGAAGGAATAAACAAAACATGTCATTGCTATACTCCAACAAAATTTTGTTATTTTGCATGTATAGCTTATCCAGCTTTCTTTTCATGGTAAAATGGGTATCACATTGATACAAATAGTGTTCAAGTTACTAACTAATTTAATTTAAAGGGTAATTTAGTAAGTATCGTTTATTTATTTATTTTTAATTTGCAAGACCCTTTTTCCTTTAAGATAAGACTTATCACTATCAACTTTACATGTTTATGATATTTTAAACTTTATTACGATTTTAGTAAAAAAAAGAAAAAACTCAATTACGTTTTGATTATATTAAGCCTATGATGGTGTTAAATATACTTTGTGTTATATATGAATATGGATGTTCATTGAGTACATGATTTACATGGAATAAGAACATCAGAAGATATTTATTAATGTATATATTGATGTACATATCATTGTGGATATTGATATCTTTGTAAATCTTCTTAATATATAGACCTTATAAAGTGAGGGTTTAAAGTACTTGAGGGATATACACAAGGGTAGAATGATACTTTATTTTATTTTTAATTTTTTCTTGTCTCTCAAGTTCTCTAAAATTTACTTTTCTATAATTTTATATATTTTATTTTACTCTTATATTTCATTAATTTTATAATACGTTATCAACACGAAACTCTATCATAAGAGTAATGATATAATTAATTTAGAGATTTTGTTCTAACAATATTTATTATTATTTTTTCTTAATTTTCTAAAAAAGATTATTTCTTATTATATTATTTTCATGATCTTATTTCTTGAATATTTTATTTCTTTTATTTCATATCAATATTTTTCTGTTTTCATATAAATTGTGTTAGAGGATTTTTTTTGCCCTTATATAGTTGTCTTCTAGAATTTAACATTAAAGCATATCTTTGATGGATTGCAAAAGAGTGATTTTCTTGGATCATCATATATGATTATTTTTTTTATAGTTCCTAAAGAATTAAGAGTTTAATTATCAAAATTATGTGAAGGATTGCATAGATAATTTATGATATAGTTTCTGAAAAACAAAACAGTTGATATTAAATCATATCTGAAGAATTGCTCAAAAAATGAATTATTCTTATCATTATTTATGAATATCTTTATGATACAATTCTTGAAGAACTAAAAATTTAATATTCAATTATCCCTATTGAATTGTCTAAATTGAAGAACTAAAAATTTAATATTCAATTATCCCTATTGATTGTCTAAATTGGGAATTTTGGTACATGGTTCTTGAAGAACAAATAATTTAATATCATGCATCATTTTAGGAATAAAAAAGGTGTTATTTTATTTGGATATTGTTAACGAAGATTTGTGATTGAGTTCTTTTTAGGAATAAAAAAGGTGTTATTTTATTTGGATATTGTTAATGAAGATTTGTGATTGAGTTCTTGAAGAAAAAAATATTAGACCACAAATTATTTATAGAAATCAAAATTGGAATAAAAGAAACAAAGAAATAAATTATACATCAAAATAGATTTTTAACGCCAAAACATCTCTTAAATTTCAGTGATGGTATAAAATATTATATGATTAGAAGTATATTATATTTCTCACCTCATCTTTAATCGGTTAAATAGTGTAGTACATACCACTCTAAGTGTAGCATATAACTCTCTAAGTTTCCTCAAATAGTGCCTCTTCCAATTCTGAATTCGTAAACTTCAAAATCTAATCTATTTTGCTGGTATATTTTGTTTAATAACTTTTTTTATTACATTGCACTATTGTGTTTGTTGTCATTTTTAATTCTACTTTTTACTTTGTATTCTCTATTTTTTGTTTTCATAAGAATATGCCAACTTAGATCAATTTCATGCTCAATCAATTATCATACTCTACAGAGATGTTGAATTCAGCTTAATATATTACACAAATTTCAACCCATATTCATCTCCTCTAGATTGTTTAATAGTGCACATTTGTAACTCCAAAGAAATGCACTCAAGCGAGAAAAACAGGAACACGACCAGACATATGCAAAAATTACAAATAGAAAAATTAGACAAAAGGGTGAGTGAGGGACATATGAGATGGAAACTTTTGATGTGTTTGTTGAGAATTATTATTGAGCCCAAGAAAAAGAACAATAAATTTTGAAATGATTATATGAAAAATTGTTATATAATAAGAGTGTGTTGCACTTTTATACTTTTTAACATAACTAACTTAACAAATTCTATAATAAGAGTGTGTTGCAGTTTTATACTTTTTAACATAACTAACTTAACAAATTCTACTTAATCGTAAGTTTCTTGCAAGAGCCTCTAACAGGGTTGGTTCAAACTTCTATATTTCATATGGCAACAAGCTAATGTGATCATCATCAATCTGCATTTCAAAACTATGAAGATAGATTATTTATAAGAAATGCAATATACTAACATAGTAGTAGTCTCCATGAAGTCCAAATAATGCATTATCACTGTCAAGTGTCAACAACCTTTTGCTGAGTGCAGAATATTTTCGACATTGATATTTATATATAGCAATTTCCTATCAGATATTACTATTACTATTTATTAATTACAATTTAAAATTTAGATTTAATAAAAAAAACATATGAATTTTGATCACATGTTTTATTTTTATTTTTTCTCTTCTTTTTATTTTGACTTTGTTTTTCTTCACTACACATAAATTTATTTGTTGAAAATCGATAATATTCTTATCAATAACTTATCTTATTAAGGAGCTCAAATTTGTTACTATTATTGTAAAAATAAACGAGAGATTAGAGTTTGTTACTATAAATTAGATAGTAAACTCTATCTTATTATGTGGTTGAGAATAGTCACAATGACATATGATATAAATTATAATACAAATTATAAGTAAATGTTAACATTATCTTTTTTTATCATCGCCGTGGAATTGAGATTTTGCTATTTAAAAATTATAGGAATTGATAATATAAAAATTTATTAGCTTGATATATATTTTTATTATTATTAAATTAATTTTTATTATTTGAAATTTCAGTTTACAGAAATTCAACATATATATGTTAAGAGGGAGCTCCTAATATGATCTTCAATTTATAGGGTCCACCTGTGTTACTCAATTGTTACCAACTATAATAGTTTTTTTTTTTTTTTTT
>JBBPBS010001171.1:1715785-1732447 GCA_037974835.1 Cicer judaicum | reverse complement strand
ATTATTATTTATTATTTTATCATTATTATTATTATTTATTATTATTTTATCATTATTATTATTATTATTTTCATTAATTTTTATTGATTAGATAAGAAAAATAGGAGAAAGTTGTTATAATAATTTGCCAAAAACAAACAAATAGGAGAGTGTTGTTATAACATAACAATTTACCAACTTCCTATTTAACTGCATTTTTTTTCTCCACTATAATGTGTTTTATTTTATTTTATTAATAGTATTTTGATTTTTTAATTATTTTTAATTTATGAAATAATCAATAACTCAACCTTTAACAAAATAATATTAAGTGTTGCAAATTAGGATTGAGTTGTGAAAATAATATAACATGTTAAAATCAACTTCCTCCTATTTGTTTTGGCAAATTATTATAGCATCTTCATCTCTTTCCGCACATTATTATAACAATTTTCACCTTTTTTTTAATAATAAATAAAAATTAATGAAAATTATAATAATAATAATAATAATAATAATCAAATATATTTTATTTTTTATTGTATTTTTTATTTTAATTTAAAGTATTTTAATTTTATTTTATTTTATTAATATAATTTTATTTTTATTTTTATTTTATTTTATTAATATAATTTGACTTCATCACAACTCCACTAGGAATGGTAATATGCTAGGCCGTCCAACAGAGGCCTATGGCCTGACCTACTTATCGTTTGACTTAGCCTGACTTATTTAATAAAAAGGTTAGACTCAGATTGTTTTTAAAGTCTATTATAAATAGGTCAGACTCAAGCTTATAAAAAAGGCTATTAGGCTTGACGGACCGGCCTATATATATTTTATTATTTATTAATATTATTTTTTAGTATTATATTAATAATGTTATTTCCTAAATGTTATTTATTAATTTTAATAAATGTTATTTCCTAAATGTTGTTTCCTAAATAATATTATTAATTTTTATTAATAATGTTATTTCCTAAATGTTATTTATTTTTTATTATTTATTAATGTTATTTATTAATATTATTTTATCATGTTATATGAATAGAACATTTAAATATTTTAATATGAATAAGACTTTTAAAAAGGCTTCAAGACCAGGCCAAACTTTAAAAAAGGTCAGGTTAGGCCGAAAAAAAAGCCTATGATAGGTCGTAGGTCAGACTTAAATCTAAAAAATAAGTCGTAGACCAGGTTTAAATCTTTCAAAACTTGACCTAGTCTGGCCTATTCACACCTCTACGCTCCACGATATTCCACTTCTACAATTAAATATTTTAGGGTTATTAATGTTTTTAGTTGTATATAATTTTTAAGTTCAATAAGGTTTGAAAACCCATATAAAAGTCTACTTCTCCATTATTTTATAAAAATTTACAACATATTTTACTAGGATTTTTTAAATAGATAGACAAATTAACGTAACAAAGAGTTTAAATTTTATTTTAATATTTAACATGATTTTTTAAAAAATATCAAACATTATATTGCATCATATTTTAATTTTATTTTAAAATAATACATTTAAATGTTTTAAATATTGATGCAATACAATATATTTAAATAATTACAGAAAATGTGATTTAACACAAAAAAAAAACTTAATATTATAAGAGAAAAAATGGCTTGCACCGTCAGTTTAAACTAGTTTTACGCCAATGTCCAATAAAAATTGAGTAATAAGTATTATTATTATTTTTTTAAACGGTTACAATATATATATATATATATATATATACATGACAAAATAATTGGTTTGGTTCACGTTCAACGATGGGGTAAAATTACTTTAGGTCGCCAATGCATAACCATTGCACTTATATAATAATAATAATAATAATAATAATAATAATAATAATAATAATAGTAATAAAAAATTTATTTATATTTAATTAGGTAGTGTGGTCTAATAGGTTATTTCAGTAGCCTTAGTCTAACCTTTGCAAAATTGTTCCATCATTATCAATCATGTGAGTGATATTAGAAGTAATTATCTGATTGTTGTTATTAATTGATGATAAGGGTGTACAAGACTAGGTCCGTCCCTTAAATCTCTCTTGTTCCGTAAACAATAGTACGAATCTAACTCGATTCCAAAAAAAAAAAGCACAAGTTGGAAAAACGATCGGGTTTGAATTATCCGTCCCGTCCCAAATTAATTTAAGAATAAGTGACTATTTTTTTTGTTACTATTAATTCACCATCTCTAAAAAAAATAATCACTAACTTAATAGTTTATTAATCAATAATATGAGTTACTACTTTTAAATGAATTGACAAGTGGTAATTATTTGTGACTGTTGTTTCAGAAAATTACTTTTGAAAAATAATAATGCCACCGATTAAAATTACTGGGTTGAGTCGCGGACTAAGTCCCCAGGATAAAACAGCCCAGATCACTGTATCGGAGTTCTACCTAGAATTACACCCTCTGTATGGCAGTCGAATGACTGACACTCGTAATATAGCACTAAGGCTACTCAAGAAATTAGAAGAAGAAGAAGAAGAAGAACGAAGGGGGAGAAAGTGAGAAAAGCCTCAGATACGGACCAAGCCGAGCCGAGCCGCGACGACGCACATGTGTGGTCGTCTACTTGCTTGCGTTCTCCCTCCTTCACAAAATTGCGGTGCCCCTTGGGGCCCAACCCAAGTGCAATACCTACACCTTATAAATGCTCTTAAAGTGTGTATTCCCTCCTATGTGGGACTTCTCATTTTTTTCAATTCACAACATTTAATACCATCATCAATACCATTTATTCTCCATCATTTCCAACAGTGACTTATTATGAATTTCTTTGTGTTTAATTGTTTTTTCTAAAAAACAAAGTTTAAGGATTACTATTTGGCATCTCGTCTTGGGATCAAACTGATCTCGTCTTTATTTTGTTTCATCCGCAATGAACTCACAACTCATCGGATTTGATTGGGTTAAAAGACGTATTAGGGTTTAAAATTTGATCCGATTGAGACCGGGTAAAGAACACATCAAACTCAACATAACTTGTCCTTTATATACCCCTACTCGACGATGTAAAAACTCTTTACAATTATATTGTATATAAATTAATTCTTATATAAATATGCTTTTAAAAAAACTTTGACCTAGTAATATAAGAAATAAACCTGACTTGACCTAGGTCTGTAGTAGGCTAGACAATAGACGACTTAGCATATTTCCACTAGTAACTATAAATCAAACTTTTTAATTTGTTGGAAACCAAAAATTAGTATGGGAGAAACAAAACACTAATAGCTCATTTGATGTACATGATAAAATAAAAATATAATAGAATATATAACATGATAATGATATAATAAGATAGTGAAATAATAAACATTATCATATCTTCATGTTTGATACACACATAATAACAAACATTCTAATATTATTTTATCAATTCATGTATTTGAAACACACCTCATCATGACTTAATTGATATATATTATATTTAAATACAAATAATTATAAATTAGTACTATACTTTGATGAAACAATTATATACTATTTTTTTAAAATAAACTTACAATACTTTTAAAATTTATAAACTAACAAAAGATACTAAAAAAACTACTCTTATCATAAATCATACATATATTTTAAAATTTTAAATATAATATCAAATTATATATTTCTTATTTATATTTATATTTTATTAAATTTCAATTGTGTATATTTTAAATTATATTTTATAAAGACAAAAATTATAAATACAAAGACAAGATAAAATTCAAAAATATTTTATTGAATCTTGTCAGGGCATCAAAGAGTAAATTCAGATTGTATAAGATGTTATTTACCTCGTGTCATGTTAGGTTAAACATGCCCTAAATGCTGCCACTCACATAAAGTTCAAGCAACCTCTGGAACATGAAAATGCATCATAATTCTTTAAACAAGAAGTCATCCTCAGGAAGTTAAATGCAGCTTTTGATAACACAACATCCTATATTCATTTGTGTTACTAAATAAATATTACTCGAGAAATTAAGCAAACAATAAGTGAGATTAATTGCAGTAGTTATATTGAAAAGAAAATTTCTATAAGTATATATTATTCTATTTGACTTTTGGAATGCAAATGCATGATGGATGACCAGATCCGCAACTACTCTACTTTCTAAGAGATCCAAATGATCAACGTTTTTCAAAAATCTTTAAGTCCTAATTTAAATGAGTTGAGTTTCGGAGATTTATTAGGGTCAAAGCATACCTCAAGACTCATGACACCAAAGAGAATCAGTAGGCGGGTTGAACCCACGACCTTGTGTGCGAGGTATATTTAACCATTTATGCAAGAAGTGTGCACCAACCCATCAAAATATTACACCTCAAATTTGATGGTAATTAACTCTATACATGAGCCACCCAATGAAGTAAATTTATTTAGATTTACTATTTTAATTTATGTCCAATCTTATTTTATAATTTTACTATTGTATGCCTTAGGTGTGTTTTTTGTAACTGTTGTAGATGTTTGGCTCCGTTCCTGTATTTTCCAATTTAACTCATTTGGAGATTGTCTTTGGAAGAGGTATTGGCTGGTCTTTCATATATGAAAAGAATTGCCCCAAGCTTCAAATTTTTCTTCTTGAGATGCCTTTAATCCCAAATGGTTACCATCTTAGCTTTTTCTCAATTACTTTTCATGAATGCCTCTCTTTTCCGTTTACAAGATGTACTATTACAAATTATAGGGGGGAGACATATGAGTTGCAATTTGTACACTCTGTTTTGTTGATTTCAACATCTTTGTAGAGCATGGCAGTATGGAGTGCACCTTCCTTGAATCCTCAGGAAAAGCTTGAAATGCTGAATGAATTACTGGCATTCCCAAGGAGCTCTACAGCATGTGAAGTTTATTTTGAATGATTATTGTTTGGTTAGCTGCTAGTTATTCCTGTATGATTGCTTTTGTATTTGGTGTCTACATAGCATAATGCAGGAAACGGTTTATGGTGTTATGTATTTTTGCTCAAACAAGCCATTGTGTTGTAGGTTCAAATGTCGAAGAACACTAAACTAAAACAGTAACCAATTAACTCAATTTACATCTCTAAGAAACTGAAGTATTATAATTATAGTTTCTGGTATGATCTTCTGAACTCAATCTTCTAAGGTAAGCTTTTAAAGGTCGTCTCCTTAGTTTGTTTTTAATAACATTAACCCTTGAGAATGCTTTTTCAAAAGTAAAAATGTAGCACCCATTTCTATTAACATTTTTTTCCTATTTATTTAGCTAAATTGTGTAATTTGTTGCAAAATAGTTTACAGTACAGAAGATAATTTATTTCTCATTACATGAATGTTACAAAGGATAAGTTACGTGATGTATTTTAACGTACAACATAGAGGTTAGACTACATTAGTGTGCTAATGTAGGTTAGTCTATAATAGAAGGTTTCCAACCAAAAAGGGATGGAACCTTCTTTTCTGTGCTAATGAAGGGTACCATAGAGTAGAACTTGCTTTAACTTTAAGGAACAACTTTTTTCAAAAAAAAATTAAGGAACTATATTGAAAAATATTTTAATTACACAAGACATTTCCAATATGTACATAATGTGGTTCCTGTGAGTGTTGTCTTACCTAGCTTCTTCTCTTTATCCAAGTTCCCATGTCAATGCCTTGCTTTGTTTGTACACATTTCATAAGAAGCCTCTTCTTTTGCATTGACCGTCCTCTTGTAAAATATGAGTAATTTATGTGTTTTTTGTCTCTAATGAGATCACACACCTTCCAATTTATAATGATGTTACAATAATTACATTTAATGTCTACGAAATTGTATTGACTAGGATTACTAACAATTAGTCTAGGATGTTGCAATCAAGGAATAATTAAAACATTCCCTGAATTTTAACACATCTGTTCATATAAGATCATCCTTCACGCATTTCTCAATGTCTAGGGAGCTATCACATGGAAAGAGAAAACAAGTGAAATTACTAAATACTATATTACTAATGTCATGAATGTAAAATATGCGAACTTGTAACAATATAAAGCTGATAGAACTTATTTCTTAACATGTACAGAGTGATAATAAAACAGTGTAGTATTATAGTGTAGTATTATACAGTTATAAACTATTCCTGTAGTCTAAATATAAATATAACGCAAGGCCCCCACGGTTGTTGTGTTAAGGAACCCAATCAACTAAACTTAGTATGGCTCCCTTGACAATCCCTGTGGTAGGTAGTTTTTGCCTAGTTAGGTGATAGCACATGCACCAAATGATTATAAACCCAACTACAGCTACTTTACAAAGAAAGCTAAATAGGTTAGAATTAGCTAAATCTGAGAACAAATAAGCACTTATATAAAAGAATTTGGATAAGAAAAAAAGTTTCTGAAACCTATTATGATAAGCTAAAGATGCAATGCGTTTGAACATCGCCAACTTTGTGATCTGCCAAATACTCTTCACTTTCTGTTACAATACCAAAGTGAACTTATCGACCCATGTACTGACATTATTTAGAGTCAAATCAGTTTCTTTCAATAGTTAAATTACCTTCCTAGAGATATTACTTCTCAAATTCCTGTTCAGCAACACAATAGTTGTAAATAGATTCTGAAATCTATTTCGCATTGCACTGCCATTGCTCCAAAAAATGGTGGTAGAGCCAGAGATTTACCATTAGGGAGACCGATAATCACAGACACACAGCGAAAACAAATTAGGGAGGCTAATTGCCAAAAACACCCTTATTGAACCTTGGCTCAGACTGTATCAAAAGAAACCTTTATTGAGCCTTGCACATAGACCATTACCACACATCTAATTCAACTTACTTGTTCAGCAGTCAAATGGCATAAAAAAATTGAAAGGGTAGCAAGGAGGCTAAGAAATCTTTTGAGTCATACCATATGACAACTTATCAAGGTTTGTCTTTGACCATTCAGTTTATATACATCAAAATTTACATCATAATTTCAGCCCGTCTTTAATAAACTCAATCATCCTTCTAAGGATCCTCCTACTTGAAGAGCCAAAGTCAATAAAGAATAGACCCCGATTCAGGGACATATCCAACTAGCCTCAACTGCTCATCTAGCTCACCTAGCAACAAATGAACTTGACCATAAGATGGGTGAAACTTATCAGAAGCAGCAAAAACATGAATTTCCTTGTTGATTTCAATCCAGCTAGACCCTGGACATCTCTTCTCTACACCTAAATCCTTCATCTCAGTCCGGATCTTCACAACCTCACTCCACCTATTCACTTCGGCATACATATTAACAAGGAGACTATAATGCCCACTGTTATTCGGCTCCAAAACCATCAGATTCCGAAACGCAATACGAGCAATTTCCAAGTTTCTATAAACCTTACACCCATTCAACAAAGCTCCCCAAATGAAACCATTTGGCTCACACCCCATTCCTCTAATCATCTCCAAAGCATCCTCAAGCAAACCACCTTTGCTCAATAAATCAACCATGCATCCATAATGTTCAACTTGAGGACTAATACAATAATCCTCAATCATACTCGCAAACAAACAACGACCTTCTTCGATAAACCCTGCATGAGTACAAGCAGTTAAAACACTAACAAAAGTAATCCCATTCGGCCTCATTCCGTCCGTCACCATCTTCTCAAACATCCTTAACGCCTCTTTCGAATACCCATGTGTAGCAAGTCCATCAATCATCGAATTCCAACAAAAAAGATTTTTATATCGCAATTTATAAAACACCAAAAGCGACCTTTCTACACATCCACATTTCGCATACATATCGATCAACGAAGATCCAATATAAACATCGAGACCAAACCCATTCACCATCAAATAAAAATGAACCTCTTTTCCTAACCCAAGTGCACCTAAATGAGCACAAGCTGAAATCACAGTTGTTATAGTCACTTCATCCGGAAAAACCATTCCCTCATCCACCATTTCATGAAAAAGCTTCACAACTTCACCATATCTCTTGTTCTTCGAATAACAACTCATCAAAGTTGTCCAAGAAATTATATCCTTTGAAGGAATTTTACTAAACAAAACCTCAACACGCTCAACGTCCCCCAATTTTGCATACCCATCAATAACCACATTCCACGTGGCAGTGTTTTTTCTCTCAGGCATTTCATCAAACAGTTTCTCCGCAGATTCCACGTCATTATTCCGTACATGCGCCGAAATCATAGTCGTCCAAGCATAAACATCTCTCTCAGACATTTCATCGAACACCTTTCGCGAATCACAAACCTGGCCTAAATTAGAATAGAATTCAACCAACGTGGTTTGAACAAAAACGTGTGTATTAAAACCGTTTTTCCACACATGTCCGTGAAGTGTTTTGCCGTTAACATGATCTGTTAACAACGTGCAGGCTTTAATCAAAGAAGAGAAAGAATAACTGGAGGGTACGACGCCGTTTTGGAGCATATGGATGTAATGAAGTAATGCTTTGTGTGATGAATGGCAATGAACGCAGGCTTTGATGAGTGCGTTGTAAACGAGAGTGTTTGGTTTTTTGATTTGTGTGAAAGTGAAAGTTGCGAGGTTTATGTGTGAAGAGATTGAAGATGCGGTTATGAATTGGTTCATAAGGAAACAATCTTGGTTGAAGTTGGTTTTGATCATTGTGGCGTAGATTGATTCTAGTAGTGTTTTTGCACCAGAACATTGTTTTATGTGGCTAAGGATTGTGTCTTTGAGACTGGGTACGTTGTTGTTGTTGTAGTGTTGGATAATGTGTTTTGGAATTGAAAACTGTTTGGTTACAAGCATTGCTTCAAACGAACATTTTGCAGAGGTGATTCTGAACGCTGTTTTCTTAGCTACATGTAAGAAAGAGTGTAAATTTCAAATGGTGATTCACTTATATACAATTTGCGCCTTTAATTTTGACTGCATTTGCATTGAGTTTTAGACTTCAACCACTTTATAATAATTTTATTCGTTTATGTTGAGTTGCAATAAAAGAAAATCATCTTCAATTTAATTAAAACTATACCACTAATTTGCATTTTTTATTTATTTATTTTATTATTATTTTTTATTTTTATATGAAATGATATAATTACCATTAAAAACTTATATATAAACGTGAGAATTCGGGTTCAAACATGAGATATATTATTCAAGTTAACGATATCACATTTTTCAATTATACTAGAATTTAATTATTTATTTTATAAAATATCAAAAACCAAAGCATAAATTAAACTATGAATAAATATTATTTTTTGCATTCTCTACAATGCCAAATTTCATTGAAACACAACAAGATTTAATTAGCATTCTAACATTATCTTACAAAACTCTTGCAATTGATCTTGAGGCAAACTTAAACATATATTAATACCCCCTTCATCATTAACCCCTGGCAACAACATAACCAAACCAGGCTTAACTACAAGTGGAGTAGCACATTTCAATCTCCCCCAAGCAAAAACTTCATTCTCTAATCCCAATCTCCACCATGCAACCAATGAAAAACTATCTTCCTTACAAGGCACACCTCTATTCAATTCTAACCAATCTATACCTGATTTAATATATTCATCATCTAATCTTTCAATCCCTTCTTGCACTTTTCTTATGTGAAAATTATCTTCTAGTTCCATTAGTTCCTTCACTGTTGCTCTTGCAAATCCAGGTACTAATGCATTCCCTGCAAAACCATTTGGAAGTTCAGGAACAACCCTTTTCCTGACATCAACAGGGAACAACATTGTTGATACTTTTTCATGTGACATCTTTGTTGCTAAGGCTCTTGCTTTCCATATCTTTGCAGCTACAACTTGAAAAGTTGTGATGTTTTTTAAAGTTGTGTTCTGTTGTGCTTTCTTTTTGTAGCTTGCAATTTTTTGTTGTGATAAATAAAGAACATGTGTTTGATTTTCGGTAAGGTCTTTTTTAACATTGGTGCCACTTGTACCACGGATTGTGAATAAATTTTCTATGTTTGTAGATTTTGAGTATTCAAAATGTGGATGAGTTATCTTTGCTGGGTTTCTTGCTTTTAGCAGTGTTCTATCTGCATTTGGTATTATGTTCATGTCGTCGCCACGTGTTAGAGACGCCAAATTTTCCTCAAATTCTCTTACTGCTATTCCATCTAGTATGCAGTGGTTGTAGTGAGAAGCAAGTGCCAAACTTCCACATCCAAATTGTGTCAGCTGTCATAAAACAACAAACTATGTAAATCAATGAGTTACTAAAAAAGTAAGCTAAAGTATGTTTTTGGTCTGTGAAATTTGGCATTTGGACTGTGTATGGGTAGGTGACTGGATGCAAACCTCCTATCAAGATCAAATAGTCTATATTTCAATGCATAGTTTGATTTATTTATTTATTTAAAATATAAAATAACTAAACAAATCTAGTTTATCAGATCTTGATCGAACAATCTACATGTGATTGACTGCGCGCAATCACGCAATTCTAACTACACACAACCTGAATCTGCACACGTTGGAGTTTCTACTTTTAGATTTACAAAAGAATTTACAGAGTGTTATATTCTAAGTTTAAATATACATTTGGGATAGGAAAATGGTAAGCTTTTTTTGGTTTTAACTTTTAACCAAGAGCCATAGGCATGTGACCTTGTTATATTTTTGCATTAATTTAACCATAGAGATAAAAATGAATATATTGTAAATAATGTAAGACACTTATAGAATTTAAATGTTTGTTTCATCAATATGAAGGTTTAATTATCATGCAAAAGTGATCTAATATGAAACTTATATATTTGTAACATGTTGCAATCTTGGAAGAAATGTAATTTAAAAGAATTAAGGGACCATTAACCTGTAAAGAAACAAGGGGATTTTCTTTCAAATCAGTTTCTTCATCACCCTCTTCATGCAAGAAAATAACCAATTCTCTTAACTCCGGATTTGGTGCTGAAATAGCACCAAATTCACACAACCTTCTATCAGTTCTTGCAGCAGCAACAACAATACCAGCATCATTACAATCGATTTCAAATCGATTTTTCTCTTCGAAACTCGGCACGAGCCGGCCAGCCATAAAGTCATAATGCACAAGCATTTTACCAAGTGCACTATATAACTTGTTACACATCTCAGAGAATTGCATTTGGTTGCTTGGTGGATCAAAGAAAGAAGCAGAGTCTTGGTAAACAACAAGGGACAGGTCAATATTTGACAAGAACATTCGCTTACATGGTGTTGGTTTCTCAGGAACAATCACAACTTTTTCAATTAGTTCAATATTCCTTCCCATTGCATACAGTATTTTTTTTCTGTTGAGATTGTTCTTATTCACACTAACCAAGATTGTTCAAACTTAATATATATATAATATGTTTTTTTGAAGTTATTGGGAAAATATATTATGCAAATTTATGGACTAGGCCAGTTTCCTAACATTACTCTTAAGTTACATGTATGTTATGTGGCAAAAAATTTATGTTAATTTTTGTATCAACTTCTTTTATGTTACTGATTATGCTTTTATGTTACTTCATAAAGTTATGGTAACAGTTTAAATTTGCTATTTAACATATGTCATTATTATTCTTTTATTTAAAAAGACATGAACATATATATTGAATGTAGTTGTAATTTCTTCAATGAATTATCATTTTTGTGGGAGAATTCGAATTTGACTGAAATAATTTTTGTTGATTTATTAACTTCTCAATTGAGCTCCAGATTTTCGGAATCACTTTTTCTTATAAACTTGAAGTAAAAACCAAAAGAAAATGTATTTGTATGTTGGAAATGTAAATATCGGAAAAACTATTATCATTAATTCTTGTAACTATTTACATTAATCATTAACACCTTTGATCAGTTATGCAATTTATATGTTATCTTATTCGTCTTTCATTAATATTTATGTGCATATGTTACATTCTATTATGTGAATGAAAGTAATAACAATCAACATCGTCAAAAACATGAGTAATATTAACAAAAGAGACCACCCACTTAGAAAAAAATTCATCCATTACCGATTACAGTGGTAGGATTGAGAAGGGTTGCTCAACGGTGAGCAATTTTAATTGGGTTCATGCATACAAAATTAATCCTTAGGATATTAGTATTTACATCACTAATATTTCATGTTTTATGATTTTCTTATTGTATGAAATAAAATGTACTTTAATTATTTCTATTTTAACTATCCTTTATGTCTACTTACTTTTGTAAACTGATTCGTTCATAATAAATATATTTTTCTTTTACCCTTCTAACTGAGAGTACTTTTCTTAAGAAAAATGTAAGGTTCTAAATTTTTAATATTTTTCTCTTTTGGTTCATAGTAAAAATATTTGTTTTCTTTTAGAAAATGATTTAATATATTTTATTTTTTTTTAAAAAAGAACATAATACAATTTATTAAAATATTATTTATTCATTTATTTGTAAAAGTAATATTTCAGTTGTTAAATCGATATTCATTTATACTTCAAAATAAAATAAATTCTCTTTAAGTGAAATTCAAAATAAGCAAGGTTGATTGAAATTAATGACATTCAATTATTTACTAGCAAATGAAATCTCACTTCTGCGTTTTTATTAAAAATTAATGATGAAAAGTAAATAACTTTACAATGTACCACAAAATTTTTAGTACTACAAAATATTATTTTTAAATAAAAGTCTCATTTTCCCACGCACATTTACCAATCAAACATCATTCATGCACTCTTTGAGATCATTAGTACCTAAATTTTAGTGTAAGGGGTTAGTTCATCCTACAACAAAAAATAAACCAAAGAATAAATTAACAGCCATAAAATATAAATATAAAATCTTTTCGTAATAAAATATTTAAAGAAATTGATTCTTTAATAGTTCTCAATGATGTATCAAAAGTTATAAAATATATATAAATAAATCAAGTAGCAACAGTAGAATAAATAATTAGGTCAAAATAAAAATAACAATAAAATGTATGAAGTTATGCATGCTCCTAAACATATATGATTTGGATATAACCAGCCACACATGCGTTCACACAGAAGTCACCCATACCAATGGGAAAAAATTAAACTAATGCGTCCACAAAGATGCATATGATATGTCATGAAACGATAATGATGCTCAAAAGGTACATGTCACCACCGACTTAGATAATCACACAAGTCACAAGACACTTAGGCAATCACAAAGATAACAATATTTAAAACACAAATCACTAGTCACTTAAACAAAAATTGCAATATTTAAAACACAAATCACTAGCCACTTAGGCAACCACAAAGACAAAATATTTCAGATTAAATTTTTTAATCACATAAGACATCAAATTTCTATTTTTATGGATGTTCATAGTTAAAGCTCAATAACTTAACACATCAAATATGCACATGAACAAATATCTCAAAATCACCACTTTCGTTTTAATAATCCATAAGATTCGATTTGGCTACTTGTTATTGGTAAAAATTAAAGCTCATATTACTAAGAATACAATAACAATAGAAATTTTATTCCTTTCACTATAAAGTCTTCCGCAAAATTAAAAATATAAAATTCTCATCAATTTCCTCATGACACATATATTGTTCATAAACGTCAAATTTTAAATTTAAAATACTCAAAAAAATCAAGACTTACTATTAAATACATCATAATAAACATATAACTAATTATATCATCATAAAAATTATAACTTTATAATTAAGTACTCTAAAACACATAAGGCGTTAAATATTTTCACTACAAACATATTCATCAAGGTATAATAATAAAATAAAACTCTATAATTAGTTTCATCAAGATAGATGTATTACTCAAAAGAACAATCAAAGTATTATAGTTAATTTCTTTACGACGAAAATAAAATCAACATTTTTCTTTTAAGACATCCATACAACATATCAATATCTTACGAATTGCTAATTTAATTCCTAGTCTAACTCTGCATGGGGAAAAACTCTTACCTTGAACCCTTTCCTTCCACATAACACTATATAACCCTCGAAAAATCTCATAAAGATGAAGGAACGAAAGCTTAATTAGAACTTCCACAAGAAAGAGAGGGAATTGTAGGTGGTTGTTTGAGTGACTTAGAAAATATTTGAGATAAACAAAATATAACATTGGGAATGGCATGTGAGGTGTTGGTGATTAGTTGTAACTTTTATCGTATTCTACGAGGAAGAGGTGTATGAGATTAATATGGAGACGTGAAGCTGACTGGAGGAAGAAAATAATTCTTCTCATTGAAGTTAACTGTATACATTATTCAATTGGAATATATCATTCAATGACCAACCGTTATGAATTAATTGATATTCATGTACTTATTCTTGTTTGTTACACACTTGAGTGAATGTAAAATAGAAAAGACACGGTTCTATAACTAAATGCTATTAAAAATAAAATATAGTTATCAAGAGTAGTAGTGTGAGTGATTAAATTTTGACTGAAATTGACTTGATCATTGTTCACTCTGAAAAAAATACTCCTACGAGTTTTAATTAATTACTAACAAATCTCCAACAATTAATTAATATAAATATACTTTATCAAATAATTAAACATTAAAGAAACAATTATCTTATTATTGTCACACTAAATTAATTAAATAGAATATATAAATAAAACTAAGGATTTTCACAAGTTATAATTTAATTAAATAATCAACTAATATTTTCATCAACTAAAATAAATCAAGTAAGACACAAATATAACTCTAGGTCACACATAACAAAATACTTCAACGTATCTAACACATCAATTTCATAATTATTGAAACTAATCAAATAAACAAATTATGCAATTATCCACGTAGGAAATAATTATATCTTAAACCGTTCTAATGTAATAGTCACACCAAAACAATTAAATACAAATAAAGGTTATAATTATTCAAGTAAAATAGAGAGTGGTAAATTTTAATTTAATTTCTTTACATATAGAATAAAATATTAACTAAATAATAAATTACAAAAATTACTAAAAGACACATATATAATATCAATGAAAATATTGGGGTGTTAAAACTTAATTGGTAGTTGGACTGTGTGGAGGCGGTGCTTATCCCCAAGTATCAAACTCGAATTTCACGGTCGGAGGTGTTGCTCAATTGGTAATGGGACTGTGTGGAGGCAGTAGTTATTAGAAATAAGAGATATACACATGATAACAATATTTTATTTTATCATGTATTTAATATACATCTCATCATAGTATGATATAATATATATTAATTTTTTAAAATTAACTTATTATATTTTAAATATTATAATAAGTTACGATTTCACAAAATTGGTCCCTCTATTTTAAATGTGGATAATTTTGATTATTCTATCAGATTTTTAAACTAAAAAATTACGATTTAATGGATTTTAAATAATTTGATATATAATTCTATGATATAGAATTATCTAAATGCATTAATTATTCATATGTCGTAAATTAAATTATAAATATAAAAAATTTCTGAAATTGAAAATTAAGTCTTTATGGTATTTTATTCTAATTTTATGGGTGTTAATTATTTTACATAATCGTCGATTTTAAAAACAACAAAATCAATTTCATGAATTAGTAAAAATAGGAGTACTAAAACTATAGTTAAATCTAATAAATAATACTTTTAAAATTGAAGGCAATAAGATTGGAGTATGTGACGGCATTCAAGTTAAAATGTAGGGTATATGCATTTTGGTTTGGAGTTGGCTTGAAGAGAATGTATTTCATGTCTTATTGTGATTTAAATAAAATATTTTTATCTTGGTCTAACATAGAGCTTATATCCAGAAGGAGGGAAATAGATGTGATAATTAGCAGGTTCAAGGTCTCCATACCCAGAAGGAGGGAAATAGATGTGATAATTAGCTCATCTCTTTTAGCTTTTCTTTAAACTTATCTACTTATTTTATTGTGAAGAACCCATTAGTAATCTTTACAAAATTATTTTTAACAACATATATGAGTTTTGCATGCTTAAAAATATCGGCCTTATTTTCTTAATTTTGTTCTTTTCTTGTTGGGCTTTGAAATATATATTTTTTTCTAAAATATATATATTTTTCTTCTTTAAAACTAAGTACCTTTTTATTCAAGAGTTTATCCTAATTTTTGTTTGCCTCAACTTTTTCATTTGGGATAAGAGATGATCCAATACAGCAAGGCCAAAATCCATATATAAGTTTTTTTTCATGATTTTTGAAGAGATGATAAATGTGTTTATAATTAACTCGTATACATGTGAGCTTCTAATTTAAATCTACGACATAATAGTTAAAATTTATCTCCACTAAAGTGAAATCTAAAAATTAATTTAAGTCTTCACTAGTTATATAAATAGACTTTATCATGTATTTACTTTTTAATCTTTTGTATCATTTTTTCATTATATCAATATAAAATTTATGTTCACTTTTTCCACATTTTTTATATCACGATTCCCAATATGGTGTTGGAAGCAAATTTGCTTTCACATAAATAAATCAAAGTCGCCAAACATTTGTTTTTTCTCCACCCTTTCAAGAAACAACAACAATAGATCAGTCAACAAGAATAGTATGGAGGAATACAAGATCTACATCTTTAAAAGAGTGTTGAAAATTTGGATGAAGTTTCAACGTTACAATTAAAAAAAGTAACAAAATTGTTTCCAAAGGAAGACAAATATGGTTTTACTTATTCAAGGAGTTCCATTTCTTTTGGTTATGTAATGCTACCAATTATAAACAAGCCTAAATGTTCATGGAAATTCAAAAAA
>JBBPBS010001171.1:1639151-1715673 GCA_037974835.1 Cicer judaicum | reverse complement strand
AAAAAAAAAAACAGAATTAAGCAAAA
Organism: Cicer judaicum; assembly: GCA_037974835.1. Classification (NCBI taxonomy): domain Eukaryota; kingdom Viridiplantae; phylum Streptophyta; class Magnoliopsida; order Fabales; family Fabaceae; genus Cicer; species Cicer judaicum. The sequence goes on along the minus strand of JBBPBS010001171.1, from coordinate 1,715,647 downwards.
TTACTTTTTGTTGTCTCTACAATAAAAGTAACTTTTTTTTTTTGTCCATACAAATTTATTATAGAAGTATTTTTAATCCAACATCAACATATATTTTTGAACGATATTTTTCTATACATATTTACACCATCATAAAAAATTTATCTACAAATGAGCTCAAAATTCGATTTCTATGTTCATATTTAAGGATTTTATCTTGAACATATGATATTTAATAAATTCATATTTAATTAATCTCAAGTTAAAAAAATTATAAATTTGTGTTGATAAACTTTTAATAATATTCTAAACATGCTTGAAAAATATAATTTAAAAATTTAAATTTGAAGGATGTTTCGTTCTACCAATGACTAAAGTCAAGTTTTTGGCTTGTAATGTGGCTAATAACCGAAATAAAAGGGCAAGGCTCAATGGGGCTGACAAAGGATATAATTTGCATGAGGTAGTTAAAAAGGCTCAAATGACCAAATAAAATTACCTCAGTATATGCATAAATTACAAGTGATGCAAGTGAGACTTATTGCAAGTTATGAAGGGATAACACATGTCTAGATAATCACACAATAAAGAATTAAAGTGTTTAGGCTCAAAAGCTCACAACTAGAATAATAAGAAAGAGTATGAATTATCTAAATGATGTCAAACATGTCACTACAAGATTTATTTATTTATTTTAAAAAAAATGGCAAGTGAGACTTCGACAACCAAGGAGTAATCAACAACGCATGTATTAGTGAAACTCATTGAATTGAGCAATGATATGGGCAAAGAAATAGAGTTTAAATTTCAAAATTTGAAACAAATAGTTAAAGACTAGCTTCAAGTTGTTAAAAATTCTTCATCATAGCTCACGTTTACACACAATTAGAAAGAAACAAATTCAAATAACAAAAATAAGATTGCAAAAATAAAAGTTACCTCTACCTGTGGGTTGCCTCCCACGAAGTGATTCTTTAAAGTCATTAGCTTGACGCCTCAACTATTGTCAAGATAACATATTTGACAGGAAGAACACATCATCCTCCTTCTTCTTCTTCCCATCTTCTCAAACTTAACCATTTTCTCAAATAACCTCTCACATTGACTTTCAAATCTTTTAATTGAAACCATGTTATTCTTCATGAATTTAACCAAAATGTTTGTAATGTGAAAGTCTTTGTCATCTGATTCTTTGGATAGAATTTTAGGAGGTAGAATTTGTTCCTAATTGATCTTTTTAATAAAAAACTTGTCGTTTTCTGCATCTTTCACCAAAAAATATTCATATTCTATTAGTTCGACAAAGTCATTAAAACAAGTTCCATTTCTATATCCTTCTCCGCAAAAGTCACACCTAAGAGGCTGCATCAAAGAGATCTGAGGGTGATATTTTAAAAATATATCTCTCAAGATTTGCCCTTCAATCATGAGACATATACCAGATATAAGACAAGTATCACACTCTTCATATAATTGTAGTAGAATATCATCATTATAATATTTTATGCTCTGCAGCGAATAGTTATGTCAAACAAAGAACAAATAAACCACTAGCACATGACATTAGCAAACTCAACAAATAAAAATAGAAAATAAAAAAACAATTTATTTTTTCAAAATTAAAAATAAAATAAAAGAAATTTTTTTATTGCAAAGCAAAAAATTCCAATTAAGTAAATAAATTAAATTCAATAGTGATATGACAATCCCCGACAAAGGTGCCACAAACTTGATAGCGTTTTAGAAAGTGTACTGAATCCTTGCAAGTAATAATAAAACGGTAGTACCGAGTGTCGAACTCAAGGATTGAGTTTTATTATGAAATTATATTTAATTTCTAAAATTGAACAAAATATTTTCAAGTTGATTGAAATAATATTTAAAATTAACAACAGTAATAAAATTGATCATTTATAATAAGAAAAATGTCAGGAATGAGTTTCACTTCGAATCCAACCTTGGTGTCTAATTTAATTCCAAAGTAACTCCTAATTCCTTAGTAGATTTAAGATTAAAATTAAGCATTACCGTACATGAATTCTCTTGTTAAACTATTATTTTTGCAACTAGTTTAATTGGTTTCTCCTTTCCTTAGTAGATTTAAGATTAGAATTAAGCATTACCGTACACGAATTCTCTTGTTAAACTCCTTTTCTATAACCGGTATCTATCCCTAAATTACAAATTCATGAATTTCTCATCTCAAGCATTCGTAAAGTCCACATTCGTTTCAAAATACAAATCGTAGAACATTTTAATGTTGATCAAGCAATAAAAAGCATTAAGCACAAAAATGAGAAAAATAATTCAATAAACTCATTCATATAACTAGAAATCAAATCAGAAAAATAAGGGTTTTATCTTGTTACACTCATCCCTAACAAATATGGTTTAGTTACTCATGATAGAGATACAAAAGATAGGGATTAAAGAAGAATTACAAGAATTATTAATGAACGATTCTTGATAAAACTACTCCAATGATGTTAGAAACGACCGTCTTTGAGTTTCTCTGCTAGGGCACAAGTCTCATAACTTCTCAATAGTCAAAAATATGTCTAATAAGTGAGAAAAACGAGTTTTAATATGTTTTGTTGCACGTTGCGCGCTTCAGGCGCGAATTGGCAGTGGATTCAGCGCAAAATGCGCTTCAGGCACGCTTCAAACGCACAACATCTTCTATCTGGAGTATAGTGCATGTTTCACCTCTTTGGAGTCCGAATTTGGTTTTAGTGTCTTAATGTAAGTTGTAGTTATAGATCATAACTTTCATTTGCATTTGGTTTGACTCCGATTGGACATCTACAACCCCATATATGGGTGAAATACTTCACATATGTCATGTTGATTTCTCACCAAAATACTGCACTGCATCAAAACAAAGTAACAACGCAAAACTCCAAAAAATCTCTATTTAATTAAGGAAATAAGAACATAAATATTTCATTAAATCAAAGAACTAAAATAAACAAAATATATCAAATAACTCTTTAAATTAACTAATGAATAAAAATAAATAAGACTAAAAACAATAAAAAATATGCATATGATGAAGATTCATCAATGGCATCAACAAAGTATGTATTTGTAAAATTTGATGGAAAAAATGATTTTGGGTTGTGTCGTCTCAAGAAGAAAGTGTTGCTGGTTCATCAAGGGTTGGCAAAAGCACTAGGAGGAGAGAAAGACATGGCATCCACGCTTACAGAAAAGGAGAAGAAGGATATCATGAACAAGGCTCATAGTGTTTTAATATTGAGTCTTGTAGACAAGGTTCTAAGGGAAGTATCAAAGGAGACCTCTGTATTAGGTATTTGTATCAAGTTTGAATCTTTATACATGACAAAGTCATTAGCTAATCGTTTATACTTAAAACAAAAGATATATACTTTTAACATGCAATCAAGGAGGTAAATTGAAGAACCCATGGATGAGTTTAACAAGATTATTTCAGATCTTGAAATTATTGATGTAAAATTGGATGATGATGATCAAACCCTACTGTTGATAAATTCATTACCAAGCTCTCTTGAAAATTTGTGTAATACACTCCTTTATGGTAGAGATTCTTTGTCATTAGAAGAAATGCAAGCTGCACTATTCTCAAAAGGATTAAAGAGGATGTCAAATGGGAAAGTAGAAAATAGTAGTGAGGGACTATTTGTCAAGGCCAAGGCAGGGAAGAAGAATAAATAAAAAAAAAAGAATAAGTTCAAGAACAAAGAAAATGACAAGTCTCAAATGAAGTGTTTCATATGCAAGAAAGAGTGGAATTCTAATAAAGAATGCCCAAACTGGAAAGGAAAGAAAGGATCAAACATTGATGATGATTATGGAAATGCATCTATAGCCTCTGAAGGATATGAAAGTACATGAGTTCTTATGGAAAATTCAACTAAAATCATGAATGATGCTTAGGTGCTTGACTCAGGATGTTCATTTCACATGATCTCAAATAGAGATTGGTTTCTTGACTACAAAAAAATTGCTTGAGGCAGAGTGATTACAGGGAAAAAATCATCCTACAAGGCAATTGGTATTGGCTCAATCAAGCTGAAGCTGGAAAATTGAACTATGAAGATTTTGTCAAAACTCATACATGTTCTAGAGTTGAATATGAACTTAATTTCTCTACGAATATTGGAAGAAGTTGATTGTTAATAGAAAGAAGAGAAAGGTACTCTAAAAGTGATAAAAGGATCATTGGTAATCATGAAGGGACAAAGGGATCATGGTATTTATCTTTTCAATGGTTAAGCAATAACATGATTGACAGCTATGTCAGTCCAAGCATCAATCAAAACTAGCTTGTGGCATCAAAGGTTGGGACATGTAAGTCTAAAAGGAATGCAAGTTCTGGATAGACAAGGCATTCTATGTGGTGACAAGATTGGTAAGCTACAGAAAAGGAGAAAGATCAACAGAAATCAAGAATATTCTTGGTTTCAGAACGACAACAGACTCAACGAGACAAAATTGATACAAACTCAGCTGAACATGCTATGTTTCCATAATATAACAATCCAACATAATAGGAATTAGATGACTATAACCTCATCAGGGACAAATAAAAAATGCTACAAAACCCCCTCAAAGATATGGTTATGCAGTCATGATCAGCTATGCATTACATGCTGCTGAAGAAATCATACAAGAAGATCCCATGAACTAGAATTAAGATGTCATGTCTCAAGACAAAGACAAATGGTTGTTAGCTATGAATGAGGAGATGAAATCACTAAAGAAGAACAACACTTGAGAACTCATACCTAAGCCTGCCAACTCCTTAATTGTAGGCAACAAATGGATCTTCAAGAGGAATAAGGGAATTCTAGGAGTAGAACCACCTAGGTTATAGTTGTGTGTATTATAAATAAGTATCAACAACAACATACATGTATTTGTTGCTATATATGGATGACATGCTAATATCATCTAAAAGTATGAAAGAAATAGAAAAATTGAAGAGTGAGCTGAAGAAAGAATTCGAGATGAAGGATTTGGCGCCAACCAAGAGAATTTTAGGAATGGAAATCATCAGCATCAAAAAGCAAGGAAAACTAATAATTCCCAAGAAAGCTACATTGGAAAAACCCTAAATAGGTTCAATATGAGTGAATCAAAGGCAGCCAACTCTCCACTTGCAGCTCACTTCAAACTTTCTTTAGCCATGTCACCAAATACAAACCAGAAAACATAAGAAATGAAGACAATACTATATGCAAGTGACATAGGGAGCATCATGTATGATAATGGAATCTAGGGATGAGTCATTGGCAAGCTGTCAAATGGATTCTAAGGTATCTAAAAGGAACTCAAAGCATATGTTTGGAATACAACAAAAGTTTAGAACCATCAAAACCAGTCCAAGGATTTGTAGACTCTGATTTTGCTGGAGATTTATATAGAAGAAGGTCTCTTCCAGGATGTGTGTTCAACAACACAGTTTATTGGAAATTTAATCTTCAACACATAACGAAATTATCAAAAACAAAAGCAGAATGTGTTGCTCTTGCTAAAGCTGTGAAAGAATGAATTTGGCTGAAATGATTGATCACTGAACTTGGTGTTAAACAAAAGTCTGTTTGCATAAGTTGTGAAGTCAAAGTGCCATTCATTTGAGTAAAAATCAAATGTATCATGAAATAACTAAGCATATAGACATCAAACTTCATTTCATCAGGGATGTCATTGAAAATGGTGAGATAAAAGTGGCAAAGGTGCACACAAGTGACAATTCAGCTGACATGTTTACAAAATCTGTCACACTTTACAAATTTTGACATTGTTTAAATTTGCTTAAGATCAATTCCAAAAACTGAGATAGAGGATTGAGAGGATATGACTTGAAGAATCACAAACTGAAGCTTCTCATTTGATACCAAGGTGGAGATATGTTAATATGTGGTACTCAATTAGAAGACTTTGGAAATAGAGTTAGTTTTGAGTAGTTAGTTTTTAGTTAGTGAGTTGGAACTACTTTTGTTTGTTGCTTCTAAAATGTGAACAATATAAGTCAAAGCAAGCAATGCTTTTCAAATAAATAAAAAAAATTATGCAGTTTTGCATTGTGTAGAAAATTGACAACAAAGTGCAAACATTGTAATCATTTTGCTTCATTATAAGTGATATAATTCGAAGTCGGATCCAATACTCCAAATGTAGGAGTTCAAATATGAACTGGGTTAACAATTGTGCGTGTTCATTATAGCTCTACAAATCATAATTCTGTTTTTGTTTTAATTGATGAAACCAAGATCATTCTTAATTGAAAACTGATCATTTTTCGTTTTATTGAAACAACGAATGTTATTGGGAGAGTGATTGATCAATCTCCATTTCATTTACTTTGATCTTAATTGAGATAAATTTAACGAGAATTAAATTTTCATAGATCAATTAATTTTTGCTTATGTTTAATGTCAAAATATAAATGCATTTTTTATTTTTTGTAATTAAGGTAGGAGGGAGTAGCTTATACCGTTGGCGCACGAATTACAATATTCTACTAAGGTTTTAATTATTATTTCATCCTCAAACTTTACAAGATTTACAAAAGGATCAAAATCGTTCTTCATCATCCCTCAACGGCAACATGTTTGATAAAGATGACGGCGATTCCAATTACCACAAGTTACTGCGCTTTCCTACACGACTTTATCAGGTAACTGTTTCCTTTTTCATTCAAGTAAAAAAAATGTAGATTTCTATGTTTTGATATTTTTATTTGGTTAAGCTATGCATTTGATTCAGATGGTGAGTTTTGGGACACAAAAGTGAAATTGAAGGAATCTTGCAAGTTTAATTAAGTTTTGAAACTTTTCTTTTCAATTGCAACCTACTCCCTTTAACAGAATAATAAAAACTCATGAATATGTCAAATTTAGAGGGTTGATATGCAATTAAAGTATCCATGGAGTTGAGAGTGAAAGTACCCGGTTCAAAACCTGGTAAACAAAAAAATTGCTAATTATATTAACATGCTATGCTAACATTTCTCTATAAAATAAATATAAAAAAATACCCATGGAGTATGGTACACTGCCAATAAAGTGATGCACCAAGTTGAAGTATACTCGTTGTCTGAAATATAATTGAGTTTATAATTTCCATGTAGTGGACAAAGTTTTATACTCAATCTATTACTACTCTTTAAAAGTAATTATGTAAAAGTCAAACAATTTAAATTAACTGAGGATTGTAATTAATTAATAGTGAAAAACTCTTTACATTAATAATTTCATTATTATATTTTATATAGTTTATCCCAATGAAACATACTTAGAAGCAAAACTATCACATTTGTTTTTTCTCTGTCATGGATGAATTAGGGTTCTAATTATTTTCTATTTATATTCCTCATTCAAAGTTTTCTTTCTTTTGATTTGGTAAAAGAAAAAATATTTGGGTCTGCTGACAAATTCTCTAAGAACATTGTTTAAGGAATCCAAATATGAAAATCATTTATTAAAAAAATTATGTACATTAAATTCGAATTCATTTAATATACAACTTTCTATAAATAGTTATTTTTTAGATTTTTTTTAGCAATGCACTTAGGACACTCATTAGCATTTGCTAAAATATTTTATAAAAAGTAAAATATTTGCATACTAGTCACCTTGGTTGCGTGAAGAACAAGGAAACACACTTGTTTAATAATTAATTGTATGCTTACTTTTTAATACCTCATTGACTTAGTCTTTTTCTTACAATTCTTCTGTATTTTTCTACTCCCTCCTCTCCAATTATCTTTGCTTTATTTCCACGTTTTGTGTTAAAAGCAGAAGACAGTAATATTCTTGTGTTCTATCCCTCTCAATATGGAACTAAAAAACACAAAGCAATTAGAGGAAGGTAATGATTCCACTTATGATAGAAAAGCTGAAGTGAAAGCCTTTGATGATTCAAAAGCAGGTGTCAAAGGTTTGGTTGAGTCTGGTGTGGCAAAGATTCCACACATGTTCTATACCAAAAACTTCGACATTACTGAAAAGATAGCTAGTGACTCCAACTTGAGTGTTCCAATTATAGACCTCAAAGATGTTGCCAACAATCCAGCTCTACGTGTAAAGGCGGTAGACGAAATTCGAAGTGCTTGTCATGAGTGGGGATTTTTTCAGGTGATTAATCATGGAATTCCTGTTACTATTTTGGATGAGATGATTGATGGAATTCGTAGGTTTCATGAACAAGATGTTGATGTAAGAAAAGAGTTTTATACGCGTGATTTGAAGAAAAAAGTTATGTATTACTCCAATTTAACTTTATTTAGTGGTCAAGCTGCTAATTGGAGAGATACATTTGGTTTTGCTGTTGCCCCTGATCCATTCAAACCAGATGATGTACCAACAATATGCAGGTAATAGAGTTCAAGTTTTTAATCCTTATAAATTTCACTATTTTATATTTAGTTCTTATAAAAAAATTTCATCTACTTTTAATCTCTTACACTTTTTTTATTCATTGAGTCTTTGATTTTATATCAACTATTTTGTATCATATGAATGTAGAGAACGAAAAGTTGATGAAATTTTCTATTAATTATGTTACATTCATGTTTCCTAGATTCCACATTTGTTACATTACAAGTGTATTTCAGTGGCTGACCTTGTCCATTTGAATTAGTTTAATCATTGATGAGTTAATTGCATACTTGCAGAGATATTGTGATTGAATATTCAGAGAGAATAAGGGGTTTGGGTTTCACAATCTTTGAGTTATTGTCAGAAGCACTAGGACTTGATCCTTCTTATCTCAAAGAGTTGAATTGTGCTGAAGGACAGTTTATTTTGGGTCACTACTATCCACCATGTCCTGAACCTGAACTGACTATGGGCACTACCAAGCACACTGATGGTAACTTCATGACATTACTTTTACAAGATCAACTTGGTGGTCTTCAAGTTCTTCATGAGAATCAATGGGTCAATGTTCCTCCGGCACACGGAGCTCTTGTTGTAAATATAGGAGATCTTCTACAGGTAAATATTCTAAGCCCAAATATAAGATAGTCCAATCTATTGTTTGTTTGGTTTCCCCGTGCTAATGGCAAAATCACACTTAGTTACTGTAATTTTGCAAAAACTGCCTTATAGAGTGAAGTTAATATCGGAGGAAAAGACAACCATGACTTTTAAAAGGCATCTAATTAAATTTTAGTTTAAGCTTAAAATTATTTTATAGCAATCCTAACATTAAAAAAGACATTAAGTAAAAGGTTTTATTATTTGATTAAGCTTTTAATTATATAAAATAAGGCCTGGAGAAAAGTAAACTCTGGTGTAGAAAATTTTATACTAAATTATCAAACGTGTTAAATATGCCGTATGATTTGTCACTTTGCACAATATATTTTCCATTATGACTTTCAATTGTTCAGATAATCTTAGTCAAGCACGCCTTTCTGACTATTACAGTTTATGATATCAATTGGAATTTTGCCTTTTCGAAAGCTACAACTGACTATTGTTCATTCATTTGGTTTTATTATTTGCAGATAAAACAAAGACACTTTCCTTGTGGTTTCTTATTCCTTTAATTATTAACACTTAGCCTAGCTGTTATCTTCTATTCTTTTTTTTTATTTTCCATAATGAACTATTTCCCTGAATTTAATTTAACCAACACGTTTCTTAAGGGTACAAGAAATAGCCGAGTCTATTCCTACATATGTAAAGTAATGTTTACTATAAATAGCAAAGTTAACTTTAAGAACTAAATTAAGCTACGCATGTTTAGATAAGTCAGAGATTATTTTGTATTTTTGACTAAGGTAGGGACTAGGATTTTGGTTAAGTTTGAGACTAGAATGTCAGCTCCCTAAGTATAATCTTTCTTTCTAGTATTCAAATCAGAATTATTTTAGTTAATAAATCATAGCGAGAATATATACCAAAAATATATTAAAAATACAATAAAAGATGTTGTCAATTAAAAATCTGCAAAATTCTTGTTTTTAATAGAAAAGAGGATTCCATGACACGTATTCGAAACCTTCTAAATCAATATCTGAAATGTAGCGTATTTGAACGAGAATAGTATTAAGATAGCTGACCACATGGGAATTTTTTGTGTAGTTGCATTGCACGTAACCCACCTTTTAATCAAATGATTGGGTTAAAGTGGTTTATGAGCTTCGGTTAAGAACGAATCATTCGAGAGAATCTAAGTTTAAAATAATTATTGGTGAGACATTACTTACCTCCCCGCGAAACATTAAATTACTAGACTTCATTTTCTTGAGAACCAAAGGGTCCAAAGAAAAAAACTAAATCATTTGATAAAAGCTGTCATTTTTATATATTATTTGAACTGGTGTATCTAAAACTTGTGCACTATTAAAATGCGATTATAATCAACTGTAATTACTAGCTAGAATAGAAATCGTCTCTAAAAGCAAAATTAGTGATTGCTTTCTCATTGAAAGTTTGTGAGAATAGTTTTATATATTTCTTTTGTACTTTGCAGATTATCACAAATGACAGATTTGTAAGTGTTTATCACCGAGTCTTATCTCAGAACATAGGCCCAAGAATTTCTATAGCAAGCTTCTTTGTGAATTCTCCTGACCCAGTTGGAGGAACATCAAAGGTTTATGGTCCACTTAAAGAATTGCTTTCAGAAGAAAACCCACCAATATACAAAGACATCACCATAAAAGATTTCTTGTCATACTACTATGCAAAAGGCCTTGACGGAAATTCTTCCTTGGAGCCCTTCAAGTTGTGAATTCAACGTGCGAATGCACTTTTTGGTTCTCTTGGAGTTCGCTATAATCTATTTAAATAACAAGTCATGTTTTCCCAATGTAACAAATTTATGAAATTAAAATAACATGGTTGTTGATATTTCTTAAATACTTTTGATTGAACTACAAAGTTATTAAGTTCAAATATGTTTTAATATAATTTCATTTTTAAATAGTCATTTCATCTAATTTCTGATATAAAAATAGTAACATCGTTAAAATATAACTACTTTTTTTTTAAGAAAGAATCAAATTATAACCTTTTTTAATATCAAACTATCTTCAAATGTTTCAATATTTTTCTCTAAAACCTAAATTGCATATTCTCCTTCATTATTTCAATTCTTTTTTCGTTGTAAAATTCCAGCGTGTCTTAATTCATAAAATAAATAAAAATCTAAAAAAGCAGAATGAATTTGATTAAATGTTCAACCCTATTACCAAAAGTCATTAGCAAATCGTTTATACTTAAAACAAAAGATATATATATACTTTCAAGGTGCAATCAAGGAGGTCAATTGAAGAACACATGAAAGAGTTTAACAAGATTATTTTAGATCTTGAAAATATTGATGTAAAATTAGATGATGAGGATCAAACCATACTGTTGATAAATTCATTACCAAACTCTCTTAAAGATTTGTGTAATACACTCTTTTATGGTAGGGAATCTTTGTCATTAGAAGAAGTGTAAGCTGTACTATTCTCAAAATGATTAAAGAGGATGCCATATGGGAAAGAAGAAAGCAGTGGTGAGGGACTATTTGTCAAGGCCAAGGCAGGGAAGAAGAATAGAAAAAAGAATAAGTTCAAAAACAAAGAAAAAGACAAGTCTAAAATGAAGTGTTTCATATGCAAGAAAGAGTGGCATTTCAAGAATGAATGCCCAAACTGGAAAGGAAAGAAAGGATCAAACAGTGATGATGATTATGGAAATGCATCTATAGCCTTTAATGATATGAAAGTACAGACGTTGTTATGGAAAATTCAACTAAAATCATGAATGATGATAGCGTGCTTGACTCAGTATGTTCATTTCACATGACCTCAAATAGAGATTGGTTTCTTGACTATAAAGAAATTGATGGAGGCAAGGTGATTACAGGGAACAAATCAACCTGCAAGGTAGTTGGTATTCGCTCAGTCAAGCTGAAGCTGGAAAATGGAACTATGACGATTTTGTCAAAACTCAGACATGTTCTACAGCTGAATATGAACTTAATTTCTCAAGGAATACTAGAAGAAGCTGACTGTTCATAGAAAGCAGAGAAATGTACTCTAAAAGTGATAAAAAGGTCATTGGTAATCATGAAGGGACAAAGGGATCATGGTATATCTCTTCTAAATGGTTAAGCAATAACGGGATTGACAGCTATGGTAGTCCAAACATCAATCAAAACCAGCTTGTGGCATCAAATGTTGGGACATGTAAGTCTAAAAGGAATGCAAGTTCTGGATAGACAAGGCATTCTATGTGGTGACAAGATTGGTGATCTTGAATTTTGTGAGCATTCTGAGTATGAAAAGATGGATAGAGTCGAGTTCTCTACAGGGTAGCACTGCACAAAAGGAATTTTGGAATATATTCACAGTGATCTATGTGGCCCTGTCATAATTGCTTCACATGGAGGTAACAAGTGTTTTATTGCATTTCTTGATGATTATAGTGGAAAGTATGGATTTACTTGTTAAAAAGTAAGGAAGAAACATTCAAAACCTTTAAAGATTGGAAATCTATGTTTGAAAACATAACTCACAAGAGGATTAAGATCTTAAGAACAAACAATGGGATTGAAATTTGCATTGAGGAATTCATTAGTTTTTGCAGAACTCATGGTGTGAACATGCATAAGACTGTTAGACACACACCTCAAAAAAATTGTCCGGCTGAAAGGACGAATAGAATCCTGCTTGAAAGAATAAGATGTATCATGTAAACTGCAAACATGCCTGCACAATTTTGGGGAGCAGTTGTCTATACATCTTGCTATTTGATATATATGAGTCCCTCAACAACAATTGAACTCCAAACTTCTCCAAAAATATGGACTAGACATGCTGCTAATTTCAACCACCTAAAAGTATTTGGATGTGCTGCATACTATCATGTAAATGAAGGGAATCTAGTACCTTAAGCCAAGAAATGGTATTTTGTTGGACATCCAAGTGGTTAAAAGGTTATATGATATAGTGTCCTCAAAGTGAGAAATGTATCATCAGTAGAAATGCTAAGTTTCATGAGGGTGACCTATATAAGTCCTTAACCAAGGTTGCAAATGAAAGTTCACATCGAACTAAAGCTAATAGGTTTGATCTTGAGGTGTAGTATGCTACAAAAAAGGAGAAAGATCAACAAAAATCAAGAATGTTCTTGGTTTCAAAACGACAACAGACTCAACAAGACAAAATTGATACAAACTCAGCTGAACATGCTATGTTTCCATAACATAACAATCCAACATAATAGGAATTGGATGACTATAACCTCATCAGGGACAAATAAAAAATGACATCAAAACCCCCTCAAAGATATGGTTATATAGTCATGACCAGCTATGCATTACATGCTGCTGAAGAAATCATACAAGAAGATCCCATGAACTAGAATGAAGTTGTCAAGTCTCAAGACAAAGACAAATGACTGTTAGCTATGACTGAGAAGATGAAATCACTGAAGAAGAACAACACTTGAGAACTCATACCTAAGCCTGCCAACTCCAGAATTGTAGGCAACAAATGGTTCTTTAAGAGGAATAAGGGAATTCTAGGAGTAGAACCACCTAGGTTCAAAGTAAGGCTAGTAGCAAAGGGATTCACTCAAAAGGAAGGGGGTGGACTACAATGAGATCTTTTCTCATGTAGCCAAACATACTTTTATAAGAATAATACTAGCCATGGTAGAATACCTTGACATGGAGTTATAACAAATGGATGTCAAAACAACCTTTCTTCATGGTGATCTGAATGAAACAATCTTAATGCAACAACCAGATGGCTTTAGGACTCAAGGAAAAGACGATTGGGCCTGTCTGCTAAAGAGATCACTCTATGGGTTAAAACAATCACCAAGACAATGGTATTTGAGGTTTGACTCATTCATGTTGAGTCAAAGTTATGCTATAAGTAATTTTGATAGTTGTGTGTATTACAAACAAGTATCATCAACAACATACATTTATTTGTTGTTATATGTGGATGACATGCTAATAGCATCTAAAAGTATGAAAGAAATAGAAAAATTGAAGAGCGAACTGAAAAAGAATTTGAGATGAAGGATCTGGGGCCAACCAAGAGAATTTTAGGAATGGAAATCATCAGAATCAGAAAGCAAGGAAAACTGATAATTTTCCAAGAAAGCTACATTGGAAAAATCCTAAATAATATGAGTGAATCAAAGGCAGTCAACTCTTCACTTGTAGCTCACTTCAAACTTTCTTAGCCATGTCACCAAACATAAACCAGGAAACAAAAGCCATGAAGACAATACTATATGCAAGGGTCATAGGGAGCATCATGTATGATATGGTCTACTCAAGGTCATACAGTTCTCATGTTCTAAGTGTCACAAGCATATTTATGGGGAATCTAGGGATGAGCCATTGGCAAGCTGTCAAATGGATTATAAGGTATATAAAAGTAACTCAAATCATATGTTTGGAATACAGTAAAAGTTCAGAACCATCAAAACCAGTCCAAGAATGTGTAGACTCTGATTTTGGTGGAGATTTAAATAGAAGAAGGTCTCTTACAGGATATGTGTTCACAGTGTTCAACAACACAGTCAGTTGGAAATTTAATCTTCAACACATAACGACATTATAAAAAACAAAAGCAGAATGTGTTGCTTTTGCTAAAGTTGTGAAAGAATGAATTTGGCTGAAAGGATTGATCACTAAATTTGGTGTTAAATAAAAGTCTATTTGCATAAGTTGTGACATCCAAAGTGCCATTCATTTGAGTAAAATCAAATGTATCATGAATAAACTAAGCATATAGACACCATACTTCATTTCATCAGGGATGTCATTGAAAGTTGTGAGATAAAAGTGGCAAAGGTGCACAAAAGTGACAATTCAGCTCACATGTTTACAAAATCTATCACACTTAACAAATTCATACATTATTTGAATTTTCTTAAGATCAATTCCAAAAACTGAGACAGAGGATTAAGAAGATATGACTTGAAGAATCACATACTGAAGCTTCTCTTTTGATACCAAGGTGGAGATATGTTAATATGTGGTACTCAATTAGAAGACTTTCGAGACATAATTTTTAGTTAGTCAATTAATTTTTGCTTATGTTTAATGACAAAATATAAATGCATTTTTTATTTTTAATAATTAAGGTAGGAGGGAGTAACTTCTACCGTTAGTGCACGGATTACAATATTCTACTAAGGTTTTAATTGTTATTTCATCCTCAAACTTTACAAGATTTACAAAAGGATCAAAATCGTTCTTCATCATCCCTCAACGGCAACATGTTTGATAAAGATGACGGCGATTCCAATTACCACAAGTTACTGCGCTTTCCTACACGACTTTATCAGGTAACTGTTTCCTTTTTCATTCAAGTAAAAAAAATGTAGATTTCTATGTTTTGATATTTTTATTTGGTTAAGCTATGCATTTGATTCAGATGGTGAGTTTTGGGACACAAAAGTGAAATTGAAGGAATCTTGCAAGTTTAATTAAGTTTTGAAACTTTTCTTTTCAATTGCAACCTACTCCCTTTAACAGAATAATAAAAACTCATGAATATGTCAAAGTTAGAGGGTTGATATGCAATTAAAGTATCCATGGAGTTGAGAGTGAAAGTACCCGGTTCAAAACCTGGTAAACAAAAAAATTGCTAATTATATTAACATGCTATGCTAACATTTCTCTATAAAATAAATATAAAAAAATACACATGGAGTATGGTACACTGCCAATAAAGTGATGCACCAAGTTGAAGTATACTCGTTGTCTGAAATATAATTGAGTTTATAATTTCCATGTAGTGGACAAAGTTTTATACTCTCAATCTATTAATACTCCCAATGAAACATACTTAGAAGCAAAACAATCACATTTGTTTTTTCTCTGTCATGGATGAATTAGGGTGCTAATTATTTTCTATTTATATTCCTCATTCAAAGTTTTCTTTCTTTTGATTTGGTAAAAGAAAAAATATTTGGGTCTGCTAACAAATTCTCTAAGAACATTGTTTAAGGATTCCAAATATGAAAATCATTTATTAAAAAAATTATGTACATTAAATTCGAATTCATTTAATATACAACTTTCAATAAATAGTTATTTTTTAGATTTTTTTAGCAATGCACTTAGGACACTCATTAGCATTTGCTAAAATATTTTATAGAAAGTAAAATATTTGCATACTAGTCACCTTGGTTGCGTGAAGAACAAGGAAAATACTCACTTGTTTAATAATTAATTGTATGCTTACGTTTTTTATACCTCATTGATTTGGCTTAGTCTTTTTTTTACAATCTTAATGTATTTTTCAATCCCTCCTCACCAATTCTCTATACTTTAATTCCACATTTTCTGTTAAAAGCAGAAGACACTACTGGTTTTGTTCTATCCCTCTCAATATGGTGCTCAAAAACACAAAAAAATTAGAGGAAGGTAATGATTCCACTTATGATAGAAAAGCTGAAGTGAAAGCCTTTGATGATTCAAAAGCAGGTGTCAAAGGTTTGGTTGAGTCTGGTGTGACAAAGATTCCAAGCATGTTCTATACCAAAAAGTTCGACATTACTGAAAAGATAGCTAGTGACTCCAACTTGAGTGTTCCAATTATAGACCTCAAAGATGTTGCCAACAATCCAGCTCTACGTGTAAAGGCGATAGACAAAATTCGAAGTGCTTGTCATGAGTGGGGATTTTTTCAGGTGATTAATCATGGAATTCCTGTTACTATTTTGGATGAGATGATTGATGGAATTCGTAGGTTTCATGAACAAGATGTTGATGTAAGAAAAGAGTTTTATACGCGTGATTTGAAGAAAAAAGTTATGTATTACTCCAATTTAACTTTATTTAGTGGTCAAGCTGCTAATTGGAGAGATACATTTGGTTTTGCCGTTGCCCCTGATCCATTCAAACCAGATGATGTACCAACAATATGCAGGTAATAGAGTTCAAGTTTTTAATCCTTATAAAATTTCACTATTTTATATTTAGTTCTTATAAAAAAATTTCATCAACTTTTAATCTCTTAAACTTTTTTTATTCATTGAGTCTTTGATTTTATATCAACTATTTTGTATCATTTGAACGATGTTTTAGAGAACGAAAAGTTGATGAAATTTTCTATTAATTAGGTTACATTCATGTTTCCTAGATTCCACATTTGTTACATTACAAGTGTATTTCAGTAACTGATCTTGTCCATTTGAATTAGTTTAGTCATTGATGAGTTAATTGAATACTTGCAGAGATATTGTGATTGAGTATTCAGAGAGAATAAGGGGTTTGGGTTTCACAATCTTTGAGTTATTGTCAGAGGCACTAGGACTTGATCCTTCTTATCTCAAAGAGTTGAATTGTGCTGAAGGACAGTTTATTTTGGGTCACTACTATCCACCATGTCCTGAACCTGATTTGACTATGGGCAGTACCAAGCACACTGATGGTAACTTCATGACATTACTTCTACAAGATCAACTTGGTGGCCTTCAAGTTCTTCATGAGAATCAATGGGTCAATGTTCCTCCGGCACACGGAGCTCTTGTTGTAAATATAGGAGATCTTCTTCAGGTAAATATTCTAAGCCCAAATATAAGATAGTCTAATCTATTGTTCGTTTGGTTTCACCGTGGTAATGGTAAAATCACACTTAGTTACTGTAATTTTGCAAAAACTACCTTATAGAATGAAATTAATATTGGATGAAAAAACAACCATGACTTTTAAAAGCAAAATCTTCACTAGCTAGAATAGAAATCGTCACTAAAAGCAAAATCGGTGATTGCTTTCTCCTTGAAAGTTTGTGTTTTTATCAATTTCTTTTGTACTTTACAGATTATCACAAATGACAGATTTGTAAGTGTTTATCACCGAGTCTTATCACAGAACATAGGCCCAAGAATTTCTGTAGCAAGCTTCTTTGTGAATTCTCCTAACCCAGTTGGAGGAACATCAAAGGTTTATGGTCCAATTAAAGAAATGCTTTCAGAAGAAAACCCACCAATATACAAAGACATCACCATAAAAGATTTCTTGGCATATCACTATGCAAAAGGCCTTGATGGAAATTCATCCTTAGAGCCCTTCAAGTTGTGAATTCAACATGTGAATGCACGTTTTGGTTCTCCTGGAGTTGGCTATAATCTATTTAAATAACAAGTCATGCTTTACACAATGTAACAAATTTTTGAAATTGAAATAATATGTTTATTGATATTTCTTAAATGCTTTTGATTGAACTACAAAGTTATTAAGTTCAAATATGTCTTAATATAGTTTCATTTTAAAATAGTCATTTCATCTAATTTCTATTATAAAAATTGTTACATCGTTAAAACACAACTATTTAAAAAAAAACTAAAATATAATTAAATCATAACTTTTTTTAACATCAAATTAACTTCAAATATTTCAATCGTCTTCCCTAAAAAAAACCTAAATTGCATATTCTTCTTTATTATTTCATCATTTTCTCGTTGTAAAATTCTCACGTGTGGTAATTCATAAAATAAATAAATAAAATCTGAAAAAGAAAAATGAATTTGATTAAAGGTTCAATCCTATTACAATGGTGAATTCCTTCATTCGCCCTTACCATTACTAGGTCTAGAAAACTTTCTTTTATCCAATGGATCTTCCGATTATATCTTTTTTATAGTTCACCCACGAAGACAAAAGGAGAATCTCTATAAATACCACATTGAATGCCTCAATCATCTTCCATTTTATTTATTCTAGTTTTAGGAATCTGAATAAGCAGGTGTGGAATAACCCAGGCTCTATATTTGACATAATACTTGAGTTGTTGTATCAACTCTTAGGTTTATTTTCTAGTATCTTTTATCTTTTTAATATTCATTTTGATCATTTAAGCATTTCTTCTTCTATAAAACAAAGATCAATTAGGATATGAAAACAAGAGTTCAATTTGCAATCAACCAACACATGTTCAAATAAGAAAAAGTCAAAAACGCTTCGTGCAAAATCTAGTTCTCTTCACTAAATATGTAGATCATCATTTAATGAGTTTGTCTTTAATTATATCAAACAAAGAATTAAGAATCATACACATTGAAATTAACTCGAGTCTATCTTTTATGTTAGATTGTTTATGTTTGTAAAAATCTTTTCTAGATTGAAAGATGACTGTGAAAATTCTTTCAAGGTTGAAAGGTGACTGCAAAAATCATTTATAGGTTGAAATCAAAGGAAAAATGTGTGATGGATAACAATTTGATCGTAAAGCAAATAGTGAAAATCTCACGGTTGTGATAACTCGACTAGCCCGAGTTGGGTGAAACAATATACTTTTTGTGTGTGATCTTTTTATCGCTTATCCTTAATTATTTTTACACACAAATCACACTTCACTATTATTATTTGTGTTCACACCTTTTTAACTTCATATAAATTGTCCTGAATGTTCTAGTCAGTTAAGAGATTACTAATCAAGTTTTGATTACCATGTTTAATCTTGAGCAAAACAACAATTAAAGTGCATGGACTAAATTTTAAAAGGGTCAAATTCCAATCCCCACTTTCTTTTGACTTTTCATTCCACTCCAATTACCATAAGAGCTCTGCCTATAAGGTTTGAGAATTTAACATTGTAATTGGAAAAGATTCAGGAGAAGTGATGGCAAAACCTGCAAATTAAAGTACATGCCATAGATGCAACAAGTTGGGACATTTCAAAACTAAATGTCTTTTAAACAAGAAAGTGCAAAGAAGGTTATCTTACAAAAAAAGTTTCGCAATGAAAAGCAAGGCTAAAAAAGAAGAAACCAACACATGTATAATGGCAAATGAAGAAATTGTAGAGGTAACATATTATGAAGCTTGTTATTTATGTAAACATTTTAAAAGTCTCTTAAATGACTCACATACTTTATCTACAAAGTATACAAATCAACTTTATGAGTTAAATAAACAAAAGGAGAAGTTACAAACTAAGAATGATGAATATGTTAAAATGATTAAAGGTTTGCAGTAATCTCATTTAAAAATGTTAGAGCAATAAAAGATTCTCAATAAGATAACCATAAAAAATTATTTTTCAGAATGTTATGAAACTATAAAGAAAGTAATTCTTTAAAAATAGAAGTTCATGAATTAAAAAATAATTTAACCAGTTTGGTAAAACCCACTAAAACGTTTTAAAAGAACATGATATATGAAGAAGGGATATTTGACAAAGATGATTTACATTTTAAAACTTCTCAAAGAGAAAAGTTTTATGAAAACATTTGTGTTAAAAAAGAAGGGTGATAAAGGTAACAAAAGATGTTCATATTGTAACAAATATGGAAACCTTAAATCAATATGCTATCATAAGAAAAAAAAATTGAGAAATCAAGACAATATTCTTATGATAACAAATATGATCATTCTACAACATAATATTCTCGAAACAAATAGGAACAAGTCAATAACTCTTCAAACAAATTCCAACTCTCTTATTATTTGTTTCTTATGAGGATTTGCAAAATGTTCAAACAGTTGGAACCTGGAATAAGAAACTAGCTCTTCTTCGCATCTTCACTTGTATAAAAGATTTCAATTTATACTTGATAAGAAACACAAAGATCCAAAGTTGGATTTGTATCTAAAATCTAGCTCAAGAATATTGGAGTTCAAATATCATTTTTCACAATCACTTTAGGTATTGGCACCCCTTTTAATTTTCGATAAAGCAACCAACTCAAAAATGTTGGGAGATTTTAATCGAGTTTTGGTTAATTGGGACATGGTACAAGAGCTGAGAGATCGCATTATTGTTAAACCTGAAGTAATATGGATTTGAGTGCTTCCACATGAGATTAAAGATCTAACTAAGTTATTTCTTGAGATAAAGTAGTAAAATAAAAGGGAAAAGAAACAAACAAGCAAGGTATAAGGAGAAGATGAAGAAGGGGCCACAATCAAGGATGATTGATAAGTCAATATGGAATCGCCACAATGGTAAGAAATCCATTGATAAGATTCAAGCAAGTTCTAATCCAAGAACTCAAAGTGGAGACACATCTCACTCACAGTTCTCATTAGAAGATTTTTAATTCATTTCAAAGTTATCCAAAATGAGAATTTACAAGGTATTTAAAGAAGGATTTACTTTATTCCTAAAATAGGCCAAAAGCCAATTCTCTAGACCCATATTGGACTTACACCATTTAACTAAAATTATTACAATCTATTATATATATTTAAAACAGACTCCTTTGTCACCTCATACTATTTCATCCACATATGCAAATATTTCCCACCAAAGCAAAAAAACTGACGTGTACTCTTCATAGAGCTTCTACGCAGTTTCTAAATAGATTTTCCACAAATTATATACATCATCAACTATTTTACAAAATATCTCCTATTTAAATATTATTTCATAACGTCTATTCAAAATTTCTAAATTAATTCCACATTATTATTTCACATTTTCCTGATATCTTTCACATGAATTCTACATTACTACTAAATATTTTTTTGTCTACATTAATCAACTTCACATTTTTGCCTCTACTTATCTGTTTTTTTTTTTGTCTGGATTAATCAACTTCATATTTTTGCCTTTACAAATATATTTGAGAGAACTCATCAGAAGAAAATGGGAAAAATTACAAAGAAGGAGAATAAGCTTTAACGACCTGGATTTGAAGGTCCCAAAGAAGGTTTTATTAATAGCGCTTCCGACTAACATGGCTGCGAAAATGATTGATTTATGCCTTTTTTTTGCATTGTTATCATAAGCCAAAAAACATGTATCAATTTCAACACCGGGTTTAGTAGATTTCTTTAAACTGAACAATTGTTTTTTTTACTGTTATTGGGCCAAAGAAAAATTGTTGGCACTGCCTAAAATTCTACAGCACCGCGGTTTAAGAATTTTTTTTGTTTAAGTTTCTCTATTAAGGTAATTATATTTGAAGTGTCTTATATACTAAATGAGAATATTTTTTTTATACATATTTAAACTCAAATTTAATATACTATAAGAGTCTAGTATGTTCTCATATATCAACTCCGATGGTAAACGATACAAAATTATATGCTTAAATATTGAATGTTGAGTAGCGAATGGTTATAAATTAAAAGGCTGCCTTGGTTTGTGTACTGGCAATAGGGTTTTAAGTTGAATAAAATAAAGTTGATGCTCTTCCTCTGATAGTTAGTTTGTGATGAAAATATCTCCTAATTAATATCAATCAATATTTAAAAAATTTACTATGTGACAAAATTTTATTATATGAGAAAATTAATGATATTCATCTCACGTTCTAAATATGTAAAATTCTATCAAGGTATGAATGATTGTTCATAGAAATTAAATTTTTCTCTTTCTACGAATCTTAATTCTATCTTTGATATTAATTATTTGAAAAAATTTAGCGATTTTTTTTTAATTTTATTTATAAGAAAAATTGTGATTTTTACGATGTATTTTATTGTTTATTTTTATTTAATGTTTGTGTTTAAAATATTAGTGAATGTCTTACTCTTTTTTATGAAGAGTTTATTTATAAAAATATTATTAAAATAAAACTATTAATTAGTTCATCGGTATTGATGTTTATTTATTTTTCTTCTTACAATTGGAATCAGAGAAAGTAAACAACTATGTTTAAATGAATCCATCTAAATAAAAATTTGGAGCTTATGAGAAAATAGTATCAAATAAAATGACAACTAACATAATATCCATCGTTGTGGTCATTGTCCATTGGTTCATCCACATGTTTTTATTATATAACAATATCAAGAAAAGTTTTTATTTTAACACAAAAATTGATTGATGCAATTTGACTATACGATTAATTACATATGATTAATAGATATTACAAATGTTGAAATTGATTAGTTATTAATTAAACGTAATTAATTATAAATTTAAATATTCAATACGAGTATGTCTTCCTAGACAGTTTTCTCTACTAAGTTTATAAATAGTTTTTTTTACATATTTTGTGTATCATCCATTATCTTATACTAAATTTCCTATTTAAATGTTATTTCGTAACGTCTACTTAAAATTTTCTAAATTAATTCCAAATTATTATTTTATAACGTCATATTATTATTTTATAACGTCACATTATTATTTCATAACGTCACATTATTATTTCATAATGTTTGTTCAACATCTTTCATATTACCACTCAATACGTTTTTCTTTTTTTTCCACTAATCAACTTCACATTTTCACCTCTCATACTTAATCTACTTCACATTTTCACTTCTACGTGTCATCTACTTATTTGCTAGCAATTTTATATATTTTTAAAAATATATATAATATTGAACTTAATTACATGATAAATTTCTTCAACTTCTTATGAATTGAGAGTACATATGTCTTCTCTCTTGTTTACCCTAAAATATATTTTGACTATTTATATGTGTCTCTTATTGTTGGATACTTCTCTTCTATAAATTACATTGATAAAATTGAATATATTATTGATATAACTACTTTATCAGTAATCATTTGACAATGGAGATATAAAACATCATATTGATTTTTTTTTAAAATTCATTTAAATTAAATAAAACTAAAAACTATTATAAAGTCTTTACTTGAAATATTATTTGTTTTTCCTCCTTATTTACTCATTTTAGGTCCTCATCATTCCCTCTTTCTTAGAAGAAATTTGACCTCGAATTTAGCCCAATCGTAACCTAGAAAAAGAAAAACATAAGTCAAAGACATGAAGAACAATGTTAAAGCTACCACTGGGATCAAATGAAAATTGTGAAAACCACTAAATGTGTCAAGTAGGTGAAACACAACTTCACTTTTTGAATTCAACATATTCATTTCCAATATAAGGAGTTTTCAAGATAGAGATAAAATAATACCTATTGAAATTGATATTAAGTATCAATGTTACCTTTCTTGGATTGGAATTGGAGACGAACAAGAAGTTACTTTGTATTTCCAAAGGCTTCAACACAAGTTGAGCCTCATGGACATTCCTTTTATCATAAACAAATGAATGTTCTTTTTGAAACAAGACAAGTCTCTCAAAGAAATTAGGAGTACCATATGGAAGTTTAAAAGATTTGTCAATAAAAGAAAGAGTAAAGAGAGATATAGTAGTGCAACTATCAACTAATTTCACATGCAAACATTTACCCTTTATAAAAAATCTCAAGATACTAACTTTATTTTTAATAAAAGATTATATATTTAAGTTAGCAAACAAATGTTTCTTTAAGAATATCAACACATTCTTCAAAAATTTTGTCATGAACCAAAGTTACCTTAGAAAGTACAACACATTTATCAAAAAAATCATTCAAGTCTTGAGTCATAATTCTCAAATCACGTTTAGAAGAATAATATAGATTAAACACTTGATGCATCATGGTTTCAACTTTCAAATGAGGTTTATGGAAATTTGAACCAAACCTATCAAGCATTTCAACATGAATATTTGCAAACCTATCAAGCATAGGAGGAAGAAATTTGTCAAACAATTTAAGAGAAACATGAATTATAGTAGAAGAATTAAAGTTGCTAGGATTCAAACCAATATTTTTCTTGCAAGGATCCTTTTGAGAAACATTTGGCCAATCACCTTTAACTTCAATGGATTGTGGGCATTCCTCTTTTGGAAACCTATTTTCAAGATTTTAAGCATAAGAATCAACAAAGTTAGGAAAATAGTTAGACTTAATTTCTTGCTCTTTGTCTCTCAAATTTTGTTCCACTTCACCTTTCTTTTCTTTAATTTTCATTTTCTCTCTCAATGCTAACTTTCTTTTTTTTTCTTTTTCTTTTTCTCTTTCTTTTCTTTGATTTTCTATTTTTCTATCAAGGCTAATTTCTCTACTTTTCTTGCCTCTTTTGTATATCTAATTTCATAACGATATTTCACATACTCTAGATCCAAAACAAAATCTCTAATATATTCTTTACATGATATAATTTTTTTTCTTGTTCCTCCTTTTTATATTCTTTGTGTCTTTTCTTTTTTGCATACCTCATACCACCCCTCTCAAAATCTCTTTGCCTCATTGCTTTTTCCCTATCACTCTTTTCATGTATCATTTCATCCTCACCATAATCTCTATATCTTCTTTCTTTTTCTCTATCTCTCCTTTCATACCTCATTTCCTCCTCATCATAATTTTTAGATCTTCTTTCTTTTTCTATAAACCTCCTATCATACTTCATTTCCTTCTCATCATAACATCTATATCTTCTTTATTTCTCAATTTCAAACATACATTTATTTTGAAAAGAAGAAAATATTTTGGGTGAGATTAGAGAAATGCTCTCTAGGGTTCTTCTTTGAACCAAATTTGGATCTTATCAAGAGCCTCTTACTTTTGTGGTGATTCTACCTTGATCTTATCATTCCTTGCGGGGTGTGGCCATTTCTACCATGTTATTCCTTCTCCATATTTTCTTATTTGTATTCTCCATTTTTTATTTGGTATTTTGTTTGAAAATATCACTTGGTTACATCCTTCAAATCATATGGAAAGACTCAAATCCATATCATGTGGTATTTAGAGCCTCCTATTAAGTGGTAATTTTGTTATTAATTTCTATTTTAGTGTTTTGTGTTCTTGAAATATTTGAAATTTTAGTTTCATTTATGCTCCAAATCTTGTTCAATATTGAGTTGTTGGTTGTTTATAAGTGTTATAATATGTGTGGGAAGGTTTAGTCTTGTGATTATTTACTTAATTTGTGGTGAAATTTGAAAACTCAGCTGGAAAAAAAAACGCAGAAAAAAAAAAGATCTGGGTTTCAGTTGCATTCATCTTCCTCTCTTGCAATTGTTTGATCCAAAATTTCAATTGCAAATATACATAGAGAAATAAGGAAATATAAGTGCTGTAAAAAAGTGATTCTGCACAAAAGCACTTTTGAAAAAAAAAGGCATTTTGAAAAGGAAAAATAAAAGTTCCAGAATTGTTCTTAGTGAAACACCAAATATGTCTTTGCATTCTTCTTACCTCCTTTCGGCATTGCAAATTTGATTTGAGTATTTTACCTCCCACATATTTTGATCACTTAATCATTTAATTATAATATTTCTTATTTCTTTGATAATCTACTTGAGTGTGTCTTCCTTTTCTTATTTTTCTTGTTTTTCTTTTCAATTCTTTGGTGTTGTAAGTTTCTCTTGTCGCTTTTTTTTAACCTCTTGAATGATAACTTTCATGTGTGTTTTGTCACATTTGTTTAGAGGTTTTCCACAAACTTGATTGAGATTTGTTTGGTTGCTTGAAGAACTTAAAGAGTTGCATTAGGGAGTGGAAAAATGCTAGAGTGAAAATTATAAAAAAAAAAAACTATTATTGAATGATATACACGAGTGATACATTTCTTGAGTGTAAACACTTAGTGTGCGGTGATGGCCTTATTTTTATTTTGTTCACTTGTTTTTGTCATTTGTTGATTATTGTGGTACTTTTGTTTGTTGTTGTTGAAATCATGAGTGGCAGTGAACCAAACCCCTTTTCTCATAGAACCGTTTTTCTTATGGATCACTTTACAAAAAAATTTGAATACTCAAATGAATGCTTTGAGAGAAGAGTTTGTGATTCAAAGAGATAAGAGATCTCATCATGGAAGATCTTCTCAAAATGAAGATGGGTTTGAAATCGAGGGAAGTAGAAGACACAGAGAACATGTGTGAAATCATAGAGACTATTATGAGAGTGGGAATCATAGGAATCATGAGAGAAACCATAGAGATTTCCATGGAAATGAAAGGAGGAACCAAATGCACGATGATACATATGTCGGTGGCAAAACTAAGTTCCCTTCATTTCATGAAAAAAGTGATCCGGAAGCATATCTTGATTGAGAGCTTAAGATAGATCTATTGTTTGAAGCTCATGATATTAGAGAAGATATGAGAGTTAAGTTGGCTACCTTAGAGTTTAAGGATCATGCTTTACTTTGGTGGGACCAAAATATCAAGGAAAAGAGGAGATGTGATGCTAGGCAACTAGATGATTGGGATGAATTAAAAGCACTTTTGAGGAAGAGGTATGTATCATCTCATTATCAAAGGGAGCTACATTAAAAACTACAAAGGTTGAAACAAGGTTCCAAGAGTATGGAGAATTATTATAAGGACTTTGAGACTTTGATAATTCGTTCCAACATTAGAGAGGATGGCGATGCCATAATAGCTAGGTTCTTGGATGGCCTAAGCTATAGATTCATGATGTGGATTCGAGTGCTTCCACATGAGATTGAAGATCTAATCAAGTGATTTCTTGAGATAAACTGGTAAAATAAAAGGGAAAAGAAAGAAACAAACAAGGGTTACATGGAGAAGATGAAGAAGGCGCCACAATCAAAGAATATTGATAAGTCAATGTGCAATCGCCACAATGGTAAGGAATCTATTGATAAGATTCAAGCAAGTTCTAATCCAAAAACTCAAAGATGAGACACAACTCACTCACAATTCTCATTAGTGAAATTCTAATTCATTTCAAAGTTATCAAAAATGAGAATTTACAAGGTATTTAAAGAAGGATTTACCTTATTCCTAAAATAGGCAAAAAGTAAATTCTCTAGACCCATATTGAGCTTACACCATTTAACTAAAATTATTACAATATTAAATACAAATAAAACTAAAAACTATTATAAAGTCTTGGCTTGAAATATTCTTTGTTTTTCTACCTAATTAACTCCTTTTATGTCCTCATCATGAAGAGAATGCATTTTTTGTTTCCATTGATTATAAAAAATAACCATTGTTTTGTAAATCTTGTAAGGTTGTAGTGTATTCCATAAATAAATGTCAAAAATATTCTAATGGATGGTCATGGAAAAGATCACCTTGTTGAAGATGCGACAATTGTAAGGAAATTGGTAAAGAAATATGTCCCTAAAAGCATTGTTGCTTGAACAACGTATAAACTAATGGTACAAGAAAAAATATTCAGGGTCAGAATAATTACCGTATTGTTAACTCTTCTTTTGTTGATCATATCTTTATTATTGAACTAGGAGGCACCACTGTTATTTAATAATTTTCTCCCTCCGGTTAGAAAAATTGATAAAAATCGTAATAATGTTTTCGATTTAGTTGATTTTGGGGAATAAAAACATTCTACAGATATTTCGGGAATATGAGGTCTTGACTACACAGAGTCCTAAAAATGTAATTTATGAGGTATTGACTACACATATCATCAGCGACTTCTTTGAGTGATGTAATATTAGAGGAAAATAATGTGCAAGACAATCAAATCTCTTCTAATTTGGAAGTCAACCTAAACGTTGTTGTTACTGACCCTAATTTACATTACATGATTACTCATCACTTGGATAAAGAGAATACGACAACTATCAAAACCATTCTATTGTCAACAAAGAGTTTTTTATAGAGGTGATTTCAAAGGCAAGAAAATATATTCATAAGAAAGCTATATTATATAATTTTTGTCCAATGACCAAAAAATCTGCATGATTTGATGAAAATTTTGACGTTTTTTATTTTATTTTTTATTTCTTAGTTAATGGATTAAGTTTATGTCCCTCAATTTTTGTTTTCTTTTCCTCTTAATACATTTTTTAACTTAAAAAAAAGAAAAAAAAGACATTATCACAAACCTCATACGTTCTTACACGTGTTTCACTTAAAAATTGGATTTTTTTTTTAATGTAACACTCTTATCTTTTATCACTCAAATACTCTTTTCAATTTTTTAAAGAAACCAATTCTCAATCTCACAAGAAAAATAAATTTAACTAATAATAGCAACAAACATACAAGATTTTAAAAAGGAAACAAAGAGGACAAGTATAATTAAAACAAAAAGGTATATGAGAAAAAGAAACAAAATAACTACAAAAAATAAAAGGAGTAAGAAAGGAATCAAATCAACTCACAACTAATAAAAGAAAACTAACTAACTCGCAAAAAATTAATGAAAGGAATTATGAGAAAGGAAACAAATTAACTCATAAAAAGAATAAAGGAAATAAAGTGTGGCATCAACTAAAAAAAATGACAGAAATCTCAACCATATACTTTTCTTTTTATTTATTTTCTATATTACGTTTTTTAATGATTCAAACAGAATGGTAACTTGAAGGAAATGCAAAATTATCAAAGAAAGTGGTAAAGAATTTTAAAATTTCAACAAAAATAAATATTCTTAACGAAACCTTATTCTAGTTACTACATAAAGACTATCTAATTGATTGATTTTTTATCTTATGTGCTTATCATTGATAATTCAATCATATATTTTGAATTATGAGATAATATAACAACGATTATGAAATTGCAAAGAATTGAAATGACAATGAAAATTAAAAGTGCAGAGTTGTAAGAGTAAAATAAAAGGATGAAGAAAATAGAAAAAGATGGATAAGATTGATATGGAGGGATTGACACCACATTCTAACTTCAAGAGAGACTTGGAGATATATAGCCACATAAAAATTTAGTTTTTTATTTTTTATTTTTTATTTATTTATAAAATCAAAGAGATTAAAACTTACATGATCAATTCTTTTTGTAGAGGCAAATGTAGGTCAACATTTACAAGAGAAGAGAAGAAAAGGCAATAAACTAAAATTATTCCTGTTTTTAAATGAATACCTTCCTCATCAAATCTTGTCCCTCTTGGTCGTCTTTTAAGCATGACCTAGCTCACTTTTTTTTTCATCTAAAACACATCAAATATAGGAAAACTAAATTTGGATAGTTCATAAGTGATTAGAAGTTAATGTTCTACTATTAATCAAAACATTCACTAATATAAAATAAACTTAAGGGTTGACTTAATTAAAACAAAGTTCTTCCCACCCTTTTGTAACCACTTAAACAAAAATAACAAACAAACGATAACATTTCATCCGCCCAAATGCTCTCCATGTGGATTTTGTGGTTGATGAATTTGAGTTCAAATTCTTCTAAGTTAGGTTTTATTTTCATCATAGTTGTTACCATTTAGTTGAAGACTTCCTAAATTTCGTCGGCCAAAGCCCTAATAATTTTCCTATTTTGTGAAGTGTTTTACTAGTATCATTGTTTATAACGTCCTCATTGTCCCTTGTTACTTGAAGTAACTATAACCTTGAATTGAAATCTTCACCACATACTTAAAAAGAGATAAATCGACTACATTAAAAGTAGCACACCATACTCACATGTACTGTGTTATAAACATTATAACCCCAACTACAAAGTTATAAGAAAAACATATCCCAAGTGTCCTAAAAATTTGATTTGGACCCAAATTTTTTTAATTTGCTTTTATTTTAATAGTATTGCATTGCAATATGAAAATTTGTTTCAATGTTACATTCTCTTTTTTTAACTTCGATTGTTTCAAAATTTAACCCAACAATCCTCATGAGATATATATCATTTTATTATTTGTTTTGACTATGTATACTTGTAGGCGTTTTTCAACCAATAATATGCAAGTTTATGCCTTTAAGTTATCACTTGGGTGTCACACCCTAGGTTTTTAGTTATGGTTTCTTTGTGTTTTATGTTATTTGATAGTTTTTTTTTTATGCTCAAACATCAAAATAGAATATTTAGAAGTCTTTTTTATTGTTGTTCCACATTAGTTACTTGATTAAGTTAGTTTGATATTTAATTATTTAATTGAGGTTAAATAGATGGCTCTATTTGTTCCATGTAATAAAAGCTATTTTTTTTTTTTTTGACATCTTTTGATGTGTATGAATGTTGTGTGTTGCACATATATAAGTTGGTAAACCGTTGATCTTATATTAGATATATGATGTATAATTAACTATTCTTTTTGTTTTTATGATGAAGATTATGACTTAAATAATGTCGATGATTCGAGACTAGTTGAGTTTTAAAAATTAAAAATTGCAATGCTCTCACACAGGAAATGGATTTAAATGAGGACAATATTAAGGTGAATCTGAACTTTTAACACTTCTAAATTCTTTTTTATTCCTATTGGCGTGCCTTAACTATTCTAGAATAATTGCATATTCCAACAATTCTCATTATAATATTGATTTGGTGTGTATCTCCTCCCTAAGTATTGAATCCTTAATTAAATAATCAGTTAAGAAAGTTTATAACAGTATTAAATTTGTTGATAATTAATATTATTAAAATTAAATATTCTTTAATTTTTAAATTAATAAATAATTTTTTGCAAAAATATTTATAACATTGAAATTGAATTAATAAACTTTAATATCTACTATATATTATTCAAATTTTTATATATACATAAACACACACTATACATGGTTTTTTTTTCCCTTTTAACCAAATATGATCTCAAGTTCTTTTTATTCAATTATCCATTCTCACCCCTGTCTTAATCATATTTTGACCAAAATAATTGGAGTTACTAATATACTAAAAAGCATGATGACATTGTAACCAACTGACAAATATAAAGTTATAAATTATTTTTTAAAATTACTAATTTTGAGGCATTATAAATAAATTATATTTGATAGTTAGTTGTTTTGATTCATTATAAATTATTGTTGATTTAAATAAATTTATTACAAAATAAGTAAAACAAAATATTAACTATTTTAGGGATTTAATTTGATATTTTGTTGGTGTCGCGGCCTAAAATTTCGAGTGTTTCTCGAATTCAATAGAGTAGCCACTAAAATTTATTTTAAAATAGGGAAAATATTGGGAAACCCTTAAAATAGAAAAAATAGTATTTGAAACCAAATTTGAGTTCGGGAGTCGATTATGCGTAAGGAAAGTTTTAGCACCCTACGACATCCGTTAAAAACGGTTTACCTATAATTAATTGTGCAAAATTAATCTTAACTTAACTATATTTATTTTTCTTTATTATTAAATATGTACTACAATCATTACTATTTTTAAAATATGATTTTGAAATAAATACGTACTTGACAAATAAAGGACAAAAAATAAGAAATTTTATTTATGTGCTTGACAAGAATGTGATCTTACTCCTACTGTAAGACCCTTAATTTTAAATTCTAATTTATATATTTTGTAGAATTTTGTGCTGAATTTCTGAGGCTTTTTAGCCAATTTTATGGTATTTTGAGTTAAATGCCAAAAATATCTTTTTGAAAACCCGATTAAAATTATTCGTCGATGAATAATTTTATTTAATTATGGTGAATCTTTTGTCGAAGAAATTTTTTTCTGAGATGCAGTATTTTTCAGAAAATTTCATCTGCCGATTGAATTGCGGCGAGAGTAAATATTTTTTTGAAAAAGTAATTTATGATGTGATGTGAGGTGACAAGCGTAATGATAATTTTTATAAAAATATCTAGATATTTATAAATATCTAGATATTTGTTTAGATATTTATTATTATTATTATTATTATTATAATAATAATATATGATTATTTTAATATATTATATATATATATATAAATAAATAAGGCAAAGAAAGAAAACATATGTTTCTCGGTAGCCGTGCCTTCCTTTTCTTCTTTCTTTCTTTCCTTTTCTTCCTTCTCTGTTCTACCTCAAACCAAAGTTTTGGGTTTTTCTTCAAAAACTCAAATATAAACTTCCATTAATCTATTAGATTGAAGCTTCCATTCGAGAAGTGATACAAGAGAAAGTTGCTCATTGCCACGCTGCGGTGCTAGTGAGCTAGTTTTCGACGCAACGTCACGAACTTAAATTTTACCAGAATTAATTACGATACCGTAATCGCGTGTTAGAGCTATCGTTAAGGTAAGGGCTCCTTCCAAACTTTTAGTTTACATTTAGGACATTATTTGTGATTTTGTGGAAAAGAAATTTGATGTATTTGAGGTGTGATTTTGTGAAAAATTAATTTAATGTGATTATGTGTAATTTAGTGGAATTTAAATTGGAGGTGTGGTTTGTGGTGATTCAAGTTTGGTGTGATTTATATGTTTATAATTATTATTATGAATTTTTGAGATATGATTTATTTGTGGATTTTGTAGAAAATGAATTGATGAGTTTGAGTTACGTAATGAGTTATTTTCAAATAAATGAGTTTGAACTAAAATTGAAATTTTTCAAAAAAATTAGCGTTGTTAAAATTGTGAAAAAGTTTAAATTTTAACTAAGTTAAAGAGTTTGAGCAAAAAGATAGATTGAAATTAAAAATGGTTAGAGTTTAAAATGTTACTCTTTTAATTACTCTTTGATTGAGTTTAAAAAGAAAAAAAAAGTTTAGAGTATTTTATTAACTCAAAAATTTTGGTGCTTTAATAGTCGAGTGTATGTATGGGAAATTTTGACGATATTTATTTTATTTAGTTTTAAGTAAATAATATAGATTATTTGGTTTTAAAACTTTGGTGTGAGAAAGATTTAATTTCGGAAATTTTGTTGTATTTGGATTAGTTTTATTGTGAACAAGTTGTTATAAATATTCATGTTTATGTAGTTAGCTCCTTGAGTCTCGAAAAGGAATCGAGACCGTTGGCACCGAGTTAGCGGTGGGGAGAACTCTGATATATTAATGTTGTTGTGGTGATTTATGGTTGAA
This sequence comes from Cicer judaicum, assembly GCA_037974835.1. Taxonomy (NCBI): domain Eukaryota; kingdom Viridiplantae; phylum Streptophyta; class Magnoliopsida; order Fabales; family Fabaceae; genus Cicer; species Cicer judaicum. Next base: position 1,682,249 of record JBBPBS010001171.1, on the reverse strand, counting down.
AATTTTAGAGATTGAATATGATGGTTAATGTTTGGAAATTTTGGTGATTTATGTTAGGTGAAATTGATGTGTTCATATTTAATATTATGAATTTTTGAGATGAAATTTATGTGTGACTTGGTGGAAATTGAATTTAATTCAATTTAGGTGTGAATTGAATTTGGAGATGTGATTTATGTGTGGTTGTGGAAATTTTAATTGGTGTGAATAAATATGTTTGAGTATGCTCTGTGTTGTGTCTGAAAAATCATTAGTGTTAAATGAGTATTAAAAATGGGGAATCTTTTAATAGCTGCATTTACTTAATGATTATGGTGAAAAGAGTTAGAGTATGCTCATGCATTTCATAGTACATGGTGACTGCGATGGGGCCATGGTGATAGTGGTGACCGTGATGGGCCACGGGATGATGCCATGTGAATTGTTGGTTCATCTTATCCTTGCAGGGATTGTCGCGTCGTGCTGATATGTGAGAGATTGCACTCTAGAATGTGCTGATCTGTGAGCGATTGCACTCTAGAAAATTGTGCTGGTCTGTGAGCGACTGCACTCTTGTATGTCGTGTTGGTCTGTGAGAGACTGCACGCTAGTAAATCGTGCTGATCCGTGAGAGATTGCACTTCGGTAATTAGTACTGGTTTGTGAGAGGCTGTACAATTATGATTTACGCCCCTCGAGGAGGGTTTTGGTTTGGAATTTTGGAATCATGCATTATGGCATATACGCATTGCATTAGAGTGCTTGGCACGCGAGTCATGTCTGTTATACTTTGATGATTGTATATACATATCGGTTGTTGTCGGGATTTATCGTAATTGCTTTGAGGTGTGAAGTTGGGTTGATTAAGTTTTAATGTATTTATGTGTTCATAATTGATTTAATGAATATTCGATGTGTGATTAAAATGTGAATTTGTGGAGATTAATTTGGTGTTAATTATGTGTTCATAATTGATAATATTAATGTTTGAAGTGTTGATTGATTCAGAGCCATTTTAGAATTGAAAATCTGCATTTTCTCAATTGTATTCGGCTACGACAATGTAGTTTGTCAAAACTTCACTTTTCAACGTTGTTTATGCATTTTTCGACATATGAAAACCCTTTCGAGGAGCATGCTAAGACGAAAGGTTCTTTTGAGCATTTGAAAATATAAGAAATTTTCTATGTGATATTTGTTAATTTCGGTTGGTGACGGGAAAGTAGTTAGTCATCCTACCGGTTAGTACCCTGGTGATGGGAAAGTAGTTAGTCATACCTGACTGAAGCTGTGTCAGGAGGATCTTGCGGGGCGCGTGGAGATCACTCGGGTTGTGTAGTTTTTGTAGCATGATCAGATTAGGTGGTTGTATAAGGACTAGATATCTTTCTTTTTTGATTATATTTATTTCATTTTGGAAGATTGTATCCATGTTTAAACTGTTTGATGTCTTTTCTTTTGATGGGTCCATGTTCCACTTTTTGATGTAGAAATACTTTGGATTCATATTTCAAAAATTATTCCGCTGCTTGTAAATTATATGACTTAAATGTCGTTGCGTTATAACTTAAACATTTATCCAAAGATATTTTCCTTATTTATTTTCTTCGTCAAATGATTTTGTTTTGAAAAAAAAAAATACACCCTCGCTTTAAAAATCGGGGTGTTACACCTACGTATCTCCCGGTGCGATAGAGAAATCAAAGCTACGTAGTTCTTGATTAAAAAAATACGGATGTGTTGTGTGTGTTTTAAAGAAAATTTATTTTGTGATAAAAAATATTTTAACAAAAATAGAAAAAATAAAAGAGTTTGATTTGAGTAAATATTTTGTAATATGAGTTTAAGGACAATCAAATTGTACAATTTGTGTCCCAAAACTCATGGAACAAAGAAGATGTCGCATCTAATTTAATCCTCTAAAAAAATATATTTTATTACTCTTGATTTTTAAATTGAGTTTCAAAACCACCAAGTAGTACAACTTGTGTTTTAACAACTTAAAGATAAAAAAGAGTTACATCTAATAATAAATTGATTTTAGATTAGTTCATTAAAATAAACAACTTAAAGATAAAAAAGAGTTACATCTAATAATAAATTGATTTTAGATTAGTTCATTAAAATAAATGAATGAATGACTAAATAAATATAATAAAATAAATAAGTATATAAAGAGAGTTTTAGAACTATCAAGTTGTACTACTTGTGTTCTAACAACTCAAAAATTATAAAGATGTCATATCTAATAAATAAATCTATTTTAGATCAGTTCATAAATAAATAAAAAAATAAAATAAATAAATAGAGGTTTAGAACTATCAAGTTATACCACATGTGTCCTAACAACTCAAAGATTAAAAAGAGTTAAGATCTGATTAAATTTTAATATAATGTTTATTTGATATTTAATGATAAAGGAAACTAAACCCTTGTTTTTTTAATAAGTAAATAAAAAATGTTTAAATGGGTTAAACAGATTTTGTTATTTGATATTAGAAGATGGGCCCAACTTAATTTAGAAGGCAAACTTTGAGTGAAGCCCAAACCTAACTTAAAAAATGAGGGTTGAAATCTAAAAACCCTAATTTCAAACTTAAGGTGCGGCTGCGGTACTAAGGGAGGCGGCCAAGCAAGTCAAAACCGGGTTAAACCAGAAACTAAAAAAAAACCCTAGTCTCATGTCAAGGGAGGCGGCCGCATTAAGGGAAGCAAACACAAAATGAGAACTCTGTGGATAAGCAACTCAAAAATGAAGAAAAATGAAGAAGCAGCGACGGCGAACGACGAACAATGGCGATGGCAGTGAACGGTGGCGGAAGTGATATAGGTATCAACGGTGGCGGAAGTGACAACAAGCGCATGTTCGAAAATTTTATTCATATTTTACATGTTTGTTTCATTGATCTTTATTCTTACAAAAATAAAAACAACATTTTTTTAAAACAAAATGTTAGTTGTATGATGAAGATGTCGAAACAGATTTATTGTAAAATAAAAATACTTGCGATTCGTATTTGTTGTTGTTACTGGTCTCTGATTTCTTCCTCTTCGTATTTCTTTGTGTGTTTTTTTTTTATCAGTCGTGTTAATCTCTTCGTCCTCTTTTTTAAAACAAAATTGGAATGTATTTATAGAGTGTTTTATTTGTGCAGTTGCTTTATTTTCCTGCCTTGGTCCTTCTCTATCAATTTCTTGTTTGACTTTTTGATTTGTTTGCTCATCATCTGCATTTTTCTGCACCTTTGATGCCTTCATTATTTGTTCTGATTTGTTCATTGTTGAGCTTTTATTTGTCACTTAGTTTCTTTTTTTAAACTCAAAAATTTGTCTCTTTGTTAACCATAATGTGTACAATGGCTGATTTATGAAAGTTATCTTTTTATGTTTCTGTAATTAGTTACTAAGCAAAGGTCAATGACACTGCATCTGAAATAGAAAGGCAGCAACAAAACAGAGCTAAACACTGCACCAGAAACAAAGAGGCATCAACAAGCAACAAAACAGTCAAAGGCTTAATTTAGTTTGGTTTAAATCTTATTGTAATTAAATTTGATTTAATATTTAGGGTTGCAATTTGATTGTAATTGTAATTTAAAAATTATTGCTTGATTTGGTATTGTAAATTGATGAGATTACTTATTGTAAATATATTTACTTTCTTTTTTAACATATATTTTCCTTTTTGATTTACTCTTGATAAATTGGACAAAATTAGGGTACTACAGCTGCCCCTATTTAATTATATTTTACTTGAAAAATATGAAAATAGAATAACAATGGTATTCATTTTCATGTTATCAAGTAAAAGATAAGTAAATATATGGACCTAAATTTTGTCCAATAACGAACACAAGTATTAAAGTGCATTTGAAATGTTAAAGTGAGAATGATGCAAAAAAAATTTAGATGTGCAGAATAACCGTCTTCGGATTGATGCATAGATCGACAGAAATAAAGATTATCGCCTTCGAATTGGTTACCGATGCGTGGATCTGTAGAAATTAAAAATGATCGTCTTCGGATTGGTTACCGATGCATAGATCTATAGAAATGAAAGTGATCATCTTTGAATTATTTACCGATGCGTAGATCTATAGAAATTAAAAATGATTGTCTTCGGATTGGTTACCGATGCGTAGATCTATAGAAATTAAAAATGATCGTCTTTGGATTGGTTACCGATGCGTAGATCTATAGAAACTAAAAATTATCGTCTTCGGATTGGTTACCGATGCGTAGATCTACAGAAATGAAAGTGATCGTCTTCAGATTGTTTACCGATGCGTAGATCCATAGAAATTAAAAATGATCATCTTCGGATTGGTTACTGATGCGTAGATCTATAGAAACTAAAAATGATCGTCTTCGGATTGGTTACCGATGTGTAGATCTATAGAAATTAAAAATGATCGTCTTCGGATTGTTTACCGATGCGTAGATCGTAATTGGTCCAATCTTGAAGGTAGATAAAGAGGATAAGTATATGATACTTGCAATTCAAACGATAAGGTATGAATGATTCATGCGTGTGTGATGCATTGAGTATAGGTAAAGTGTCAATGAAGATGCTTGAATCATGTGAGTATGTTTGGTTTATGTGTCATGCATTATAGATAAAATTTTGTTCTTTTATTTGATTCCCCGATCCTTATGCTTTTCTCTATCCCAAGATTCAATGGATGAATAAAGACAAATATTGTTTCCACATGATGACTATTCGTATCTATCGAATGATCGCTTTTTCGAAGTGAAGCAAAAATCCATTGTTTAAAATGATTATCCTCCTTATTATTCTTCACACACTCATATATCTTGAGAATCAAACGAGTTCCCGTGTATATTTTCAAGTGTCAAAATGTTTAAAATATTTTTATATTTTCACATATTTCAAATTCCAACATTTATTATTATAAAACAAAATTTGAAACAATAGAACACTCAATAATGAAACTGGATTGGTATATAAAGAGTGTAAAGTACAACATCGAATGACAATATTGGAAAATGTACATTCGTTACATTGAAAGCAAAACAATTGAGGTAGGGGTTACAATGTGGGGATGAGTATGTTTAATTTAGGTGGAGACATAACAAACTCTAGTCATTCTTGTAATTTAGGAATCCTAATAATCAGCTCCCAAGAATAATAATTGCCCCAGTTTGAAAGCTTGATTTTTTTTTTTTTATCCCTAACTTTTGCATGGACTGCTCTTCCAAGTTTCCAATCCATCGGGATGCTCTAATTTTTTCCCTAGCGAGCCCATCATTTTTTAAGCATAATATTTTTTGACTGCATCTGCATTTACTGGAAGTGGAAGGTCATCTCCATCCATTTTTGCGAGTATTAGAGCTCCCCCAGAAAAAGCCTTTTTCACATTATATGGTCCTTCGTAATTCGGGGTCCATTTTCCACGAGCATCCTTTTTTATGGGCAGTATTTTCTTTAACACTAAGTCCCCTCCTTGAAACTCTCGAGGAAGAACTTTTTTCTCGTATGCCTTTTTAATTCTTTTTTTATATAGGTGACCGTGACATAGAGCTATCATTCTTTTTTCTTCAATGAGATTTAATTGGTCAAATCGTGATTGAACCCACTCAGCCTCTTCCAGTTTTGTTTCCATCAAGACTCTGATCGAGGGAATTTCAACTTCAATGGGAAGTACCACTTCCATTCCATACACCAATGAGAAAGGAGTTGCCCCTGTTGAGGTACGAACAGAGGTTCTATAGCCATGTAATGCAAATGGAAGCATTTCATGCCAATCCTTATATGTCTCTACCATCTTTTGTATGATTTTCTTGATATTCTTATTTGCCGCTTCTACAGCTCCATTCATTTTTGGACGATATGGCGAAGAATTATGGTGCTGAATTTTGAAACTATCACACAACTCCTTCATCATTTTATTATTCAAATTGGTTGCATTGTCAGTGATTATCTTATTTGGTAAGCCATATCGACAAATCAAATCTCTTTTGATGAATTTGACAACCACACTTCTCGTCACATTGGCATAAGAAGCGGCTTCAACCCATTTTGTGAAATAATCAATAGCTACCAGGATAAACCAGTGACCATTGGAAGCTTTAGGCTTGATGAGTCCAATAACATCCATCCCCCACATTGAAAACGGCCATGGTGATGTTAAAACATTCAGAGAGGTGGGTGGTACATGTATTTTATCAGCATAGATTTGACATTTATGACATTTCTTTACGTAACTAAAGCAATCAGATTCCATAGTCAACCAATATTAGCCAGCTCTTAAGATTTTTCTTGCCATTGCGTGCCGATTTGCATGAGTTCCAAAAGAACCTTCGTGAACCTCTTAAATAATTTTTTCTGCTTCTGCTTGATCCACACATCTGAGGAGAACCATATCATGATTTCTCTTGTAAAGCACATCACTATTTAAGAAGAAGTTCATTGAGAGCCTCCTCAAAACCCTCTTGTCATTTTCTGAAATACCTGATGGATATTCCCTATTCTTAACATAGGATTTGATATCATAAAACCATGGTTTGCTATCAAGCTCTTGTTCTATCGATAAGCAGTATGCTGGCTTATCTTTTTGTTGAATCTTTATGACCGGCACATCCTGACCGACACTTATTTTGAACATTGATGACAATGTGGCCAGGGCATCAGCCACTTGGTTTTCTTCTCGAGGAATATGGTGAAAAGTGATATGCTCGAAGTTTTCTACCAATTCTTTGATATGTTTATGATACGGAATCAATTTGGAATCTCGAGTTTCCCACTCTCCTTAAGTTTGATGGATGACCAAAGATGAGTCTCCATATACCTCAAGAACTTTTATCTTTGATTCAATGGCTGCTTTAATGCCCATGACACATGCCTCATATTCTGCAATGTTGTTTGTGCAATCAAAACACTTTCTAGCCGTAAATGGAGTGAACTGGTTCTCTGGGGAAATCAAAATGACTCTAATCCCATGCCCCAATGCATTAGAAGCACCATCAAACACCAAAGTCCATTTTTCATTATTAGATGATTCGATCTCTTCAAATAAAGTCATGATACCTTCATCGGGGAATTCACACTGCATTGATTGATAATCTTCTACAGGTTGTTGGGCCAAATACTCCGCTAGGGCGCTTCCTTTGATAGCTTTTTGTGTAACGTACACCAGATCGTATTCTGATAACAACATCTGCCAACGGGCAATCCTTCCAGTGAGAGCAGGTTTCTCAAAGATGTATTTAATTGGATCCATTTTAGACACCAACTAAGTTGTATGATATAACATGTATTGCCTCAACCGACGAGCGACCCATGCTAATGTGCAACATGTTTGTTCAAGTAGTGAATATATTGTTTCACAGTTGGTGAACTTTTTACTCAAATAATAAATAGCATGTTCCTTCTTACCAGATTCATCATGTTGCCCTAGTACACAACCCATTGACTCGTCAAGTACTGTTAAGTACATGATAAGTGGTTTTCCAGGAATTGAAGGCACTAATATTGGAGGTTTTGACAAGTATTGCTTAATCTTTTCGAAAGCTTTTTGACAATTCTCATTCCATTCAACCTTTTGGTTTTTGCGCAACAACTTGAAAATTGGCTCGCATGTAGCAGTGAGATGCGATATGAACCTGGCGATGTAATTCAATCTGCCCAAAAAGCCGCGAACTTCTTTTTTCGTGCGTGGAGCGGGCATTTCTTGTATTGCTCTTACTTTATCTGGATCCACTTCAATCCCTTTTTGACTAACGATAAACCCAAGTAACTTGCCTGATCTTACACCAAAAGTGCATTTAGAAGGGTTTAAACGGAGTTTGAACTTTCTTAGTCGGACAAACAACTTTTGATGGTTAACAACATGGTCTTCTTTGGTCCGAGATTTTGCAATCATATAGTCCACATAAACCTCTATTTCTTTATGCATCATGTCATGAAACAAAGTTAACATTGCTCTTTGGTAGGTTGCCCCAACATTCTTCAATCCAAATGGCATCACTTTATAACAGAAAGTCCCCCATTGTGTTATGAATGTAGTTTTCTCCATATCTTCGGGAGCCATCTTGATTTGATTATATCTTGAGAAACTATCCATGAAGGAGAAAAGAGAATATTGAGCAGTGCTATCTACTAGGACATCAATGTGGGGCAAAGGAAAATCATCTTTTGGACTAGCTTTATTTAAATCCCGATAATCAACACACATTCGAACTTTTCCATCTTTCTTTGGAACCGGAACAATGTTAGCAACCCATTGAGGATATTTTGCCACAGTAAGAAACCAACATCAAATTGCTTCTTGACTTCTTCTCTAATTTTAAGTGACATATCAGGCCTCATCCTCCTTAATTTATGCTTAATTGGAGCATATTCAGGCTTGAGTGGTAGCTTGTGTTCAACTATGTTAGTGTCTAGCCCAGGCATATCCTGATATCACCATGCAAAGACATCCACATAATCAAATAAAAGTTTGACCAACTTTTCTCGTTCACTTTCTTTCATAGACATACCAATTTTAATATCTTTCTTATCATGTTCAGTCCCTAAATGGATCACCTCAACAAGTTCTTGATAGGGTTGGATTATCTTATCTTCCTGTTCAATTAACTTTCCTAGTTCTGAGGGAAGCTCACAATCGTCTTCGCAATCCTCATCAGCGTGATTAATTGGATGTTCAAAATTACAAGAAAGGGTTCTAGCGCTGCTATTTTCAACATATTCATTTTCGAATCTGCATTGTTTAAATTAAGAAGAAAAAGGTAAAAAAAAAATGAATAAAGATTACTAAAAAGAAAAAAGGAAAAAGGAAAACAAAAACAACGGGAGAATTCAAAAATACATTTATTAATAATAAATACGGAATTGAAATACATGCGCCCTATTAGTTATCCTTATAGCCTTGGGTAGAGCAAAAGGAGTTAAAATACATAATTACTTTGAACATGAATTAACAAACACGGGAAACTCGATGATCTTCCAATTATTGAGATTGGTGCTTGGAGAACAAGGGTACCCCAATTTGAGGGTATCATCATCAACATTATCCTCTTCCACAACAGCCACTTGATCAACATATATTATATCAGCGCTTTTGAAGGTTTGGTGTATGTCACAAATAAGGGTCTTTTGTGAATTTGGTACCCGATTTTTCCAACTAGCTAGCTTGCTTTCTAGTTTTTCTTTTACAACATTCTCTTGATCAGCTTTGGTAGGTACATATCCCAACCCGTACTTATCCTTCTTTTCTGGTATTTCTATCAATTTCCCGAATTTAACAAAAGCTCCTCCTTCCAACATGGATTTTGTAGACTTCAATGATGTGGTAGATAGTTTTGGTTCTTTTAAACGAAATCCTTCACCGGTGAGGACAACATTGGCAATTTCTAATGCTTGGAAGGAAATCTCAATGGCTTTCTCTGCTTCTTCAATGTATCCCGTAGAAGATAGATGACTCACTATCATATCTTCCTCCCCAGATATTATCACCAGCTTATTATTTACTATAAACTTTAGCTTTTGATGGAGAGTGGATGTTACTGCTCCAGCAGCGTGAATCCACGGTCTCCCTAAAAGGCAACTATACGTCGGCTTAATATCCATCACTTGGAAGGTTATTCCAAAGATATGGGGTCCGATTTGAATCGGAAGGTCAATCTCTCCAACAACTTGTCTTTTGGATCCATCAAAGGCTTTTACCACCATACTACTTGGCTTCAAACAAGCCCCGTCAACAAATAGTTTTGTTAGTGTTGATTTTGGCATGACATTTAACGATGAACCGTTATTAACTAGCACTCGTGCAAGAATATGATCATGACACCTCACAGAGATATGTAGTGCTTTATTATGCTCCATCCCCTCAACTGGTAATTCAACATCACTAAAACTCAAACTGCTATTGGCGGTGATATTACCAACAACCCCATCAAATTCATCGATAGTGATATCATGAGTCACATGGGCCTCATTTAAATTTTTCATCAGTGCCATTCGGTGCGCTTCAGAGTTTAATAACAAAGAAAGAATAGATATCTTGGAAGGGGTTTGATTTAACTTATCTACCACCTTATACTTACTTTGCTTTATAAACTTCAAAAATTCATTAGCTTCTTCTGTAGGCACTGTCTTTTTGCAAATTTTCGGTCCTTTTATGGCATGATACATAGTCTCCTTCCCTTTTCTGCCCTGACCCTTCTTTTTCCTAAGTTGTTCAGGAGCGTATACTCGACCACTATGGGTCATCCCACCAATCCCTGAAATATTGGTGACATCAGTACCTTCATGTTTAGAGCTATCTCCTGATTGGTGGTTGACTAAATGGGAGGTGACTTCATAACTCCATGGTACCGCCTTGTTGTTTTCATAAGGAAAAGAAGTTGGTGCTTGGACAATTATTGCATTTTTTCCACTATGAGTTGGCTTAGGATTCTCTTTTCTATAGAGGATTTCTAATGGTCTTGGAAAAGATCTATCATTTTCCATGCATGGTTCTATGATCAATACATGATTATCTTTTGTATATTGGTCTATCTCTTCTTCAATGAGATTGACAGAGATATCTCTTTGACCTGGTAAAGGATTATTCCCCATGTTGGGACCATCTTCCTTGAAGGTAAGCCATTTTGCATTGATTAATTCTTGCACTTTAGTTTTTAAGGCTTGACAATCTTCGACGGAATGCCCCACGGCTCCAGCATGGTATTCATATTTGGCGTTAGGATTATACCATTTCGGGAATGGTGGTTCTAGAGGTTTCATTGGCCTCAGGACTACCATTAAATTTTAGAGTAAGTGAGACAACAATTGGCTGTACGTGACGGGAATTGGGTCAAAACGGGTTATCCTTTTTTGATTGATAGGTGGTCTGTAGTGATTTGAGATTAGATTTTGATTCCATTGACCTTGTTGGGAAAATGTGGTAGGTGGTGGTTGATAAAAAGATGGTATTGAAGGGTGATATTGAGGGTATGAAGCTTGTGTGGTTGCGGCCACATATGGATAAAGGAACGTAAGGAGTTTGTGATATTGGGGGTTGGAAGTTTGGGGGTCGATAGGAATTGATGGGTGGAAGATAGGAGACTCTGGGGGTTTACCATTACAGCGTTAGCATCCCCTTCTTTCTTTTCTGTGAATGTCGATTGGGGTCTTTTTATGGTAGTCGTTGGACATACGATCTTGCCACTCCTCATCCCACTTTCTATCCTTTCTCCTATCATGACAAGGTCAGAAAAGTTTGATGACATACTCCCAATCATCTTATCATAAAAAGGCGATTGGAGAGTATCCCTAAACATGTCAACCATCTCTTTTTCAGACAAAGGAGGTTCTACTTGTGATGCCATTTCCCTTCACCGTTGCGCGTATTCTTTGAAAGCTTCGTTGTCCTTTTTCAATGCATTTTGCAATTGCATCCTATCAGGAGGCAGGTCAATGTTGTACCTGTATTGCCTCAAGAAAGCATCGGCCAAGTCTTTCCACGAACAAATACGACTTCGCTCAAGATGCATATACCAACTTAACGATGCCCCACTCAAACTATCTTGAAAAAAATGAATGAGAAGTTTATCGTTATGAGCATGAGAAGCCATTTTTCTGCAATACATAGTTAGATGATATTTAGGACATGTGTTGCCTTTGTATTTTTCAAAGTCAGGAACCTTGAATTTTGGAGGGATAGTCACATTAGGAACCAAACACATGTCGAAAGCTTCGAGACCATAGACATTATGCCCCTCAATTGGTTTGATTCGCTCTTCTAAGACATGAAATTTTTCCTTTGATTGTGTATCACCCCCAATGTGAGATTGATGCCAATTCCCGTTAACATCAAAATTGGGCACTTGAGGTACACTATATGGAATATTTTTTGTGGGTATAGTGTTTTGGGGTGGCACATATCCCAGATGAGGAGGAATTTGTGATTGGTTTAAGTTTTGGGGGTTGGCAGCTGAGTGGTTTTGATTATTTTCTATAGGGTTGATGATTATAGGCGGAGTATAACCAGGTGGGATACCATATATAGGAAATTGGATAGCTGTTGTGCGGAATTGTTGGTTAGTCGGGGTAAAACCCGGTGGGTGAGAAGGAGTAGTTTGGTGTTCTTCGTTTACAATCGGAGGATCCCCATCTGTATTCTCCTTCCTTGCCAAAGCCTGTATAGATTCCAAAATTCGATCGACCTTTTCCTTCAGTTGGTTGACATCCGCTCTTATCACCTCTTGGTTTTGCTCGAGTTCATCCATGATCTTAGAATTCGCGCGCGTTCAGTAAGGGTGTCGGGGAATCAGCTTTATTGATTTTTTCTGTTTTTTTATATATAAAAAAAAAGAATAAATAAATAAAATAAATAAATTTTCTATGAATATTAAAATATGAATGTGATGGAAATGAAATCAATTAGTGAATTATGATAGTTGGATATTGGGGAATCATACGCCTTAGGTAATAGCAAGAACAAATTACTAGTGAAGAAAATATGAGGACTGGAAATCAGAATAGAAAATCCTTCATTGATAAGAGAAAGAGTACATCATATTTAAATTAAAAAAAAAAAACTACATTGATTGTGGGATTTCAATCTTCTCTTTTGATAGGACAACCAATCTTCTCCTCCAATTCTTCTACCAAATTTTTGCAATATTCGACGAACTTGTATACTTTGACTGGAGTATTCAACGGATGCATTACCGCATCAATCTCTCTTAGATGCTTTGGAATTTTTTTAGACTGCTTGATTAGCAAGCATTGCCAATTTTGAAAAGCAGTATTTCCAATGTCTTGCTTTATCTTCCAGCTCTTTATAAATCTCTTGATTCTTTAATTGGCCTAGCAACATCATAAATCGATCCTCCCAATATATGGTTTCGTCCTTTAGGTCACTATAGATCTTTTCTTGGTAATCAATATAATTCTTCAGCTTACTAGAATTCTCCATTTCTATTCTTAGTGCGTCTTGATGTTTGGAGAGTAATTCTTCAATTTCTTCATTGTGTTGCCTCTCATTCCTTACTTGACTCTCATACTCAGCTACCATTTCTTTCAGTTGTTTCTTTAAATCTTCAAACTCTTTTTTTTATCTTCTTCTCAGAGCTTGCTGATTTTGTCCACAACTGCTTCCACATATAGGCCTCTTCGATTGCTGCATTCTTTTCTTGCTTTCGCACATCTAACTCTTCATTTGCACCTCTCAAACAATCTTGTATGTCAAGTTTATTTCCTTTTTCAACTTTTAACCTCTTGTTACTTCTTTCAATAAACTGACTTTTACAAGTGTTTTCTGATCGCAAGTTCTCATTCTCTTGGGAGACTTTTTCTAACTTTGCATGTAGCTCTTTTTTCTCCTCTTCGGATTTCAACAATGATGCTTTGAGTTCTTCTATCTCTTCACTGGTAGCAAGGGTAGGTTCAGATATTTCCTGATTACTCGATGGTGTAGTGTGGAAAGGCAACTTGATTTCTTGGACTCTATTTTTGAGCCATTGTCGATAGGGTTCTTTTGTGCTGCAACTTTTGCATCCAAGTACTTTTCCTTTTCTAATGACCTTTTCCCAAGCTCGACTTATCCTTCGCAACATCGGTGGGTCTACCATACCCGTATTGTGCAAAATAAAAACTTCCAATGACTTATTATCTGGTTTTTCCAACATAGGATTGCCAAGCTGTCTCAAAGCTACCGTTGGATTGTAATTAATACATCCTTTGTTTCCCATGAGAGGCACATTTAGGAAATCTCCGCATTAACATATTACTTCCTCCACTCCTTGTTCTCTATGATACTATGAAATTGTGTCCCCAGTAAGGCTAGCTATACTCTGAGCCCATTCACGATTATTTTTAATTCCAACATGATACCCTCTTTTGAACATATGAGACATGAACCAAATATACAGCACTGGAGCACAACACAAAATTGTTCCCCCTTTCTTCTCATGCCGCATATGTAGAGAGTAGTAGACATCAGCAAGAATTGCGGGAACTGGATTTTGATTATATTTGTTAAAAGCTAAGAAGACATTGATGGCAGCAAAATCTACAAAATTATCAAGGTTTGGGAATAAAACAATGCCATAGATAATTAGAGCCAAAACATCTATAAAACTATTTCATTCTTTTTTAGCGGCTAAATCATGGCACTTTTGCTCTAGATATTTCCTTGAAAAGCCATGAACATCTCCTTTTTCCTCTTTTGTACTGGCCAACTCTCTTATGTTAATTTTCAATACTTCAGATATTGCTTCCAATTTCGGTGGTTGCCCAGTATATTGATAAGGATTTCCTTTCTCTAAGGGGTAACCCAATATTCGTTCAAATTCCTCTAATGTCGGGGCCAACTGAAAGTCTTGAAAGGTGAAACATCATAAGAGAAGGTCGTAATACTGAGCCAAATCCATGAGGGCCCCTGTTTGCACATTTACTGCCAAGAGATTTAGGATCTTCCCATATTTGAGAAAGAAACTATCACATTGTATAGTTTTCATTTGATTGCTGATGTCTCTTAAATTTTTCAAATCAAGTTGTTTGAACTTTAAAAGTAAAGTTTTTCTTTTTTCTGATCCCATTGTCTACTTTAATTTAACACGTGACTAAGATTCTTATGATTCCCCAACAATCCTAAAAATTGATGCAAAATGCCAATTTATTTTCAAAAGAAACAATGTCATGAAATATGAATGCAATTAGGTAGAATGACAGTTGTGAATACATAACATTTTGAATGAATATATGAGGTATTTTTACTTATATAAATATTCTTATGATGAAATGGTCTATCGGCTTATGCAGTGAAATTCTCACAAGGGTGGCTCTATAGTTCTAAACACGGTTCCTAGAGTCAATAATCTTATTTTGGAATATTGTCAACAATAATAGGTAAACTATTTGGAGTGACAATGCCCTCAATAAGATCAAACTCTAGGTGAGATTTTCATGCTAACCAAACATGATGTACATCCAGAAGGCTACCACTACACAACCTCGAAACTAAACTTAAGTTTTGTTCAAACCCGGGGTGTAAGGTTCCACTCATAAGTGTGTGTCTTAGTAAAAGTGTAGGGTGTGGAATAAGTATAATTTAATAACTCTATGACGATAATAAAACATATATACATAATAAATAAATAGATAAATAGATTAATAAATAAATAAATAGATAAATAAATAAATAAGAATAATCAACAAGCTTAAAAAATATTATAATGCCAACTAATACTTATTAAGAAATAATAAACGCATAAAATAAAAGAAAATAAAAAACAAATAAAAATAAAAAGTTAAAAATTATGCACAATTAATTTATTAGGTCTGACTCTCTAAAATGTCGCCAGCTGTCGCGGCCTAAAATTTCGAGTGTTTCTCGAATTTAATGGAGTCGCCACCAAAATTTATTTTAAAATAGGGAAAATATTGTGAAACCCTTAAAATAGAAAAAATGGTCTTTGAAACCAAATTTGAGTTCGGGAGTCGATTATGCGTAAGGAAGGTATTAGCACCCTACGACATCCGTTAAAAATGGTTACCTATAATTAATTGTGCAAAATTAATCTTAACTTAAGTATATTTAATTTTCTTTATTATTAAATATGAATAACAATCATTACTATTTTTAAAATATGATTTTGAAATAAATACGTACTTAACAAATAAATGACAAAAAATAAGAAATTTTATTTATGTGTTTGACAAGAATGTGATCTTGCTCCTACGTATCTCCCGGTGCGATGGAGAAATCAAAGCTACGTAGTTCTTGATTAAAAAAATACGGATGTGTTGAGTGTGTTTTAAAGAAAATTTATTTTGTGATAAAAAATATTTTAACAAAAATAGAAAAAATAAAGAGAGTTTTAGAACTATCAAGTTGTACTACTTGTGTTCTAACAACTCAAAAATTATAAAGATGTCATATCTAATAAATAAATTTATTTTAGATCGGTTCATAAATAAATAAATAAATAAAATAAATAAATAGAGTTTTAGAACTATCAAGTTGTACCACATGTGTCCTAACAACTCAAAGATTTAAAAGAGTTAAGATCTAATTAAATTTTAATATAATGTTTGTTTGATATTTAATGATAAAGGAAACTAAACCCCTCTTTTTTTAATAAGTAAATAAAAAATGTTTAAATGGGTTAAACATATTTTGTTATTTGATATTAGAAGATGGGCCCAACTTAATTTAGAAGGCAAACTTTGAGTGAAGCCCAAACCTAACTTAACAAAAGAGGGTTGAAATCTGAAAACCCTAATTTCAAACTTAAGGAGCGGCTGCAGTACTAAGGGAGGCGGCCAAGCAAGTCAAAACCGGGTTAAACCAGAAACTACAAAAGAAACCCTAGTTTCATGTCAAGGGAGGCGGCCGCATTAAGGGAAGCAAACACAAAATGAGAACTATGTGGATAAGCAACTCAAAAATGAAGAAAAACGAAGAAGCAGCGACGACGAACGGCGAACAATGGCGATGGCAGTGAACAGTGGCGGAAGTGATAAAGGTATCAACGGTGGTGGAAGTGACAACAAGCGCAAGTTCGAAAATTTTATTCATATTTTACATGTTTGTTTCATTGATCTTTATTCTTACAAAAATAAAAACAACATTTTTTAAAACAAAATGTTAGTTGTATGATGAAGATGTCGAAACAGATTTATTGTAAAATAAAAATACCTGCGATTCGTATTTGTTGTTGTTACTGGTCTCTGATTTCTTCCTCTTCGTATTTCTTTGTGTGTTTTTTTTTATCAATCGTGTTAATCTCTTCGTCCTCTTTTTTAAAACAAAATTGGAATGTATTTATAGAGTGTTTTATTTGTGTAGTTGCTTTCTTTTCCTGCCTTGGTCCTTCTCTATCAATTTCTTGTTTGACTTTTTGATTTATTTGCTCATCATCTGCATTTTTCTGCACCTTTAATGCCTTCATTATTTGTTCTGATTTGTTCATTGTTGAGCTTTTATTTGTCATTTAGTTTCTTTTTTTAAACTCAAAAATTTGTCTCTTTGTTAACTATAATGTGTACAATGGTTGATTTATGAAAGTTGTCTTTTTATGTTTCTGTAATTAGTTACTAAGCAAAGGTCAATGACGCTGCATCTGAAACAGAAAGGCAGCAACAAAACAGAGCTAAACACTGCATCAGAAACAGAGAGGCATCAACAAGCAACAAAACAGCTAAAGGCTTAATTTACTTTGGTTTAAATCTTATTGTAATTTAATTTGATTTAATATTTAGGGTTGCAATTTGATTGTAATTGTAATTTAAAAATTATTGCTTGATTTGGTATTGTAAATTGATGAGATTACTTATTGTAAATATATTTACTTCCTTTTTTAATATATATTTTTCTTTTTGATTTACTTGTGATAAATTGGACAAAATTAGGGTACTACAGTTGGATTATCTACATAATTAGTTGAAGAAAAAGTTATTCTTAGAACCCCTTACATCTTTGTCGGTTTTACAAAATAGTTTTTTCTTTTCAAACCAATACGCCAAAAATTATATTTTATAGCGCGTCTTTTATAGCGCTTATTAAATTCAAGCGCTGTTGTATGATATTTTAAAAATAACAGAGGATACAACAACACTTTTTTGACAAGCGTTGTAAAAGACTTGCACTTTCACATAATTAAAAGACCTATTAGAGCGCTTTTTGGAAAAGCGTTGTAAAAGGCTTTAAAAAAAATAATGAGGTCTTTTAAAGCGCTTTTGGACAAGCGCTTTAAAAAACCTGTAAAAAAGCGCTATAATAGACTTTCAAAAAATAAAATAAAGAGGTCATTTACAACGCTCTTTAAAAAAGCGCTGTAATAGGCTTTTAAAAAATAAAATAAGGAGGTCTTCTACAGTGCTCTTGAAAAAAGCGCTGTAATAGGCTTTTAAAAAATAAAATAAGGAGGTCTTTTACAACGCTCTTTTAAAAAATAAAATAAGGATGTCTTTTACAGCGCTCTTTAAAAAAGGGTTGTAATAGGGTTTTAAGGAGGTTTTTTGCACTGCTCTTTAAAAAAAACATAATAGGATTTTATATATAATAGTAAATCGTGTCAGTTTCCTCTTTATTACATAAACTTCACTACGCTTCAGTAACCTTTTTTAACATCATATTAACTTCAAATGCTTCAATCTTCTTCTCTAAAAAAAAACCTAAATTGCATATTCTTCTTCATTATTTCAATCATTTTCTCGTAAAATTCCCATGTGTCGTAATACATAAAATAAAAAGATTTAATGATAAGACATTTTGCTTTTCTTTTAGAGTGTGCACTTCCTTTTATAACTCCTCAACATTTTTTTGGCTAGAGCTACCAACACTGTCAAATTGCGTAAAATATTTGCGCGTCTTGAAAACACTTGTGGGGCAAACACCAACACCTAAACCACGCACTCGACCTGAATGTTCAACTTCGTACACTTTGCCAATGACATCATCTGGATAGGCATTAATCTTTGATGGAACACCTTCAGTGGCAACACGTTCTTGATCTTGAGACAAGTTCTCTGATATCTTTTTCTAGTATTGAAATAAAAGTCAGATAAATTCCACCATACTACCAAGTAGCAAATACTTTATTAACAATAACAATGTTATCTGTTTTCACTTACTGCGATGAATTTTCCTTCCTCATTCACATAGTTTCTATTCTTTTTAAGCAAAGTTGACAATATAACCTCAGCACGACATACATGTCTATTCAATTGTAGCTCCTAAGATATTAATAAAATATATATATATCAATATCAAACTTTCATATACAAATATTTCAATATATTACAAAAATAAAAGTTATGAATTTAATTTACCATATGACGAGCTCTTCTTGCGTTGCTCATACTACGCCCAGCATGTGAGACTTTAAGCATCTTTCGATTTTTCATATTTTGCTCACTTAGTTTCTACAATTTTCAAATGCTAGTCATTATATTCATTTAATATAAAATATCAATGTACTTTGTTTACTTTTTAAAAGTAATGCAACAAATATTTATACCTTCATTTGTGGTTGAGAAAGCATCCAATTGCTATTACAAAAGCATATCCCTTATCTAATAAGAAGGAACTTCTTTCCGGCAAAGTGATAGCGGGGAAGGAAAGCAAGGGACTGATTACACTAGTCAGACATGCCCAGAAGAGGAGGAAGGAAAGGTTGGTTGCACGTTTTTTTTTCCGTGTAGGAGTAATGCCTCCCTATTGATTGCTTTATCTCTCCCCTATCTCTAAAGGGGGACTCAGTCCTATAGACATATAGAGAGATTGCCTCTGTCGCTGCATAGAGTGATCTTCTTCAATCACCTTTCAATCTCCGAGTTCGAAGGGTAGAACAAGGGAAGGTCAAGGCTTTCATCTCATTACTCTTTCCACGGCAAAGGAGGATCAATAGCAAGTAGGTCTTCCTTACTTTTGTTAGGGTAGAAGTATTTACATCGTAACTTATATTTATAGGCCTTCCATCTTTCTCCTAGGATTGCCCATGTCCATTTGATACCAACAACATAATCATACACAAAATGATCCTTGCAAGATTATATAAATATATCAATCTTCAATGAAAAGAAATAGAATAAAAGAAACGTTCTACGAAGTTTAGATAATAACCTTGATGCAATTCCAAATTGCTTTACTATTCTTTTCTGACATTTGATCCCATCTTTCAACACTTATAAAACAAAATACTGATTTTTTAGCAAGTTCGCCGAGAAATCTCACAAGTATATTTGAACCATTATCTTTGTCCTGTCCATTAGCACCGATTTCGACCATAATCTTTTTTGTTTTCTCTAGATGCCAAACTTGATTTACTACCATTTTTCGAATTATAATTTCTCCAGTAGAAGTATATAAGTGTGCAAATAATAATAATAACTCAAGTAAGAGAAAATATTAATATTCGTACAACCACCACAAAATAAGATAACAAATTTAATGATATGAGATTTTTTACCTTTAACTTTGATAAGTAATGACTCCTCTTTTTGTTGCGATTCAGTTTCATTTGGCTTTGGTGAAGGTTCAACTACAGCATCCTCCAATAGAATATATGTCAAGCTGACATCTGTAAATTGATCCTCAAGATGATTGTTGTTGAGTTATTGGGGATGATCTTGGAGAGTTTCATCATCATTTGAATTTTCTTGCCTTTGTAACCATTCTAACATTTCTTGTCTCGAACCTACGTCTTTTTCCCATATCAAATCAAATACCTGCAAAATTTTCTAACAAAGAGATAAAACATATATCTAAAATGTATTCCAAATGATTCATAAGATAATCCATGCATTACATAAACACCAAAAATGTGAAGTCTTATATAGCATACTATTTAAAAGCAAGACAAATATGACAAAATTACAAAGTTCATAACTTAAAATATTAAAATACTCTATAAAATTATTCAATCATCTTGATCACTACAACTATTACGATATTCCTCTACATTTGTTTCATCATTTTCTTGTTCATTGACATCGTCTCGCACTAATTGTAGTTCTTCAATATTCCCAACATTTTGCTCACAAAAAGGTATGTCTAGAAATGTTTGATGCGTAATTATCTGGAAAAACCATATTTTTTAGAATATGTAGGATGATATCTTTCTCTGAATTTTTCATTTTAAAGCATGATTGAGGGAACTTAGAGGAATTAGGATATGGATGAAGCTTTTCCCTAATTCCCATTGCCTGCAAGTTTTTACGAGCTTGAAGATTGTCTTTTGTTCGATTTTTATCATCAAGTACTGTAAACAATACATTATCAGAAACATTATTTTCTATGTGCATTGGATCAAGGCAATGACAAATAAGATTATGCTCCCAATAAGGTAGATCCCAAAAGATACTCTTTTTCTTCTATTGTAGTGGGCCTTCCTCACTCGTACCCTCATTACTGACCTTTTCCGACTATATTCCTCAATTTGTCCAGCACCTCCGATCCTGACATTGCAACAGGGGAAGATCTAAACTCCAAAGATCCATCAAATGAATCTTTGTTGTACCTATACTTGTGATCAAGTGGTAAATATCAACAATGCTCCATGAAACAATTTTTTCTACCAAATTCCAACCTCTTAGATTCTGTATCAAATCTACATGATGGGCAAGCAAACAATGTGTGTATTCCACCCAGATAAGTTATCAAGACCAGGAAAATCACTAATGGTACAAAACAAACTAGCACGCATATGAAACATTTCATTCGTAGAGGAATTATAAGCCTCCACACCATTCCATAATACTTTTAACTTTGCAACTAAAGGTTATAGGTAAAGATCAATACTATTAGCAGGGATCTTGGGGCCAGGAATTATCATTGACATGATAAGAGAAGTTTGCTTCATACAATACCATGGAGGGTAGTTATAAAGGTACAACTTCACAGGCCAAACACTATAAGTAGAACTTAAATTTTTGAATGGATTGAAACCATCTGTAGCCAAACAAAGTCTTACATTACGAGGATCTGAAGCAAAGTTTGGATAAAATGAATCAAAGTTCTTCCATGCTTTACTATCTCTTGGATGCCTTAACAATCCATCAGGGTTTGCCATTGTAGCATGTCATTTCAATAGCTTTGATGTTTTAGGAGACATGTATAACCTTTTCAACCTAGGTATAAGTGGGCAATATCGAAGTACTTTAGTGGGTTTTGACTTCTTTTTCTTTTGGAAATTTGTTACATGATTTTCACCACCATCATTTTCATTTGATTTCCATCTAGACATATTACACTTCTTAGGTTTATCTCTCTTCTCATCCTCCAATGATCCCCAATACAACATGCAATTATTTGGACATGCATGAATTTTCTCATAGCTTTGACTTAACATCTTAATCATTTTTTTTTTGCTTCATAGAAAGATGTCGGTAGTTTAGCATGGGGAAAAACATCATTTAGAAGCTCAATGATCATTGAAAATGTTTTATCAGTAGCACCACATAAAACTTTTATATGATATAGACGAACAATGAATGACAATTTGCTATATTTTTTGCAATCATTATAAAGTTCTTCATTCCCATCTTCCATCAACTCTCTAACTTTTTTAAAATCCTCATAGCTTGCATCCTTTGCACCCATAGGGTGGTTACTATTATGAATATTTGATCGTCCATCATCTTGAATTCCTTGATCATCTATGACACCAAATACGTCATTCAACATATCTTGCATTGGATATTGTCTATCTAATGCTTCTTTTACTTGGTTCACTAACTCAACATTGGATTGCACACATTTTTCCCCATGCATGTACCAAAATGTGTACTTGGTTGGAAAACCCATTTGTAAGAGATGACTAGACACCTCAACTCTATCACCCTTATGACTAAATTTGCATGAAATACAAGGACACTAAATTTTCCCATTCATTGCGGAATTTGAAAACGCAAAATCCAAAAATTGGTTTACTCCTGCAAATAATATTATTGCAATTTTTAAGTTTTATATATACATATTAAATATATTTAATATTTTTTAAATATTAAAATATATAATTTTATCTTATAAAAAATATTTTTTAATTTTATTATTATTTTACTATAATAAATATAATTTTTATAATTATATTTTATATAAACGAGTGAGTACAGATGCGAGTGGAAAACCGGACTCGTTGCGAATGAGATGAATGTCTAAATTTTACATCTACTATAAAACGGGTGAGAGTTTTCTTCGATTAGTCGGATGCAGGTGTGGAAGAGGCAAAATCCGTCCTCGTCCTGCTTCACCCCGTTGTCATGTCTACTAACGAATGCTCTAAGAACAAGGGTTCCAAATAAAAAAATCATTTATTAAAAAATTTATGTACATTAAAAATTTGTAAAATTACGAAATAAATTGTATTATTCGGACCACAACCAAACATGCTATTAGTTGACTATAGAGGTTCACAAATAAAGGAGTTGTTGCAAGGATGCCACGACACTTCTAACTAGTGCTGTATTAGCTATAATCAAATACAATTGCGTTTATATTTTTGAATTATTTATAAAATAGGAAAATATATATTTTTACAATTAAGAGTTAAAGAAAATAAAAGTTTAGCATCCATAAATAAAGAAAAATAAAGAAGAGAGAGTATAGTGGAATAGGAATAGATGGCACAATGTTAGAAAGGATCCCCCGGTGTGTTGCACTGATCTACTCTAGTGATCTAGAAGACTGCTATAGCAGCGGAAACAGAATGTCTAACTTCAACACGGAACTACACGCTAACTTCCACTAATTTTTCTCCACAAGATTTATTGTAGAACTGATAGGTGCTATGTGGCCAACTTTGTCCCTCTCCCTCCTTCATAATTAAAAAATAAAGTACAACTTAATCATTTTTTTAACTTTTTTTATAAATTAGCAACAAAAAAAATTCAAAAAAACTTTTTTAAAAAAAGTTGGACAATTTTATTATTAATTTTAAATAAAAATAAAAAAAAATTGAAAAATCTATTTTAGAAAACCGTAAAAAAAACCCAGGATTTTTAAGTATGTTAGTATTTACAATTGCGATTTATAATTAAAAAAAGTTATTTTGATGTATAATTTTAAAAAAAGAAGTATTTTAATAAATTTTTCAAATAAGTGTTATTAAAATAAAAACTTTTTAAGTTGTACTTTATTTTTTAATTATGAAGGAGGGAGGGGGACAAAGTTGGCTACATGGCACCCTATCAGCTCTACAATGAATCTTATGGAGGAAATTCAGCGGAAGTTAGCGTGCAGTTCTTGCGCTGAAGTTAGACAATTCATTTCCTATAGCAGCTCTCGAAATGGATTCTCTACATAGGAAACGGATCCTCAGACTTCAAGGCGGGAAAGGTAGGGTGCCTTTCACCCATTTTGTGTCCGTAGATCAATCAAAGGTTTTACAAAGGGCCACGTAGTCTTAATTATTTTTAATTTAAAAACATCAATAAAAATTCAAAAAAAAAAATAAACGTGAACTCTAAAATTATCAGTTTTTTCGACTCTTTCTTCCTCAAATTCACTTAGAACTCTTCGAACCTTTCATTTCCATGGCATCTTTGTGTTGCATTTTTCTCATCTAACATTTTTTTCTTTCTTCCTCAAACTCAACACAGACACATTTGATAATCAAGGTACAACCACATGTCAATTAGGGGAAAAGGTACTCCACTGTGCGACCCACGTCGTCATCTCCTACACCTTAGTCAACTGAGCACCATCGCATGCCACTATCATCTCGTGCACTACAATCTATTATCAATCTACTTGTTGTGTTGTCATATTTGGGTAATAAAATAACTCCATTTAATTTTTTTTCCACAAATATAATTTTTTTCCTAATAAGTGAATAAAAGAGTTGGAAATTGTTATGTGTACCTTGGTTGTATTAATTTTATTATAATAATGGCGTAAAATGTTATTAGTTATGTCAATTTATTTTTGTAGTATTTTAAGTTGTTATAGTTATTTTTTTACTTTAAAGTTGTGATACCTGCAAAAGAGAGCAACACATTTTTTTAACTAAAAAATAGAGCAATACATGATTCATTTATTATTCCATACATTTCCTTTCATTTAATTATTTTATTAAATGTTTAGGTTACTTCATTTAGAAAATTTGATCAAATAAGTTTAAAAACAATTAAAGTCACATGGTTCTTTTGAAGATTCATCAAAGGGCACAAAGTGAGTGAAAAACCCCTTACTTTTCCGCCTCTAAGTTAGAAGATCCGTATCCCTGACCTACCTACCTATACTCTACATGTTTAATTTTATTATTATCAATTTATATCTCTTTATGATTCCTCCTTTATTATAGTATCTACCTCTTTTTTAATTACATCTGTCCTCATTCTTTTCTTCTATATATTCCCTTCTTCCACTTCTTCCTAGTAATATACTCTTCTTTTCTACTTTCCTTCTTTCTTCTTCTACTAGGTCAATATTCCTTTTCAATCTTCACCTTACTTACAATCTTACTGTATTTTTCTATTCCCTCCTCTCCAATTCTCTTCACTTTAATTATTTCCACATTTTGTGTTAAAAAAGAAGACACTAATACTCTTGTGTTCTATCCCTCTCAATATGGAGCTAAAAAACACAAAGCAATTAGAGGAAGGTAATGATTCCACTTATGATAGAAAAGCTGAAGTGAAAGCCTTTGATGATTCAAAAGCAGGTGTCAAAGGTTTGGTTGAGTCTGGTGTGGCAAAGATTCTAGGCATGTTCTATACCAAAAACTTCGAAATTACTGAGAAGATAGCTAGTGACTCCAACTTGAGTGTTCCAATTATAGACCTCTGTTGGGTGGGCTCACTCCCCAAGTGGAACCCACCAATTTTATTAATAGTATTATTATTATTATTATTGAAATAAAAAGAAAAAAAAAGTTTTAGTGGGCTTGGTCCACTTGAAGGTAATAAAAGGGATTTAGAAATCCCTAAGAACAGACACAGAAATACAAACAGACAACGGAAGAAGAACGGTTGCCAGAGAAGAAAAACAAGGGTTTGGTTCCAGTGGTGGTAACTGGTATGTAGCAAACTTGCTCCGTTTGATCTACAAATTTAGTAGGTTATTCCTACCACTGAGTTTGTTACTTTAATATATAATTTGAGTAGTTTTATCTTCTCTGAGAGTTACTTTGGCATACCCACTTTAGTGGAAGGTTGTTATAAGGTTGTTATAGAGTTGTTATTGTTGATTGATATTTCCTATTGTTATTAGGAAGACTCTTGGTGTACCCATTAATTATTATAGTGGAAGTTTTTACTGGACTAGGTCCTGTGGTTTTTATTCTCTCAATTTGAGGGAAGTTTTCCACGTTAAAATTGTGTTTGTCTCATATTTAATTTTCTGCCAATTATTATTGCTCTTGGAATTGTATTTTCTGTTTTGGCCATTTATCTGCACAAGTGGGGGGAAAAATATTCCGCATTATTGAGATAGTTATCGCTAATTATCTCTGATTTTTTCCAACAAAGTGGTATCAGAGCTCGGTTATTTGATTTATGCATTTAAATGGAGGAGGAAAATACAGGTCCCAATATGATTAAACTCAACTCTTCTAATTATACACTTTGGAAGACTCTCATGGAAGACATGTTATACAGTAAAGATTTGTACGATCCTATTGAGGGTAACACTGCTAAACCCGCAGATAAATCTAATGCTGACTGGAAGAAGATGAATAGAAAAGCAGTGGCGTTGATCAGGCAGTGGTTTGATCTTAGTGTATATCTACATGTTGAAACTGAAATAGATGCTAACAAGATGTGGGAAAAATTAAAAGAGTTGTATGAACGAAAGAATGTGCAAAATAAAGCATTCTTAATTCGGAAGCTGGTGAATATGAAATATAAAGATGGGGACTCAATGGCAGAGCATATGAGTATTTTTAAGAATATAGTGAATCAGTTGACAACCGCAGAAATTAAATTAGATGATGAGTTGCAAGCGCTGTTATTGTTGAGTTCTTTGCCTGATAATTGGGAAATCCTTGTTGTGACGTTGACCAATTCAGCTCCAAGTGGAAAGTTGAAAATGTCAACAGTTGAATGGAGTATGTTGAATGAAGAAGCTCGAAGAAAGGAACGTGGTTTGGTTGGTTCTTCCTCAAAGTCAGAAGCACTAGTTACAGAGTCACGGGGAAGAAGTCAATCTAGAAACTTCCATAGACGCGACAACTCTGAAAGTCGTAGCAAGTCAAGAAGCAAGTCAAGGACTAGAAAAGAAGTGATATGCTATCATTATGGCAAAGCGGGTCACATAAAAAGAAATTGCAGGTTCCTTAAGAGAGATCAATCAAGGGAAAGAGATGAAGACAAAGAGAAGAAAAATGATAAAGATACAACAGCAGTTGCATCTGTTAATAATGTCTACATTGTTTGTGATGATAATTCCATAAACCTTGCATGTCAGGATTCAACTTGGATTATTGATTCGGGTGCCTCATATCATGTTACTCCTAGGCGTGATTTCTTCTCATCTTACAGTGCTGGTGATTTTGGCATGGTAAAAATGAAAGATGAAGGAGTATGTAAAATTATCGGTATGGGAGATGTTTGGGTTGAAACTGGGATTAGTTGCAAGCTTCAATTGAAGAATGTTAGACATGTTCCTGATATTCGTCTCAATTTGATTTCGGTGAAAGCCTTGGATATTGATGGTTATCACACTTTCTTTGGTGGTGGTGGTATATGTAAAATCACTAAAGGGTCCCTAGTGGTTGCAAAGGAGCAAAGTTCCACTTCTCTCTATAGGATGCCTACAAAGCTATGCAAGGAAGAAGTGAATGCAATTGAAGATGCATCTTCTGATTTATGGCATATGCGGCTTGGCCACTTGAGTGAGAAAGGACTCAATATACTTGCGAGGAAAAATTTTCTTCCTGTGAAAGGTACGTCTCTAAAAACTTGCACTCATTGTTTTGCTAGAAAACAACATAGAGTATCCTTTCATAACACTGGTCCTCATAGGAGGCAAAATATTCTTGATTTAGTTCATACTGTTGTTTGTATGATGGATAGTAAATCTCTTGGTGGTGCATCATATTTTGTTACTTTTATTGACGACCACTCTAGAAAAGTGTGGGCATTTCCTTTGAAATCTAAAGACCAGGTATTTGGAGTCTTCAAGCACTTTCATGCAAGTGTTGAAAGAGAAAAAGGAAGAAAATTGAAATGTGTTCGATCTGATAATTGTGGTGAAAACAGAGATCCTTTTGAAGAGTATTGTAGAGAACATGGAATCAGGTTTGAGAAAATAGTTCCAAAGACACCTCAACATAATGGTGTTGCAGAGAGAATGAATCGTACGATTAATGACAGGATCAGATGTATGCTCTCTCATGCAAAATTATCGAAATCCTTTTGGGGTGAAGCAATGAAAACTGCAGTGGATTTGATCAATCTTTCTCCTTCTATTCCACTTGATGGTGATGTTCCAAATAGAGTGTGGACAGGGAAAGATGTCTCTTATCATCATTTGAAAGTTTTCGGCTGTAGATGTTTTGTTCACGTTCTAAGAGATGAGAGGTCTAAGCTTGATAGTAAATCCAAACAATGTATATTCGTCGACTATGGTGATGAAGAATTTGGTTATAGATTGTGGGATCCGGTTGACAAGAAAATTATTAGAAGTCGAGATGTGATATTTCTTGAAGACCAGACGGTTGAAGATTTTGATAAAACTAAAAAATAGAAACCAAATTCCAGAAGTTACATTGATGTTGCGCCTAAGCCCCCTACAGAAACTGTTGTTGATGGGGGAGATATACAGGTAGATGATGAGAATGTAACTAATGATCATGTGCCTCACCATGATGAGCAGATTCCAATTGAGCCACCAGTTGAGTTTGATTTGAGAAGATCTACTAGAGAACGTCAACCTTCTCAAAGATATCCTCCACATGAGTATGTGATGATCACTAATAGTGGAGAGCCAGAGTACTATCAAGAAGCAATTACAAATGCTGATAAAGAAAAGTGGTTGAAGGCCATGCAAGAAGAGATGAATTCCTTGCATGAGAATCACACATTTGATTTGGTAAAATTGCCTAATGGTAGAAAAGCACTCAAGAACAAATGGGTATACAAGATAAAGACAGAAGAGAATAATTCTCAACCAAGATACAAAGCAAGATTGGTTGTGAAAGGTTTTAATCAGAGAAAAGGTATTGACTTTGATGAAATTTTTTCACCTGTGGTGAAAATGTCCTCTATCCAAGTTATGCTTGGGTTAGCAGCTAGTTTGAACCTAGAAGTTGAACAACTTGATGTGAAAACTGCATTCCTTCATGGATGGGCTCAAACAAGCACCTCGACAGTGGTATCAGAGCCTGGTTTGGCTTGGTGGGGGAGCAAAACTAAAGGACTTGGATCAAGTCTAGTGGTGGACCAAAAAGGACTCGGTGATCAAGTGGATTAAGTCTAGTGGTCAAATGGTCAATAAAAAGACTCGGTGATCAAGTGGATCAAGTCTAGTGGTGGGGACTCATAATTGAGGGGGAGATTGTTGGGTATTCAATTATGAGTGGTTAGTCCCACATTGACCAAGAATGGAGGCTGTATTGGATATATAAGGAGAATGACCCATAATCCTAATGTCTTAAGGTTTTGGGTTAAGATGTGGTGTCTAAGTATCTTATTAATCCTTGTTTAGCCCATTCCGAATGTTGTGCTCCTCCGGACTCCCCAACAACCTCAAATATGTTGCCAACAATCCAACTCTACGTGTAAAGGCGATAGACGAAATTCGAAGTGCCTGTCATGAGTGGGGATTTTTTCAGGTGATTAATCATGGAATTCCTGTTACTATTTTGGATGAGATGATTGATGGAATTCGTAGGTTTCATGAACAAGATGTTGATGTAAGAAAAGAGTTTTATACGCGTGATTTGAAGAAAAAAGTTATGTATTACTCCAATTTATCCATTCAAACTAGATGATGTACCAACAATATGCAGGTAATAGAGTTCAAGTTTTTAATCCTTATAAAATTTCACTATTTTGTATTTAGTTTCATCAACTTTTAATCTTTTAATTTTTTTTATTCATTTTGAATCTTTGATTTTATATCAACTATTTTGTTTCATTCGAATGATTTTTCGCAATAATATTTATGACATGTTTAACATCTTCTATACAAAAATTTAAAATGTTTTAGTAAAGGATGAATTAAATTTGAATTTTTAAGCTTTTTAACAATTAAAAATTCTTATTTAATTTATCATTTGTTGAAAAAAATTTAAATTTCTGTGGAAAAATTTCTTATAATGTCTTAAGCATTACCGAAAAAAATAATTAAAAAATTATAAAAATAAATCAAAGTTGATATTAAAATCAGGGACTAAAAATAAAAATGAAAAATTTTAGAGAATGAAATTCCCAGATTCCACATTTGTTACATTACAAGTGTATTTCAGTAACTGATCTTGTCCATTTGAATTAGATTAGTCATTGATGAGTTAATTCCATACTTGCAGAGATATTGTGATTGAATATTCAGAGAGAATAAGGGGTTTGGGTTTCACAATCTTTGAGTTATTGTCAGAGGCACTAGAACTTGATCCTTCTTATCTCAAAGAGTTGAATTGTGCTGAAGGACAGTTTATTTTGGGTCACTACTATCCACCATGTCCTGAACCTGATTTGACTATGGGCACTACCAAGCACACTGATGGTAACTTCATGACATTACTTTTACAAGATCAACTTGGTGGTCTTCAAGTTCTTCATGAGAATCAATGGGTCAATGTTCCTCCGGCACGCGGAGCTCTTGTTGTAAATATAGGAGATCTGCTATAGGTAAATATTCTAAGCCTAAATATAAGATAGTCTAATTTATTGCTTATTTGGTTTCAATGTGATATTGAGAAAATCACAACGAATTACTGTAATTTTGTTGCAATTACTGTAATTTTGCAAAAGCTACATTATAGAAAGAAGTTAATATTGGAGAAAAAAACCACCATGACTTTTAAAAGTCATCAACTTAAATTTTAATTTAAGCTAAAAATTATGTTACGGCAGCCCTAACATTAAAAAAGACATTAAGTAGAAGGTTTTATTATTTGGATTAAGCTCTTAATTATTTGGAATTTTTCCTTTTGGATAGCTACAACTGACTATTGCTCATTCATTTGGTTTTATTATTTGCAGATAAAACAAAGACACTTTCCTTGTGGTTTCTTATTCCTTTAATTCTTAACAATTAGCCTAGCTGTTATCTACTTTTTTTTTTACGTAATGAACTATTTCGCTTTCATTGAATTTAATTTAACCAACATGTTTTCTAAGGGTACAAGAAATAGCTGAGTCTATTCTTACATATGTAAAGTAATGTTTACTATAATTAGCAACGTTAAATTCAAGAACTAAATTAAGTGACAAATCTTTTGATAAGTAATAAATTATTTTTGATATTTTATTGAGTTTGGGACTAAAATGTCAGCACTCTACCTATACTCTTTCTTTGCGATACTCTAATCATAATTATTTTAGTTAACAAATCATAATGAGAATATATAGTAAAACTATATTAAAAATACAAGAAAAGACGTTGTCAATTTAAAACTTATAAAATTCTTGTTTTTAATAGAAAAGACAAATGAAGATTCCATATATATACTAAATGAATATCTAGAATGAAGCCTATTTGAGCGAGAGTAGTATTAGGATAGTTGAGCACATGAAAATTTCTTTTGTATTGCACTAGACCCACCTTTTAAACAAATGATTGAGTTCAAGTGGTTAATAAGCTTCGGTTAAGGACGAAGTCGAGAGAATCTGAATTTTAAATAATTATTGGTAAAACATTAGTTCCCTCCCTGCAGAACTTTAAATTACTAAAGTATAGATTCCATTTTCTTGAGAACCAAAGGATCTAAAGAATAAAACTAAATCATTTAAGTAAAAACTTTGTCATTTTTACACATTATATGACATGGTGTATCTAAAACTTTTGCACTATTAAAATGTGATTATAATGAACTGCAATTATTAGCAAGAATAGAAATCATCACTAAAAGCAGAATCAGTGATTGCTTTCTCATTGAAAGTTTCAGAGAATAGTTTTATCCATTTCTTTTCTACTTTGCAGATTATGACAAATGACAGATTTGTAAGTGTTTATCACTGAGTCTTATCACAAAACATAGGCCCAAGAATTTCTATAGCAAACTTCTTTGTAAATTCTCTTGACCCAGTTGGAGGAACATCAAAGGTTTATGGTCCTGTTAAGGAATTACTTTCAGAAGAAAACCCACCAATATACAAAGACATTACCATAAAAGATTTCATGGCATATTACTACGCAAAAGGCCTTGATGGAAACTCTTCCTTGGAACCCTTCAAGTTGTGAATTCAACATGTGAATGCACTTTTGCTTCTCTTGGAGTTGACTATTATCTATTTAAATAACAAGTCATGTTTTGTACAATGTACCAAATTTTTGAAAACTGAAATAATACGTTTTGTTGATATTTCTTAAATACTTTTGATTGAACTATAAAGTTATTAAGTTTAAATATTTCTTAATATAGTTTCATTATAAAATAGTAATTTTATCTAATTTTTGTCACACAAATTGTAACATCGTTAAAACATAACTATTTTTATAAGAAAGAATCAAAATATAATTAAAGTATAACCTTTTTTAACATCAAATTAATTTTATATGGTTCAATCTTCTTCCCTAAAAAAAACCTAAATTGCATATTCTTCTTAATTATTTCAATCCTTTTTCGTTGTAAAATTTCCACGTGTCGTAATTCATAAAATTTAAATATCTGGAAAAGCATAATGGATTTGATTAAAGGTTCAATCCTGTTACAATGGTGAATTCCTTCATCACCCCTTACCATTACTTGGTCTAAGATTAGGAATTCTACTTTCTTCTTTGCCTCTCCTCCCTCTATAACCAAATTCTACTTTTACTTTAAGACTTTTTCATATATTATCCTAAAATCCTTTAATCTCGACGTCAAGAAGAAAAACTTTGATTTACAGTCAATTCTAAAACCTACCGTTGTTCAACAAGTACCACCAAATGAAGAAAACGATTATGATAACAATGTATTTGAATTTGAATGTGGTAATGAAACCAAAATGGATTACGATTAGTGACGGTGATAAGAATTATGATGAAGAAAATGACTGAAATGATGAAAAAGAAGACGCAATTTAGGTTTTTTAGAGGAGAATATCGAAACAAATTAATCTTAAGTTTAAAAAGGTTATAATTTAATTATATTTGGGTTGTTATCGTTAAAAAATGGTTATGTTTCAACGGTGTTACAATTTTTGTAACAGAAATTGGATGAAATGACTATTTTAAAATGAAAATATATTTGTAAGGATGTTAATCAACCACAAAAATTTACGAGGACTAAAATTCAAAAATATTTTAACCGAAAACATATTTGAACAAAGTTATTTAACCATGAACTTTTGAATCTGAAAAAATGGGTGGCTGTAGATTTTGCCTAAGAAGTCATAGGACTAATAGAATTATGATTTAATTCATATACACTTTCTGTGTAAAGAATTTTACATATTATCAATAAATCACAACTATTAAATTATTAAAAATAGATGACTTTAATATAACTATCTTTAAAATCATATCTAATAATGGTGGTGATGTGTGGATTTAAAAAATGCATGAAAATTAAACTTCAAACTTGGTGAATTGGTGTGTTTTGTTGCATGATCAATAATTAAGTTGTGGGGACAGTGAAAGCTAGCCCAAATTGAGTCGCAAAGGCAGTGAGCTTGATGTCAAAGTTTGAAAGTTAAAAAATATGATGGAACCAAGGTGGTCAAGAAGCAATGATTTATAATTATTTAGATGATAATTTAGTATTTTAGAGAGCAATTTATCCTTTAATGTTTGCTCTAGAGTGATTTTGATGATAATTAATTATTTTAGAGAGCAATTTATCCTTTAGTGTTTGCTCTAGAGTAAAGACGATAAATATGTGATAACTCTTAATTATCAAAGTTATCTTAGCCTATTTTTGCTCAATTTGAGTTTAATCTATAGGTTTTAATTTGAATTATCTTTGATTCTTTAAATATTTTAATTAACATTTTATTCTAGACAAGTTATACTTTTTAACTTTGTTTTAGATCAATTTAAGTAGTTTAATATTTGTGTATGAATTACAAGACATTTTTTTAGTTAAAAGATAAAAGAGTAACTCTAAGAGTCTAGAAATTTCTTTGAAAATATTTTGTAAGAAAACCTTTATTTATCCAATGGATCTTCCAACTCATTCCTCTTTAGAGTTGGCTCGCGAAGACAAAAGGATAATCTCTATGAAAACCACATTCAATGCCTCAATCATCTTCCATTTTTGTCATTCTAGTTTTAGGAATTTGAATAAAAAGATGTGGAATAACCCAATCTCCATATTTGATATAATACTTGAGTTTTTGTATCAACTGTTAGGTTAATTTTCTAATATCGTTATGGCTACAATGAATATGAATCTACTTGTTGTTCTTGTGATTTTTCCTAAACTTGTAATGAGTTGATTCTTGATGTTGGAATATGTTATATATTATAATAAAAGTTTAAATATAATTTTAGTCTTTTATCTTTCTTTTAATATTTATTTTGATCATTTAAGTATTTCTTCATCTATAAAACGAAGATCAATTAGGAGATGAAAACAAAAGTTTAACTTGCAATCTATCAACACATGTTCAAGTAAGAACAAGTCAAAAACTCTTCATGCAAACTCCAGTTCACTTCACTATATCTGTAGAACATCATTTAATGAGTTTTTCTTTAATCATCTCAAACAAATAGCTGAAAATCATACACATTGAAATTAACTCAAGTCTATCTTTTATGTAGATTGTTTATGTTTGTAAAAATCCTTTCTAAATTGAAAGGTGACTATATATGAAAATTCTTTCAAGATTGAAAGGTGGCTGTAAAAATCATTTCTAAGTTGATCTAGGTGTGATCAAAGGAAAAATGTTTGCATGAAGAGGATAATGTTCTGATAGTAAAGCACATAGTGAAAATCTCACGGTTGTAAGTACTCGACTAGTCCGAGTTTGGTGTACCAGTATACTTTTTGTGTGTGATCTTTTTATCCATTATCCTTAATTATTTGTACACACAAATGACACTTCACTATTATTATTTTTGTTTACAACTTCTTAACTTATCCCGAAGGTTCTGGTCAGTTAAGAGATTATTGATCAAGTTTTGATTACCAAGTTTAATCTTGAGTAAACCATCAATTAAAGTACATGGGCTAAATTTCAAGATGGTCACAATTCAAATTTCCCCTATCCTTAATTATTTGTACACATAAATCACACTTCACTATTATTATTTTTATTTACAACTTCTTAACTTCATATAGATTGTCTCGAAGGTTCTCGTCAGTTAAGAGATTATTCGTCAAGTTTTGATTACCATGTTTAATCTTGAGTAAAACATCAATTAAAGTGCATGTTTTAAATTTTAAAAGGGTCACAATTCAAACATCCACTTTCTTATGACTATTCATTCCACTTCAATTGGCATCAGAGCTATGCCTCTAAGGTTTGAGCACTTAACATTGTAAGAGGAAAAGATTCAGGAGAAGTGATGTCAAAACCTGCAAATCAAAGTGCATGCCCTAGATACAACAAGTTGGGGAATTTCATAACTAAATATCTTTTAAACAATAATGTGCAAAAAAGGTTATCTTACAAAAAAAATAGTTTCACGATGAAAATCAAGGTTAAAAAAGAAGAAACGAACACATGTATAATGGAAAATGAAGAAAGTGTAGAGGTAACATATTATGAAGCTTGTTATTATGTAAAGATTTTAAATGTTTCTTAAATGGCTCAAACACTTTATCTGCAAAGTATATATTTCTAATAAATCAACTTTATGAGATAAAGAAACAAAAGGAGAAGCTTCAAACTAACAGTGATGAATATATTAAAATCATTCAAGATTTGCAGCAATCTCATTTAAAAATGTTAGAGCAACAAAAGATTTTCAATGAGATAACCATAAAAAATCATTTTCCAGAATGTTATGAAACTAATGAAGAAAGTAGTTTTTTTAAAATAGAAGTACATGAAATGAAAAATAATTTAACCAACTTGGTAAAAATCACTAAAACTTTTGAAAAGAACGGATATTTGATAAAGATGATTTATATTTCAAAACTTCTCAAAGAGAAAACATTATGAAAATATTTTTGTGTTAAAAAAGAAGGGTGAGAAAGGTAATAAAAGATGTTCATACTGTAACAAATCTGGACACCTTAAATCAATATGCTATCATAAGAAAAGAAAAAAGAGAAATCAAGACAACATTTTTATGATAACAAATATGATCATTATGCAGATAATGTCCTCGTAACAAATAAGAACAAGTCAATAATTCTTCAAGCAAATTCTTCAACAATTCTTTAAGTCAACATAATCTTCACTATATTTTTTAGATCATTATTTACTGAGTTTGTGTTTATTTATCACAAATAAAGAGTTGAGAATCATTAGATCCCAAATAATTTTTATCATACACATTGAAATTAACTCAAATCTATCTTTTATGTTAGATTGGGTGTGTTTGTAAAAATCGTTTCTAGATTGAAAGGTGATTGTAAAAATTCTTTCAAGGTTGAAAAGTGACTATAAAAATCCTTTCTAGGTTGAAGGGTAAAGAGTATAATATCAAGGTGTAATCAGAGCCAAAAGGTGTGTCTAAAGATTATGTGAAAATCTCTTGAAAGTATGGAAATCGGTTGACATATGTCAGGTTATTCCCCTCGAGAAATGATTTCATGAGTTCTTCTTTGCTTCTTATGATTATTTGCAAAATATTCAAATAGTTGGAACTTAGAATATGAAACTAGCTCTTCTTCGTGTCTTCACTAGGACAAAAGATTTCAATCCGAATTTTATAAGAAATACGAAGATCCAAAGTTGGATTTGTATCTACAATCTAGCTCAAGAATGTTGCAGTTCAAAGATCATTTTCACAATTGCTTTAGGTATTGACACCTTTTTAATTTTGGATAAAGCAACCAACTCAAAAACGTTGGGAGATTTTGATCGAGTTTTTGTCAATTTGGACATGATACAATAACTAAGAAATATGCATTTTTTGTTTCCTGAAGGATATGCATTTTTTGTTTCTATTGATTATAAAAAATTATCGTTGTTTTGTAAATCTTGTAATGTTGTAGTGTATTCTATAGATAAATGTCAAAAAAAATTCTAATGGATGATCATGGAAAAGATCACCATGTTGAAGATGCGACAATTGTAAGGAAATTGGTAAAGAAATATGTCCCTAAAAGCATTGTTGCTTTGAAAAATGTAGAAACTAATGGTACAAGCAAATATATTCAGGGTCAGAATAATCATTGTATTGTTAACGTTTCTTTTGTTGATCATATGTTCATTATTGAATTAGGAGACACCACTATTATTCAATAATTTTCTCCCTTCGATAAAAAAAAATTGATAAAAATTGTAATGATATTTTTGATTTTGGGGAATAAAAAACCATTCTACAAATATTTCGTGAATATGAGGTGTTGACTACATAGAGTCCGAAAAATATAATTTGTGAGATATTTGGTTCCAATAATTATTAAGCCAACGCATATCATCAGCGACAAAATCATCAATATCCAAACATACATAATGTTGATTCTTTGAATGATATAGTGTTAGAGGAGAATAATTACTACAAGAAAACACTTATTATGTGGCCAACTTTACAAACATTTTGTGGCCGAAAAAAATTCACACAAATTACTGACCGAAAAATCCCTCAAAAATATTAAAATTCAAGTTGGTCGTTATTTGTGGCTAAAAAAACCCTCACAAAGGACTACAATTTCAGCTAGATTTTTTGGCTGCCTAAGCCCTCACAAAATCACAACATTGTCATTTTGACCGCCACTAAGGCAAGCTATTTGTGACCGCTCAGGCTGCCACAAAATCAGTGGACTGTTACACTTTGTGGCTGCAAAGGCCGCCACAAATGCCAATGAACCATTGCCAGCTATGACTGTTTAGTCCGCCACAAATTTCTTCTTTTCTAACCGTAAAAGTCGCCATAAATGCTTTAGTTACCGTTGGATTTTGTGGCTGCTTTAACCGCCACAAAGGATCATGTTTTTCTATAAATATCACTAATTTTTCATTTCTATCTTCTATTTAAACTTTCTTTCTAAATTTTCTCTCCACACTCTCTCTATAAATATTATTTCTCCAAGTTTTTTCTCTACCTTGTATCATGAATTTTGGTAAGCTTTTATTTTATATTTTTTTTTTAATTTTATTTTTGATTTGAAGTTATTTATTTAATGAATATTATTTAATTTTTATTTTGATAATTGTGATATTGTGTTTACTTCGAAGAATTCGTAGTTGTGTGAAATCTTCAAGTCAGACACTATCCGACATCAAATTTGTATTTTATACATTTTAAATATAGATTAGTAAAATATGTGATATTACAAATATAAGATATTTTTATAATATTTTTTAAAATATATAAAAAGCTCTTCATTTGAAATGCCAGTATACATTTGTTTAAAAAAATAGAAATTATGTTCTTTACATAATATGTGATAAATAAAAATTTGAAACACGTGTAAAATTTATGGATTTTAATATAACTATTTTTTTAAAATTATTATTAAAATTGATGATATTAATATTTGTTGTTAGTCATTAAAAAGAGTTGTAGTTGAGTTCGTACAAAAAATTTATATACTTTAACAATATCTATTTTTTGTTTATATATAAGGACTTATTTTATAAAAATTTTATTAAACATCATTTAAAATTTTATATTGGTTTATATATTTATAGTCTCTATAATGATTTATTATATTGCTTCTAAATGCTTCCGTAATTGATATATAAAGTATGTCATAATTTATATATAATGCTTTTGAAAAATAAAGCAATTTATGTATAAAACATTAATATATACACATATATATATATACACACACACATACATATGGATATAGACCGTAGTTGGATGTATGATAGGAATTTTCTTGGAAGGAAGGGTCTTAAACAACGTTTTGCTAACAAGGTTGAAGACTTTTTCAATTTTGTGAGAGTGTAGAAAATTGTCAAATATGAAGGTGGGATGAGATGTTCATGTTGTTTATATCGACGTACACGGTTTAAGAGTGAAGATGAAATAAGAGTGCATTTATATGAAGATGGATTTATGCCTAACTATTGGATTTAATATAATCATGGAGAAGAGTCTCTAACGACACCTAATACTAGTACACGTGTGGAGAATAACATAGGTCCTTCAAGTAGTACTAACATGTTAGGTGTAGATTATTATAACTATCAACACTTTGAGGTGATGAATAATATGATTTCTGATGTTGTTGGGGTTAATTTGTCCTTCAATGAAAATAAATATGACGATACCGATGGACTTCCAAATAAAAAAGCTTATAGATTTTATAGTCTTTTGAAATAGACAAATAAACCGTTTTTAAAGGATCTCTAAACTCAAAGTTATCAATGATTATTAGACTGTTAGGTCTAAAATTTCAATTTCATGTTCTCCATTTAGCTTTAGATTTGATGACTAAAATGGTGCTAGACGCAACACCTGTTAGAGATAGTTTGCCGCAAAGTTATTACGATGCTAAGCGATTAGTGTCAAAGTTAGGATTGGGTGTCAAGAGAATTGATTGTTGTGTTAAAGGTTGCATGAATGTATGTTTTGTCAACAACCAATGTATCACCAAAGGAATAACTCTATGGTAAGTAGGGGAAAATCAATTCCAAGAAAAGCAATGTTTTACCTACCTATTGTATCAAGATTGCAGAGAATGTTTGCATAACCGCATAAAAAATTACGTGGCATTATGAGAATAAAAGACATTCAGGTGACTTGCGACATTCGTTTGATGGTCAGACATGGAAACATGTTGATCAAATGCATCCTGAGTTTGCATCAAATCCATTCAATGTAAGACTTGGATTATCCTTAGATGGATTTACGTCTTACTTACATGCATCGTCTACTCCTTATTCTTATTGGTTGGTTATTGTTACTTCTTACAATCTTCCTCCTGATATGTGTATGCCTAAACATTATATGGTATTAGCTGTTATCATACCAGGTCCTTCTAATCCCACTGGTATTGCTATTTTTTTACAACATTTGATTGACAATTTGAAGAGGTTGTGGAGTGGTGTCTTGACATATGATATTGCTCGCAGACAAAATTTTATGATGAGAGCTACTTTGATGTGGACCATTAATGATTTCCCCGCTTGCGGGATGCTGTCAAGATGGGGCATCCATGGTAAATTGGCTTGTCTTATTTGTATGGAAGATACAAAAGCATTTACTATAAAATTTGGCGGGAAGGTATCGTGGTTTTACTCGCACCATAGGTTATTACCTGTTGATCATGCATTTAGAAGGAACAAAGCTACATTTATGAAGGGCTATACAGAAAATCTAGGACCATCGTTTAAATTGACATCAGAACAAGTTTGAAATAAAGTAAAAGATATGCCTAAGGTACACATTGTTAATGGTGTGGCTAGTAAACCACAAGGTTACGGACAATGGCACAATTGGACAAAAAGATGTATTTTTTAGGATCTACCCTATTGAAAAGATAATCTTTTGAGACATAATCTTGATGTTATGCATATCGAGAAAATTTTTTTTGGAAACATATTTAATATTGTGATGAATGTGAAAGAGAAAATAAAAGATAATGACAAAGCTAGAAAAGGCATAGGTATATATTGCAGACGACGAGATTTGTTGTTGGTGGAGCACAACGGCAAGACTCTAAAACCTCGTGCGAATTACACTTTATCTGCTGATGAAGTCAAATTTGTTTATCGTTGAATCAAAGAATTGAAGACGCTTGGCGATTATTGTTCTAGTTTGGCAAGATGTGCTGATGTAGAAAATGGAAGGATACATGGGATGAAAAATCATGATTGTCATATATTTTTAGAGTGTTTACTTTCTACTGCCTTTAGTGCTTTACCGACACATGTATTAAACCCATTTATTGAAGTGAGACAATATTTCAAGAATTTGTGTTCATCAATACTCATTGAAAGAGATCTCATCAAGATGGAAAATGACATTACGATGATTCTATGTAAGTTGGAGAAAGTATTCCCTCCTGGGTTTTTTGATTCCATGGAGCATCTCTCAGTGCATCTTGCAAGTGAAGTTAGGCTTGTGGAAGAAATGTAATACACATGCTTACAAAGAGAAAATAGAAAAAGCAAAGATTAATATAGCATCTGAGAGGGGTACCAATACTCATAAAGGAGGTTATATGTCTGCTAGAGAAATTAAATATTATATAGTAATTACTATTAATATATATATATATATATATATATATATATATCCATCTACTAATTTATATTCAATCAATTATTACATTTCACCAATTAAACTTGACATTAATTTAATATTTTAGGAAAAACAACTTGGAAGGGAGGTCACTCAAGCTAAGATACATCGCTATCTTCATGTTAATCCTGAAACAAATGAGTATACTGATGGATTATCACAAATGATTCAAGTAAATATATATTTAATTAGTATTTAAATTCATATATATTCTAATTATAATGAATTAGCCCTATACATTATTATATATTAATTTACCTTTTTTATTTTTTATATCGAAACAACTTCAACAAGTCATGAAAGAATTGGATGATTATCAAGCGACTCTTCCTCCTTATCAACGAGTTGTTCTAGTGAAGCGGAAACAATATGAGACCACAAGTTTTATTAACATTAGGTGTGGCAAGTAAAAAGGACGTGTGTTGGGTGTTGATAGTTTATCGTCAACATTTGTGAAAAGTCCAACAAGCTATATTCAGACTAAGACGTCTTCTTCTTATGTTAGTACGAATCGATCTCATTGTCCGTCGATAGATAATCTTGACCAATTAAAGGATCAATGGGCAAGTGAGCAAGAAGAAAAGACACATTAGCTTATACAAGCACCAACTGATAAACTAATTGAGGAATGGAAACAAAAGTTTCAAGAGCAGCAACAACAACAGTTTCAACAACAACAATTTTCATTTCCTCATATATTTCATCAGCAGTTCTCGTCTCGGCCTCAATATTTGCATCAACAACCACTATTCCAATAGCAACAAAATTACTCTCAATACTCCCACCAGCAGCAACCGCCTCCAAATTTTCAACACCAGCCAATGTTTCAGGAACAACAATATTTTAATAGTTACCAGTATGTTCCGTCATCTTCACATCAACCTCCTCAACCTTAACTAGATCAAACTTCATACCGACCAACTATGCCAACAGCTGACTTGATTAGACCAAATTTAAATCAACCTCAACCAACTATGTCTCCTCCTTCAACTAGTGGTGGTGTAGTTGAAGATGAAATCCAATTTCAAATCATGATGTCTCCTCCAACACAAATTAATAATACTTTTGAGAGACTTCTATCGTCGGGTAACATTCCAAAAAATAATGATGGAGGGAGTGGAGCGATTGATCAGAGTAATTATAACGATGATTGATGTACTTGAATAATATTCGATAATATAATTTTTGGTTTGTATGAATACATTATACATTATTATTTAACTATGGTGTGTTTAACTTTTGGTTTGTATGACATAATTTATTAATTTTAGAATATTTTATTTGGTTTGGAAGTAATTATATTAATTAATATTAATATTATATTTTATATATAATATTCATTTTAATTTTTAAATTTAATTTTAATTAAACTGTAATATTATATTTTAAATTTAAATTTTTAATTTATATTAATGTTAATTTATTATATATAATATCATTTTATAATATTAATTTTGAATTTAATAAAATTATTTTTTTTAATAAAGTCAAAATTTTGTGGCGGTCTAAGCCCTCACAAAATCTTTTTTTTTAATCCATTTCATCTTTTTTGGCGGTCTAAACTCTCACAAAGGAAAAATTTGTGGCGGCCTGGACCTCACACAAAAGCTTAATATTTTTAGCCAGTTTTAACATTTGTGGCGGCCTAAGCCTCACAAAAGAAGGAATTTGTGGCAGCTTTGGCCCTCACAAATAGTAACGAAAAAAATCAAAATTTGTGACCGTTTTGGCTGCCACAAAGGTTTGTGACTAGCTTATTTGTGGCTGTCTAAGGCCGCCACAAATGTCTCTATTGTGGCTGTTTTTCCCTCATTTGTGAGGGCTTTTGACCCTCACAAATTCCATTAATTCTTGTAGTGAATGTGCAAGACAGTTAAATCTCTTCTGATTTGAAAATCAACTCAAATGTTGTTGTTATTGACCATAATTTACATCCTATGATTGCTCATGACTTTGATATAGAGAATCCGACAACTATGCAAAACCATTCTACTATCATTGAAGAGTTTTTTGTGAAGGTGATTTTAAAAACAAAACAAAAATATTCAGAAGAAAGTTATATTATATAATTTTTGTCTAATGACTAAAAAATCTGCATGATTTCATGAAAATTTTGACGCTTTTTTTTTTTATTTCTGAGTTAATGGGTTAAATTTATATACTTCAATTTTTGTTTTCTCTTCCTCTTATTACATTTTTTTAACTTTAAAAAAAAAAGTAGTACCACACAACTCATACGTTCTTACATGTGTTTCATTTAAAAATT
>JBBPBS010001171.1:1609095-1639141 GCA_037974835.1 Cicer judaicum | reverse complement strand
AAATTGGATTTTTTTTTTTTATGTAGCACTGGTATCTTTTGCCACTTAAATAATATTTTTAATTCTTTAAAGAAATCAATTCTATATTATATAATTTATAAAACAAAAAAAGTATATGAGAAAAGGAAACAAACTAACTAAAAAAAATAAAAGGAAATGTAAGAAAGGAATCAAATCAACTCACAACTAATAAAAGAAAACAAACTAACTCACAAAAAATTAATAAAAGGAATTATGAGAAAGGAAACAAATTAACTCATAAAAAGAATAAAGGAAATAGAATGTGGCTTCAATTAAAAAAATGATATAAATCTCAACCATATTATTTTCTTTTGATTTATTTTCTATTGTCTTTGTAATGCTTCAAACAGAATGGTAACTTGAAGGAATTGCAAAATTATCAAAGAAAATGGTAAAGAATTTCAAATTTTCAACATAAAATATTCTTAATGAAACCATGCTCAGGTTACTACATAAAGACTATTCAATTGATTGATTTTTTATTTTATGTGCATATCATTGATAATTCAATCATATATTTCGAATTATGGGATAATATAATAAGGGTTATGAAATTGCAAAGAATTGAAATCACAATGAAAATTAAAAGTGCAGAATTGTAATTATGAAATGAAAGGATAGTATAAAGAAGAAAGTGGAAAAAGATGAATAAAATTG
The DNA here is from genome assembly GCA_037974835.1 of Cicer judaicum. Taxonomy (NCBI): domain Eukaryota; kingdom Viridiplantae; phylum Streptophyta; class Magnoliopsida; order Fabales; family Fabaceae; genus Cicer; species Cicer judaicum. The sequence goes on along the minus strand of JBBPBS010001171.1, from coordinate 1,638,463 downwards.
ATATGGAGGGATTGACACCACATTCAAACTTCAAGAGAGACTTGGAGAATGATAACCACACAAAAATTTAGTGTTTTTTTCTTTTATAAGAAGAGAATAGTTCAATGTAGAACAAAAAAGCAACATAATCTCACAAATGTACATAGTAAAATTTTCAACAACAAAACTTACATCATCATTTCTTTTTGTAGAGGCAAATGTTGGTCAACATTTACAAGAGAAGAGAAGAAAAAGTAAAAAATTAAAATTATTCCCTGTCTTAAATGAATACATTCCTCATCATATTTTGTATCTCTTGGTTGTCTTCTTTTAAGCATGGTCTAGCTCACTTTTATTTTAACTAAAACACATCAAATAAAGGAAAACTAAATTTAGATAGCTCATAATTGATTAGAAGCCAATGCTCTACACTTAATCAAAAGACTCACCAATATAAAATAAACTTAAGGGTTGGCTTATTTAAAACAAATTTCTTCCCACCCTTTAGTATCTACTTCAACAAAAATAACAAGCAAACCATCAACATGTCATCCGCCCAAATCCTCTCCATGTGGACTTTGATGTTGATGAATTTGAGTTCAATTTCTTCTAAGTTAGGTTTTGCTTTCATCATAATTGTTACCATTTGGTTGAAGACTTAACTTCGTTGGTAAATATCCTAGTGGTTCTCCTATTTCGTGAAGTGTTTTACTAGTGTCCTTGCTTATAATGTCCTCATTGTCCCTTGCCACTTGAAGTGACTTTGACCTTGAATTGAAATCTTCGCCACCTACTTAAAAAGAGATAAATCAATTCCATTAAAAGTAGCACTCTATATTGTTGTGTTTGGGATCACTTTCATAAAATTGATTCATGACCTATATTTGGGATCATATTTCTTTATTTGTTGCAAACTTTTCCAATTTTAAATTTTGTACCCTTAATATGAATTGGTTCTACATGTAGGACACATTGTCCGAGCAGACGAGCGTTGATACCATGATTGCTAGCTTATTTCCAAATATAGAAAAACATGAGGAAGATGTATTTTACACACAACACACGATCTTGAATTCAAATTTAATTTTCATTTATCTCAATGGTAAGTAACTCATAAATTAAAAATTGCAATGCTCTCATCCAGGAAATGGATTTAAACGAGGACAATATTAAGAGTCTGCAGGTGAATCTGAACTTTTAACACTTCTAAATTCTTTTTTATTCCTATTGGTGTGCCTTAACTATTCTAGAATAATTGCAAATTCCAACAATTCTCATTATAATTTTGATTTGGTGTGTATCTCCTCCTCCCTAAATATTGAATCCTTAATTAAATAATCAGTTAAGAAAATTTATAACAGTATTAAATTTGTTGATAATTAATATAATTAAAATGAAATATTCTTTAATTTTTAAATTAATAAATAATTTTTTGCAAAAATATTTATAACATTAATCTGACAATTGAATTAATAAAATTTAATATCTACCATATATTATTCAAATTTTTATATATACATAAACACACACTATACATGGTTTTTTCCCTTTTGACCAAATATGATCTCAACTTTTTTTTCTTTAATCAATTATCCATTCTCACCCGTCTTAATCATATTTTGACCAAAATAATTGGAGTTACTAATATACAAAAAAGCATGATGACATTGTAACTAACTACCAAATATAAAGTTATAAATTATTTTTTAAAATTACTAATTTTGAGGCATTATAAATAAATTATATTTGATAGTTAGTTAATTTGATTCATTATAAATTATTGTTAATTTAAATAAATTTATTAGTAAAAGAAAATATCAACTATTTTAGTGATTTAACTTGATATTTTATTGGATTATCTACATAATTAGTTGAAGAAAAAGTTATTCTTTGAACCCCTTACATCTTTGTCAGTTTACAAAATAAAATATTTTTTTTTCAAACTGACCGTTATTTTGTGTTTTCATAGCACAATAGTTTTTTTTTTTCTTTCAATTTTACTCCCAAATTTATAATGTATATATCACTTTCAATTCATTATATCTAATCTTGTATATATGACAATGGTTATACATCTAATGTTTACTAAAAGATAACATTGTAAAATATGTGAGAACATAAACTTATAAATTATAATTATCTATTCTATCATGTTTTTGTTATTTTTATTTTTATTTTTATTTTGTACTGTTAAAAAAATTATTTTTAATTCATCTTATGTTAAAAATTCTTAATTTTTGTAGAAAAATAAGTTACAAAAAATTATTTAAAAATTGAGGAAAAAATAAATATATTTAGCCCCAGTAATGACATAAATACTCTGTAGAATAATTTTATAAAAACTAAAAAATGTGATTTTTTTTTGGACTAAATTTTAAAATTATATATAGAATAAAAGTTTATTTAACCTTTATTTAAAAATAGAAAATTTAATTTTCCTAATTTGCTAATACTATACTATTTGACCTAAGAAAATATTAAGATGAAAAAGACAAAATATATATATATATATATAATATTAATTTATTTGATAATTTTATCCACTTTCTTAATCGAAAATTTCATAGTGTAAAGCACTTTGATGGTAACTATTAACACTAATAAATGGGGGATATAGGCAAACCAAAAAGCCTATAAAACAACTCTTCAACGAGAACGTGAAATAACATGGATAATACAAATTCAATAAGCAGAAACCATAATATTGGAGTTCAAATTACTGAAACCAGTGGAAATGATGATGATATGAATTTGGATATTGATGAAATGATTGAAAGATTATTTGATTCAAGTATCAAAAGTGAAACTCAGAGACGACAAATTCGTCAACACAACATTCTAGATTCTCCTGAGACATTGATGAATGTTGTTAGATTATCTTCTAGACTTGTGTGGGGAAGAAGTGGGCAGAGGAGTAACACTCGAGTCAATGTGCAAACTCCTATTGCTGATAGAGACAATCGCCTCTCAAACATATTTCAGCATCTCTCTAATTCTCCAGAAAATGAAGCTGAGGTAATTTTTTTTTTGTATACTTATTTATTATATTGAGGTAATTTATGTATTATAATTTAGAACATCTCAGAAAGACTATTCAAATCATATTAGCCCTTCCACTAATTTGATGCAATATTAGCCCAACTCAAATAATCACAAACCACTTTTATTAGTTTTCAGCTTCCAATTACCAATCAAAGCATGATTAAACTCTCTTAGGCTATGAACACTCAACCCACCTTTTTCACCTTTTTCATGTGAAAGACACGTCGTAGCTCATTTAACGTAATGAATCTTGTGGGCTTCCTCACTATCTCCGCCCTATTAATAATTTAAAAAATAATTCTAAGCGGGAAATGGCATTTAAAAAAGCCCCGAAGAAGGAAATAAAATAAACTGCTAGTGCAACTAAGACAATTTTGAGAAGCACAAGGCTATCACCCATAGACAAGTTACACCTCTTAAAAATAGATAATCTCTTACATACCATTTTCATCAAAGTAGATCAGAACGATAATCTCTTCGAATTTCCACTAATAGGTAATCCCAAATATTTTAATGGCATTTTACCAAACTTGCAATTCAAAACAAAGGATGCCTCTTCTATCCAAGACAAACTAACATTTACTCTAACCAACATGCTCTTTTGAAAATGGACTTAGAAGTCCCAAAATCAATTCAAAAAGTTGTAAAATAGCCTTGATGGCTTTATTGTTCACCCAACTCTTTTTGCCCAAAATCAAAGTATCGTTGACAAATTGTAAACGTGATACCATGAAATTAGAATTTGGACCAACTTGAGGACCTATGAACAATCCTACTGCCACCAAAGCACAAAATAACGAGTTTAGGTCTTCAACGGCCAACAAGAACAAAAATGCTAATAAAGAATCTCCTTGTTTCAACCCTCGTCTGAAAGAAAATTCACCTGTTGGACTACCATTCACCAACATTGATGCTCAAGTCGAAGATATTCATAGCCCCAATCAACTGAGTCGTAAGCTTTTTAAAAGTCAACTTTAAACAAAATAAGAGTTCATTTTTTTTTCTAATGAATCACATATTTTAGAAGTCAACTTTAAATAAATAAGAGCTGCTTTTGATCTCCTCAATTTTGAATTCTTTTCTGGTCATAATTGTCTCCCTCTACCCTATAGATGAAAAATGAATTACCTAAATCTTTGGTTTAGGTAAATCAACCACTTTAAAATGATTTGAAAAATGCTCAAAAACAACATTCCTAATTCTCTAAACTCTTATTATACCTGAACTCCCTTCACCTCAAAATTGACTATCTCATTATGCTTCCTCCTTTGTGCTACCATTCCATGAAAAACTTTGAATTAGCCTAACACTCTTTTAACCAAAGAAATCTTGACTTTTACCACTGGATACTGCAATTCACAAAACATTTAACATTTAACTACAACAATCTCAGCTGAAATTAAAAATATCTTAATTTATGTATGTCTTTTTAAGTCATCAATTTAGTCCCTGAATTATTCCAAAATAATTAATGGGATAGATAACTAGATTTAGAGAAAATGTTTTAACTTCGCAAATTTTATAGATGAAATGATCGTTACATTTATCAAAAGATGTGCTAATAATTGACATAATAACACAACAAGTTCAGAAACTTGTTGGTCAAAATTATAACTTAGAAAAGAGGTTCCTTAATTTTAAAGGTTATACACAATTTTGGGTTAGGATGCTTTTGATTTTGGGGTTTAGGGTCCTCTAATATTAGTTGAGATAATATAAGCATATATGTTCTTGACTGCATACATACATGATGAACTAAATTTTTTATGCTATATATTATTTACAAAAGTGTTTTCTCTTTAAGAGATTCTTAAATACAACTATAGTTTTAAATTGTAGTTGCGTGATGCCATTTCCATGATGTCAAAATTCCATATTACATGTGATTGCAATTGCAGTTGTAGACGACAGTTTAAATTCATGTAACTAAATTTGTCACATGTACAATTTTTCCCATAAAATCACAGTATAGCAAATGTAAATAAACATCTCCTCCTGATCTACTGCAACAATATACTATTATACAACTTCCCAAAGCCTTTTATTGTGTTTCTTTATTGTTAATTTTAATATCCTTTGTGTTTTGTTTTGTATTAAATATGCAAATAATTAATATCACTATAGTGAGTAATCTTTCATGAGGTGGTAACTTAATAGGAAGAGTTTAGTATTTTTAAAATTAAGCACATAGTTCAAATCTCGGTCGTAAAATGATCAGTATCTCTTTATATTATTGAAAATATGAAGAATTATTTATTGATCAAGGTAAATTTTATGATGAACCTTCAAATTATTCTTTAATCTAACTATTATTTGTTTACTACTTTGGTCCATTGCATTAACCAAAGCTTTTGTCTCTTTTAGGACTAGGAGCAAAGTTTTTTTTTTAATCATTGTATATATTTTTCAATTATATATCTTCCTTTTTGGAATATATTTCAGTTAAACATTTTTGTCAAGCTTTTCTCTTGGGAAGAGAAAAGAGTACCAAATTTGGAGGAGCCATACCTTAGGTGCAAGGCTAAAATGTCAATAGATGAACTTTGTCAGGTTCTTCTTATTTTCTTCTCAAATACGGATTCTCTGAGGCATCAATTGTACGAATTCACGCAGGACAGCGTCACACAATTAGATTTCAAGTTTGGTAATTTTAGTTTTTAAAAAAATCAAAATCTATTTGAGATCTAGATTATTAAATCTTGATCAAACGGTAGCACAGTCACTAATTGCATGAATGCGTGCACTGACCGCAGAGAATCTAATTTTTTCTCTTGCATTATTATACGAGACATTTCGTTTTAGTGTGTTTTTTAATTATAAAATAATTTTCTCTTTGTAGTACATAGCGTCAAAAACCTCATTGCAGACTGAAGAAATTGAATTGTATATAGTAAATGAATGTGAACCCAAAATTATATTTGGTAATGCAAAACCCGACCCAAATAACATTAAGTCAGAATTCCTAACAAGAGGGGAAGTAACTTTGGTTGAACTCACTCCACATAATCTCAATCGTGGTTGTCTGGTAACTTATTTATTTTTCAAAATGGATAGAGTGTGTGTATACCAAAGTTTTAAATTGCAAATGTGGTCGTAATTGTAATTTTGGTTGTAATAGAATAAAAAAAAAAGGTTAACTCATATGGCTGCAATTATAATTGTGATGCAATTGTGTAGAACTTTAAAATATTTATACCTATTGCAACCATAAATTTTCAATTACATCTACATAGCCCTGCAATTTAAAATTGTATATAGTACATGAAAAGAGATATTATTCTTGTTTATTTGTTATCATTGTTTAAATGCTAAGGTGTATGTTTTTTGTTTTTAGGTCATAGCTTATAAGAAGAAGATGTGGGACTTAAATGTAGCGTTATGTTGAGCTCAATGATTTGAGCAACTGAATTAATTGGTACTTGATGAGTGCATTACAATATTATGGAAACTTTGTAGTTTATTTATGGTACTCTTTTCCTAAACAAAAAGGAAGACACTCAATTGATAAACTTTACAATATTATTTCCCAAATTTCTGAGCTATAGCTAGGTTGTTAGTGGTTGGTTTTCTTCACTATACCATAAACATTAGAATGATCTTTCTTGTTACATATTTTATATTAATTGTATATGGATTTTGATGACATATTCAGTTATGTCTTATGTTCGCATATAATATATTGTTGTTTTCACCTCGTAAAGCTTTTTTTCAATGTTTGAATTGTGCTTCCAAAAATATACTTTTTATAACAAGACAAGATACTGCATAATAAGAATGGCGTTACTTAGTGTGCATCTTGGTTTCAAATTACACATAACATCACATGATCTAGCGGTGATATTGTAGTTGCGGTAGTACCTGCAACTACACTAGGCTGCAATTATGGTGTGATTGTAGTCGTAGATGACAATAAAACACCGTAACAAAATATAGTTTTTAATACATAGTGTTAAGTTGATTATCTATCGTCCGAAGCAGAGGTCTATTTAGTGATAATTTTATAAATATAAATTAAGCTGTTTAGTATTTATATAAGTCGATTTTTTAAATAAATTAGCTAAAGAAATGAGATTGTGACAATATTGTAAATATGTGAAAGTTGTTTAATGTGCTTATAACAATAAGCAACTTGAGATTAATAATGAAAAAAAGCATATACCACAGCATGTTCTGGGATGGAATATCCTAAAAAATCCATTTTTCTCTACTTCATTCACGTTCATTCCTCCCTCTCCATTCCTTCTACTTCATCTCTCTTATTCTCTATTCAACTGCTTCCTCGTCGACATCCTCTCTCTATATTATCCACCTTCGTTGAGGTTCTTGTGTGTTTTTTGTGGTTTGTTGTTGTAACACCGTTCATGTGTTCATTGTTATCGCCATTGTTGTCGACACCGTTGGTGTGCGTGTCGTTCTATTATTTACAATATTTGTTGTTGTCACTGTCAACTTTAGGTCATTTTCTTTATTTTTCAATTTTTTTTTATTTCATAATTTCATTTGTGAAAGTAGGGGAAAGAGAAGTTATGTTATTAATGTGTTTTATATTGTTGTTGGAGTTGATACATTGTTTGTATTTAGCTTGCAATCTATTTTTTATAACTGGTGATATTACCCTGTCAAGTTCACATGTGTGGGATAAGAATACAAATAGTAGAGTTGAAGTAGAAAATAGATGAAAATTTAGAAGTAACTTCAAATAGGTTTATGTGTAAGAAGATTCATTGTTTTCCTATCTTGCAACAATAAGTTTGTACAAGGAAAAAGGTAAATTTAAACTACTAAATTGACTAATTTAATGGAGAAAATAATATTGGCATTTTATTTTTTTTGGATGATAATCAAATAACTTTCATACTGAAATGTGTTTACGATTCCATACTGACAAGATTACTTTGACAAAAAAAAAATTTGACATAGGATGACGAGGAGGATGCTATTGTCATGGTCAACTCAAATGTGAGTCTTCGCCATGTTGAGATGATATATAATATATATACTACTTATTGGTAATTTAATTATTACTCTAACTAAACGTACGTTATTTCCTTATTCATATTTTTTGACATTTGACTACATTTATCTGTTTTCAGTAATTTATTTACCTTATGCATTTTGTAGTTGATAACATATAATATACAACGCTATCATGCTGCTTTAATAGCTTAGCCATCCTAAAAAAATTGACATTTTTCTTCTATTTTAGCCTAGTTCTATGTCTTGACGTTTTTAGAATATGGAGTTGGTCATGATGCATTTAATTGTGTAATGCTATGTGCCTTTTTTTGGTTATGTGGTTTTCGAACGTATTGCAGACTTTACATAGGTGTGATGATAAAAAAAAATAGAGATGAGAAGTTATAAAGCATTAGCCCAACATAATTTGAGGAGTGAGTTTTTTCAACCTTAAAAGTAGTGTATGCTGATTTTTGATGATACATAAGGGGTCGATATCATTAGGTTATATTGTAAAATTTAGCAGACATATACTTAAATAATACACATTATATATATATATATATATATAATGTATACTTTATGCTCTAAATGATCGTATAAAATTATAATTGTTTATAAAATTTTGATTGGTATTAAATTTTATTTATATATATATAGGGAGGAAAAACTAATTTTTTTTACAAAAAAATAGACTTTTTAATTAGATTGATGTTTAACCGATTTAACAACGAATGATTTTGTTTGATTAACATCCTTGCAAATATAGTTTCACTTTAAAAGCAGTCCTTCTATCTAATTTCTTTTACAAAAATTGTAACACTGTTAAAACATAATCACTTTTGAACAAAAAAAACTCAAATATAATTAAATTACAACTTTTTTCAATCTTCTTTCCGTTGTAGAACTCCTCATGATGTATCGCAATTCAAAAAATAGAAAAATAAAATGAATTTGATTTAAGGTTCAACTTTGTCACCATAGTGAATTCTTTCATCGCCCCTTTACATTACTAGGACTAGGACTTGACTTTCTTGCACCTCCTCCCTCTAAAACCAAATTCTACTCCCACTTTTGGATTTTTATAAGAAGAAAAACTTTGATTGAGAGTCAATTCTAGAATCCACTATTATCCAACAAGTACCACCAAATGAAGAAAAAAAAATTATGGTAACGATGAATTTGAATACGGTGATAAATCTCAAATGGATGAAGATGTTGGTGACAGTGATGAGAATTATGATGAGGAAAAAGACTGAAACAATGAAGAAGAAGAAGAAGAAGAAGAAGAAGAAGAAGAAGAAGATACAATTTAGATTTTAGGGAAGAAGACTAAAATATTTTAGATTAGTTTTAGGTTAAAAAATGTTATAATTTAATTATATTTTGGTTTTGTGTGTTAAAAAATGGTTATATCTTAACAGTTTTAAAACTTTGGTAACAAAAATTAGATGGAATGACTATTATAAAATGAAACTATATTCATAAGGATGTTAACCAAACAAAAAAATTTATCCAAAATCAAAAAATATTATAATTGTAAAGACCAAAGACATATTTAAACATTTTTTAAGTCTGATGCAGAACCGACTTAACAGGTCATTTTTAACCGACTTAACAAGCTATTTATGCACTAGTTAAAACTACATTGCAATGTCGTAATGTAGTGGCATACATAGAATAATCAAAAATTAATTCATCCTCAATTGATATGCAACTTAATAATCAATGACTCTACGTGTAATCCTCTACTCTAGATTGTGGCAAGTACAAAGACTCTTTCCTACCCAATGAACAAAGAGTGTCTAGTTAGGGTTAACTAGTATTTTGCAAATTACCCTAGTAGTGATATGCATTTACGTAACATCATTCTTACAATTAATCCCCCAAAACTTTGTTTGAATGTCAATCGCAGATCTATCACGGTCACAAACTCTTTCATGTCCTTATTATGGATGTCAACATGTAGAACATATTCATCATCATCAACGTCAACACCATTTGGAAACATAAAACTCATTTATGATTTGTGTATAATAAAGCTATCATCATCATTGTATAAATTATATATCAAACATTTCAGTCAATTGTTAATTATCAACAATTAGTCATTATTACTATTGATTAGCCTTTATTATTCTTAGTTAACATCATGCTCTGTCTAATTGACTACCTATACTACTTAATCAATTACTTTTAATATCCTATTCATTATTTATCTTTCGTAATAGATTAATGATATGATATATCAACTAACTAATTTCAAAGAGAGAAAAACCGGAGAATCAACTCATGTATATTTCTGATTCAATGAACACGACACATTTACAAGTTTGGGGCTTATATACAAGAGTCTTGTATTCTAGAGCGATCCTAATGGTTTTGACCTTTTGGAGATACGTACCAAAAAGCACAACATATATAGAGGGCCATGTAAGATGAATTTGTAATATGAGTGAAGAATGGGTGGTCTACATAGGTTTGTTTGAATTTGAGACTCAATAATAAGGTAGATAAGCGATCATACCATTTCATGCCGGTTGCTTAAGCCCATATATAGATTAAGTTAGTTTGCAGACTTTTTTAGGAGCAATGAATATGAGACTAGAGAGCAGACACATAAAAACATCTTCCTTTAACTCTCAATACAAAAATGCATTGTTTACATCAAGCGGGTGGTAACTAAGGAATTGCAAATGTAATCTTTGAAAAGGATTGGTGTTTAATAGGGTCTAAGAGTGTGGAATCAGGAGTAGGTGTAGAGATGGAGGAAATAGGAAATTCCAAGAGAGAGCTCAAGTCTGGTGGTGAGGAATGTTTAGGCATTAATTCAAGTCCTGGTGTATAGTTGGGAGTAAGGGTGGGTAATCAAATTTTCAAATTATAAACCAGTGTTATATATGTATTTATTTGTTTATTTTGAGTAATATTACAAAACTTAGTGTTACATATGTATTTATCCTCGGTTCGGAGCACCGCCACCGGTGACAACATAGGGATTGAGCACTTGTCCAACGAAAAGGATTGTTCCGGTCAAATCTTCCCTAATTACAAATAAGAAAGGGTGGTCAGCTACAAAGTCTACTCGAGTTGGAACACGGAGACTCCTATACAATATAGTTGCAGCTGTGGCCGCAGCAGCTTCAGTGCCTTCTTCATTTACTTCAATGAAAGACTTGTGAAATATATTGGAAACACAAAGGTTTTGACCCGTAAGAGAGTCCACCATTGTAGTTAAACCTCCAGGAGAGAAAGGTAAAACTACTCCTAGCTCCTTCAACATATCAGAAGTTTCAAGTCCAAATGAAACATTGAATCTTGGAATCTTGAAGTCCCCTACTTCCACTTTTTCAAAAGGAAGCTTGTGTTCTAGTAGCTCAGATTCAGAAGTCACCTTCTCAACCAAAGCTGACAGCCCATCTTTTGCATCTGGAAGAAAAAAGTACATAGAAAATTGTCGCTTATCTTCACCTTGCTTATAAGGAATACGAAGAACTTTAAAACCATCGAAAGCACTAATAAACTGCTTCTTCTTGCTAGTCATGAAGGGAACTTTGACTGAACTGCCATTCAGAAGGTGAAAATCATTGTCTTTGGTTAACGAAGCATCAAACTTCTCAATCCATCTTCCATTAAAGTACAGTGCATTAGCAAAGATGAGCTTGGTTAAGCTGTTGACTGAACCTAGAGGAAGAAGTTCTTTAATAAGGCCATTTGTCTCTTTTTCCGCCCATAAATTCACTTCATTGGCAACTTCAACAGCCTTTAAAACCATATCAAATTTAAAAATGAGTTAAGGCTAACAGGTCTAGACTGATGCATCTAAATTAGAATACAAAGCAATTGTCACACATACCGAAACCCTAATTAATTAATAGAAAATAAAAGCAAAGAGGGGATTTGCATTCATACCTTGGTTTGGAAATCAACGGAAGCTAAAGTTGCTTTAAAATCAGTGGTGGCGATTTGTTTGAAAGAAGGATGAAGAGAAAGGGATTTATCAACCCATACACCGTCGACGAAAGAGAGGCGAGGTCCACCGGCGGGAGCAGCGTCGGTGAGCACGACAGAAACAAGCTGAGAGGTTAAGAAGTAGAGATGATCGGTGGATTTGGATCGGAGGAAGGAGAAAAGCTGATGTTGTGTGGGACCCTCAGAGCCAGCAGCGATGATGCTGAGTACAACTTGGAGACTCAAGGGTGAAAATACGATGTTCTCGTGTTTTTGTTCAGAGAGTAAATGTTTTGCGATGGTGAGGGAAACGTTTGTTTGCTTGCTGATTGATTCACGGAGGTCCATATTCTTCTTCTTCCGATTTGTTTATCTATCCAAAGAGTAAAGACTCAAACACTATTCTTCAGAGAGATTTTGTCGGTTTCTAATTCTATAGTAGATTACTAGTTTTTATACTATTCATTCCAATGCTTACAGATTAAGTTTCGAATTTTATGCTTCTGCTATTTTTGGGCTTTCAGACCCGCTTTGCATGCTTGCCAATGATAAAATAAAGCCCATAATAGATTCCAGTTTCCAACTATTAAAATATTTTTTGGAATAGGCCATTAGTGTGACCAAAATATCCTTATACATATAGGCTTATAAAATTGTTCGAAATCGTTAATCAATGCAAATAGGAAGCAGAAAAATATTATGTCTCGCTTATTTTTGTGTGTATAGATACGTAGGAGTGTGAAATAATGTATCAAATAAAAAGTGTTTTAAATTGAGAATGAAACAAGATTAAATTTTAATTATATAATTATATATAAATTATCATAATTAAAAATTATTTAAGTGATATTGTCATTTAAAAAGTTTATATAATTTTTATTATTTAATTTTAATTATTTATTATTTGATCAATGACGCACAATTTTTTTTCTTATTTTTTTATTATAAAAGGTCTCATATGTTATATTCTCTGTTATTTTATATTTTGAGTATAAAAATGTAAGTAATAATTCATAAATCATTTTCAATCTATCAAGTTAGTTCTATTTTGTAAGTAATTTATGAGTCAGTGTAGAATTTAAAATATTTTAATTATTTATTATCTTACTATATTTCAATGATAAAATAGAAGAGAAATTTATCATTTATAAATTTAAAATTATATATTTTCATGAGACTTTTACTCAATGGTCAGTTTGAGAGGAGAGGAGAAGACTTTTTTCTCCTTTTGAAACTAAACAAGTTATAAAATATTTTTAAAAGTGAATGAAGTATAGTTGAAATATTATATGACGTTATATCATATAACTTTTTTTTTAATTTAAATATATATTTTGGTCCTTAAAAATCTTTCTTTTAAATAGACCATAAGATTATTTTAGAGTTTAAAAGTAGAGGAAAAGAAAATGACATTATGAAATAGGAAGAAAGAAATAAGAATATGTCTTTCTTTACAATAAAACATTCTCTTAATTGAAAAAATCAAAAAATGTATTGGAAAATGATTTTTAAAGTTTAGATGAATATATATATATATATATATATATATATATATATATATATATATATATATATATATATATATATATATATATATATATATATATATATGAATTTATTAACATGTGTAATTGGAACCATCTAATTTTTTGCCAGTTTTTTCTATCAAAGTATTTTGAGGGGCTTTGCCCCTAACTATTCAACAAAAAAATAATATGTTATTGCTACAAACACTTGAGATTTAATCACCCTATCTCTCCTCGTACATACTAACATATTCAGCAGATGCATTGTGACTAACTACACAAAATGATTGAATCTTATTAGGTGATATGAACTATATTATATAGAGATATAGTTTGGTTTTACAAAAAATTTAATCGAATTGTTTATGTAAAAAATCAATTGTTTGATCCTCTCGTGTTAATCCACTCTAACCTCCATCACAATCTTTTCAATATTTTTTCGAAGACCTAATGTTCAACATAACACCACAAAATAAATATATATTATATATGTCAACCGTCTCCTCGTACTTATTTTCACACATCACATCATTCATATATATTGACCAACAACCAACAACCAGAGCAAGAAGACAACCGTCGACTATCATTTATATCAAACAAAAAAGAACTATTGTATAACATATTCAGTATTCGTTATAATACACTTGAGTCAGTTACTTAGTTACTTAATAATATCTATCAACAAAACTTCCAAATTACAAGCTTTGGGAATATATATACTCCGTTAAATCAAATATTCAACTGAACTCAAGATGGAAGTAGTTCTTCTACAATAGTTTTCCCTCGACATCCTCAAGAACAAGAAGATGAAGATGAAGAACAACAACAAACTCGTGATATAACAAGATGTCGTCAAAATCTCGTACCTACGAGAAAACTTCGACAATGTGGTACTGAAGGTTACCTTCAACATTTAGTTTATTATAATTTATAAAAAATTTGTATTGTTGTTTTTTATAAATGAATTTTAATGAATTATCTAATTTTTATTTGTTAAGTTTAATAATAAAAATTGGATGTAACAAATCTTTTTATCAAATGGGGATTTCTATATTTATGAAAATAAAATAAATAAAAATTCTACCAAACATCAAGTTGTCGTTATAAACGTGAATTTCTTCTAGGAAGTATACTTTGTGATGTGGCTAAATATCACAAGAAGGGGAGTTGAACAGGGATTTTGCTGTTTAAAAAAATTTCTAAGTGTTTTAAAAAACTATCCTCTCGCTGAGGATGGCTAGCTCGAGGATGAGATTCTTCAAATCGTTAGATCTAAGTTGAGCAAAAGAGTAGGAGTAGAGTAAGAGAGACACACACACAATTTTATACTGGTTCACCCAAAGATGGCTACGTCCAGTCCTCACACCCTTGTGAGATTTCACTAACTTTCAAACAGATCGATCCTCAACCCGAGGATGATTACAAACCGTGTATTCTTTAGCTTCACCAAGCTTACAATCAATTTCTGAATATTTCCAAGTGTAACTCATAAGGAAATTACAAAGTGATTTGAGAGTGATTGATACTTAATACTTTCTCAAAAGATTTACAAAGATATAGTGTAGGATCAAAGAAAGTAAGAAGTGAGGGTGTTTTGCTCTTGATAGCTTTTAGATGATAGATCTTTTTATGCAAGTCTATTGTGTATTGATGAAGATCAGCTTGCTGCAATTTATAGAGGTCTTGTGATATTCATTTCATAAGCCAAGCCTTTTATGACCGTTGGAAAATTCATTTGAGAAATGCCAAGGTTTTTCTTCATAATTATGAAAATGTCATTCAGCTCATTTGATATATGCATTCCATGTTCTAGTACGAGGTAGTTGTTTCCTTGGCTCTTCGGGACACGTGTTATCCTATTCTCTTCCCTTTCTTTAAGGTTTGAATATTGTGTGGAGTCATTTTCCTTCTCTTTCTTCAATGCCTTGATAAAGGTTCACATGTGAACTTTTTATCTTTCCTCCATTTAATGCCTTGTAAGAACATGCCTTGTAAGAACATGTGATGTCCTTTTCATTCCTTTCTTCAAGACTTTGTGAAGGCTTCACGTGAAGCCTTTTTCTTCTTTCCTTGCCATAAGACATGTGATTAATTTATTTAGGGCATGTTTGTTGTTGCCTTTTTGTATATTTGACTTTATAATCCTTTTGAATCACATAACAATACATGTAGCCTTTTGCCTATGACATGATGAGTTGTTTTCATAAAGTGTTGGGATGCTTTTTAAAATGTTGACTATAGGCACATGCTACTATCATCATTCCTCGTACCTTTCTTTTGCATTCTTGCTACTTTTCTTCAAAGGCCTTTCTTTGATTATTTTTAATAGTATTTTGCCTTTATTGAATGAATCAAACAATTCATTCTTTAATACTATTCTGCCCTTGTTGAATGAATTCAAATAATTCATTCTATAATACTATTATGTCCTTGTTTAATGAATTCAAAACCGTGAGGATACAGAACTGCAATTTCCTCAGCTCGTGAGGCCATCCTCGGCATTTCTATACTTAGCATTTAACTCAAAATTTTCTTCTTTTTCCTTGATGAATGATAACCTGTTTTCTTATATGAATACACTCAAACACACAGATTAGTCATTAAATACAATCATAATCTTTTAGTTAATTTTGTTATTATTAAAACCAATTTAGAGAGATTTTGTCTCAACAATCTCCCCCTTTTTGATGATGACAAAATTCTTTAGATTATGATTTTTGTTTTCTTCTTTTTCCTTGATGAATGATAACCTGTTTTCTTATATGAATACACTCAAACACACAGATTAGTCATTAAATACAATCATAATCTTTTAGTTAATTTTGTTATTATTAAAACCAATTTAGAGAGATTTTGTCTCAACAATCTCCCCCTTTTTGATGATGACAAAATTCTTTAGATTATGATTTTTGTTTTATGTAGGAATGAAATAATTAAACTCCCCCTCAATCATACAAGTGGTAATTTTGAAAAATTTCCCTTTTAACATTCAAGTAAAAGCAATTTTTTGAAATTATTCAACATTGAGGTAAATAGAACATTCATAAACACCTAAAATAAATTCCAGCAACTTAAGCAAAATACCATAGGTTCATGAATTCAGCCATAACATCAACAAACATAATTTGAGTTTAAACAACCATAACATCAGTAAGCAAAACATAATATAAGTTTAAACATAAGACAAAATATAGTTCATAATCTAACTCCCCCTGAATTAAGTCAATATCAAAAAGCATAAAACAAATTAAAATAGAGTCATTCAGTGGAAGATGAATCTTCAGATGATGAAGATGTAGAGTTGGGGGTAAAAGAGAACTGGGCCGGTAGCATAGGAGGTTGATCATGTGCAGCAGCTGATGAACCCAAATGTTTGGTAACCCATTCTAGAATGAGCCCAAACTAAGCGATGGTTTTTTGAAAGTGAGAAAAGTTAACCAACAATTTCTTTTGGTCTTTCCTAATGGTCTTTAGCAGCTTTAAAACCCTTTTGTTTTCAGTTCCTGCCGATTTCATGCTAGTGGTTGGATCATCACGGGCCCTTTTGGATTTTGATCTTTTAGCCTTATCCTTGGTGAAATTTTCAAAATTTGGGGCCAAAGGAGATTTGGATTTTTCTTGTAAATCTGGACCAGAATTAGATAAACCAAAATTTGGAGAGATAGGAGAAGAGTTCAAACTTACTTGAGATGGTAATGTGGATTCTTTCGCATGCATGTTCCTATGAGGACTTTTGGAAGAATGATGATCGTATGATACGTTCAGATCAAAGAATAAATCCTCACCATCACCATCCTTAACTGGAGGAGTGGCAGTATGTGTTGATGAATCCTTACTGACTAGTGGAGATTGGGGAAGTGTTGAGCCAACAGAGTTAAACGAGGGGGTGCGAGAATGAGATAGTGGCGAGGCATACCTTTGTTTCTTTGAGGCAGTTTTTTCTTTCCTTGAGATAGGGTTTTGTTCAAGCAAGATAATGCACATTTGTTTAATGTTTTTCATATAAAAGAAATTATTGCACTGAATACTCTCTTCATCATCAAGTGGTACCTTAAAGAACTTAAATTTTGGTCAAAATCATACCAAAGGGAGCTGATCGACCCACAATGGCAGCATTCAACATGTAGCTGAATATGATATTGCCCAAATGAAGAGGTGTTCTAGTCAACAAATGATGAAGGATTAGGATGTCAAGTTCAGTTACCTTTTCATAGCTCCCAGCTCGAGGTGCTATCGAGTGAACACAAATTTTGTGATAAATCCGACACATAGGAGGAAGGTTTTAAGCTACAAGAGGTTTTCGAGGATTTATCAGGATGTTTTCAAGAACTGAAGTTCGAGTGACCATATACTGCATATACCAAGTCTCAACAAAACAATGCGCTCCAGCATCTTGTATGTTAAGGATTTTGCATAGTGAAGTGGGGTTTACGTCCAAATGTACTCCCTTAAGTACAAAACTGAAACTTGTGCTTCCTTTACTAGCCTTGAGTATTGCGGTTCATTCACTCTAAAAAAGGGGGTCCAGCCGAACTCATCAAATATTTTTACAACATTAAAGCCACCATTTTTCAAGTTGATTAGATCAATATGCTTGCCATGGACTACAGATTAGATCAATATGCTTGCCATAGATCAATAATCTTTAAATCAATTTTAAGAAGTTAAATCTAAAAAAAAATTAAATCAAATTTGAATTTGAAATAAAAAAATACTAATTAAAATAAAATATAGTAAATGCTCTACCCGTCCAACCGAAATCAAATAAAACTGCATTAAACAATGCTACTGCATATTTTGTGAGTTACTATTCTGTTTTCTCCTCCTGCTGCAACTTCAAGCTTCCAACCACTTCAAACTCTTGGTTAGTTGTTTCTAATATTACTTTTTCGTTGTTACTTGTTATGATCATCGTGAATTTTAATAAAAAGATCTCATTCGAATCCATCAACGATCTAACAAAGGTTTCCATGACCATCAGTAAAAAGAATTTGAAAAACAGAATGTCGTGTTTTTGCCATTGATGATATCTTAATTTAATCAGAGCAAGAGGAAAGATGAAGAACACCTCATAATTGTGCTACAAGCATTCAAAGACAAAAGTGTATTTGCCATATTTGTCAAAGTGTGAGTTTTGGTTAGAAGAATTGAGTTTTCTTGGATAAGTTATTTCTAAGGGTGGAATAACAGTAGATGCAACAAACTGGAGTTTGTTAACATTGGAAAATACTAAAGAATGTCTCTAAGATTAATAGTTTATTGGGATTGACAGGTTATTACACAAGGTTTATTTAAGAATCTCTACTCTTGTAGTTACACTTGACTCGTTTGGCAAGGAAAGATCAAGTTTTCTTATGGGGCTTAATTAAGATGTGAAAATCATTTTTAGAAGTTGAAGGAGAAGCTAACGACAACACCTGGTGTATTGTGATGTGTCTTCAAAGGACTAGGTGGGATGCAAGATAAAAGGGTAGTTGCTTATGACTCAAGATAATTGAAAAAGAACATAAAAACTATCTAACACATGATATAGAACTAGGAGCATAAATATTTATTCTTAAGTTGTAGAGGCACTTTATCTATGGAGCACTTAATCTTTAGTATTAAAAAAAAAAGGAGTTGAACACGGGATAACATAAATGGATGAAATATCTAAAGAATTATGATTATTGATTTATGCTACCCTCTTGGAAAAGAAAGTGTAGTGGCATATTATTTGAGTAGGAAGTCTTTATTTTGTGTTAATTTGTTGATTAAGCATATGCAAATGTGGAAGAATTTAGACACTTGAGCTTGAATTTTGAGCTAATGTCATCAATCGTACCACTTGAAATGTTATAGATTACAAGTACCTTGATGGAACAAATAAAAAGGGTCAAGATGACAATCAATATTTGAAGTACCAAAGACCATTCATTGTGCAAAGCAAAAAAAGTGAACTCATAAGGACAATGTGTGTACTTGATGTCCAAGATTTGAAGAAGTCAATAATCTTGAAATAAGGACATAAAGAGGGATTTGAGTATTCATCCAGAGTCTACCACCAAGATATATCAAGATTTGCAGAAGATATTTTGGTGTCTTGCAATAAAGAAGAGTATTGTACATGTAATATATGCTTGCTTGACATTCTAGAAACCTAAGATTGAACTTCAAAAATAGTCTAGAAAATTGAAACTGATAGATATATCTATCTGAGTTTTCTTGATATGAAAAGGATTAACATTATACCCAAAATTAAGAAAACAAGACTCTCATTCACAATAGTACAATCATATCCTGTCGTGAAACAAGACAACTCTTCACCAAATTTTTCAATTGTATACCTTTCAAACGTATACTTTAAAAAATTTAATTCCAAACGAAATTTTTGGAACTTCAAATTTAACTATCTATCATTTTTCAAATCATTCTAACGATGGAAAACTATAGTATTAAATTAATTCATATTATAGAAAAAGTTAAAACTAACCATCAAAATAAATTTAAATGCAAATTTCGTAAACTATCAAAATCACATGGAATAAACATGGAAACTTATATCATGTTTGCATATATTTGAATAACTATGCATATATTTGAATAATAATTGCATATATTTTTGTATCTTTCACCATGATCATTAATAAATAATTATGCGAGTGTTCATGTCTTTTAAAATTGCAGGTATTAATTAATAACAAATAAATCAAAAATTGAACCTAAAGATTGTTGGATCTTATGTTGGGAATACGCTGCAAAACTTGAACAAGAAGATGATAAAATTGACGACGATGAAAGTTGCACAAATAAATTACAAAGTGTGTGTATCACACTAAGCTTTAAGTTTGATTCGCCACACCAATTTATATATATTGGTGTTGAGACAAAATCTCAATTAAATATTTTAATGATAAACAAAACAAAAGATTAATCAAAGATTATTAATTATGATTCTAAATGTTTTGATTTTTAACATGTGCATTTGAGTGTGATAAGATAGGTATCAAAAGATTGATTCTTAAAGAATGAAGATTGACAAAAAGATTGATTCTTAAAGAATGAAGATTGACAAAAAGATTGATCTTTTGAAGACAAAGATCAATCTGAATATTTCTGCCAATAATACAAAGAATATTCTTAGCATTAAAATCAATCTGATCATTCCTGGAAGCCACATTCACTCTCATAGAGAATTAGCAAAAGAATAGTTAAAAACACATGTGTTCAAGAATTTTGAAGAATCAAAGCTTACTTCAAATTAAGGCATAATGCAAAGATCATTCTTTACATAAAGAAAGTACAAGTACAAAGCTACATGTAGTGAAGTACACTACTGATTTGAACCTTTTAAAAGCCTGTGCACATAACTGAAAAGGACATAATCAAGGCTGACATACTAACACAATGCATTGGGAACAAACTATTTTCATAACAGACCAAAAGATCAATCTTAGATCGATCTTTTGATGCAGCAGAACAATCTTAAGCCATGATAGATTTTTCAGCAGCTCTTTTATGACAGCTGGTCCTTTTTCCAACGGCCATATTAGTTGTCCTAAGCTCTTTAGAACTCTATAAATGCAGCTGCAAACTGAAGAACAAAACACAACAATCTGCACCAAGCAAAAGATCAATTTCGACGATCATACTCAAGTACTCCAATTCTTTTTCATAGCTTGTTGTTCATTTTTTCATTTTTGGTGCAGCAATCATTCTAATATTGGTTTATCAACATAATACATTACTCAAACAAGTGTTGAGTAAATAGTAAATTCTAAACAGCCCCAACATCATCACTTTGTAACTCAAGATTGTTTTGACAAATCTTGAGTAAATTGTAAAATCCTTTAAAGCTTGAAAGACATGTTGTTATAGTCTTTACAAATAGTAAGGAATAAATCCTTTCTAGATAGAAGGGTAAGAAGTGTGTAAAGTGTAAAATTGATCTAAAGAGAAAGTGTACATCAAGAACAATCTAGCCTTTGAGCACATAGTGGAAAATCTCACTCGTGTGAGGACTGGACGTAACCCGTGTTTGGGTGAACCAGGATAAAACTTTTGTGTACTCTTTCTATCTCTCTATTTGCTTATCTTTGAACAATCATATTTTGGTAAAACTGATATTAATTTTTTTTTAACTAAAGATTGATCTTCTGCAAAGATTGATATTTTGAGTAAAAGATTGATCTTTATCACTGCAAAGAACAATCTTAACCTGAGATATAAATTTTAAAATAGAATTTTTTAAAAAAAGACAATTATAATTCAAACCCCCTTCCTTATAATTGATATTTCTACTTCAATTGGATGCAAACAACTTAACCGGTGAATCTTCCTAACGATACATTGAAATCCTTGACGTGAATTGCACATTTCACATCAAACTTATCGATTAATGATAGTTTACAGAATAAAATTCTTTTTTAAATTATCTTTTTAGTGATGGTCATGAAAACCTTTGTGATGAAGACCTAAAATTAGCTAATTATGAGGAAAAACAAAGAATATTTTAAGTCAACACTTTATAATAGTTTTTAGTTTTATTTGTGTTTAATTTGAATTGTAATAATTCTAGTTAAGTGGTGTAAGCCTAATATAGGTCTAGAGAATTGGCTTTTGGCCCATTTTAGAAATAAGGTAAATCCTTCTTTAAATATTTTGTAAGGGTCTCATTTTGGATAACAAATCCGGTTCTAGAAATTCAAAAGTCTAAATTGATTATAAAATGAAAGGAATTCAAATATGCAGAGAAAAAAATCTAAAAATACTAGTGCTGCGAAAAAGTGATTCTCCACAAAAGCACTTTTGAAAAAAAGGTATTTTGCAAAAAAAAATACAAAATAAAAATACCAGAGTTGTTCTTAATGAAACATCAAATATCTGTTGTATTCTTCTTATCTCTTTTAGGCATTGCAAGTTTGATTTTAGTATCTTACTTCCCATATATTTGAACCACTTAGCCATTTGATCTAATATTTCTTATTTCTTTGATAATCTACTTGAGTGTATCTTCATTTACCTATTTTTTTTTCTTGTTTGTCATTTTAAATTCTCTTAGTTTTGTCTTAGAGTTTTCCTTCTTGATACTCTTGTGTTGATAGCTTTTGTGGACTTGTTACTTTGTGTTTAGATTCTTTGATTTGGATTCTTATTTGGGTTCTTTTTAAGAACTTGAAAGAGGAGTTTGAGTGGAAAAAAGCAGGAGTACACATCATTGAAGAAAAAAAAAGCCATCATTGAGTGATATACATGAATGCTACATTTCTTGAGTGTAAACACTTAGTGAGTGGTGAGGGTTTTATTTGTATTTGCGTATCTTGTTCTTGTTATTTGCTTTATTATTGTGATACTCATTGATTTGTTGTTTTTTAAATCATGAGTGAAAGTGAACCAAATCCCCGTTATCCTAGAATCACTTATCTTATGGGTCACTTTACAAAAGTATTGAATACTCAAACGAATGCCTCAAGAGAAAAGTTTGTGAATCAAAGAGATAGAGATCTCATCATGGAAGATCTTCTCAAAATAAAGATAGGTTTGAAATTGAGAAAGAAAGAAGATATAGATGTTATGATGAGAAGGAAATGAGGTATGAGAGGATATTTAGAGAAAAAAAAAGAAGATGTGAAAACTATGATGAGGAGGAGATGAAGTATGAAAGGACAGATAGAGAAACAAAAAGAAGATATAGAGATTATGGTGAGGATGAAATGAGATATGAAAAGAGAGATCGGGCAAAAACAATGAGGCAAAGGGATTTTTAAGAGGGATGGTACAAAAGAGGCAAAAAAAAAAGTATCTTAGAGATTTTGTATTGGATCCACAGTATGTGAAATATCTTAATGAAAATGGATATACAAAAGAGGCAAAAAAAAAGTAGAGAAACTAACCTTGAGAGAAAAAGAGAAAAACAAAGAAAAGAAAGAGAAAGGGGAAAAAAATAAGTTAGCCTTGAGAGAGAAAGTGAAAATTAAAGAAAAGAAACGTGAAGTGGAACAAAATTTGATAGACAAAGAGCAAGAAATTGAGTCTAACTATTTTCCTAACTTTGTTGATTCTTATGTTCAAAAGTTTGAAAATAGGTCCCCAAAGGAGGAATGCCTACAATACGTTGAAGTCAAAGGTGATTAGCCAAATGTTTCTCAAAAGGATCCTTGCAAAAAAAATCTTGATTTTAATCCTAACAACTTTAATTCTTCTACTACTTCAATTCACATTTCTCTTAAATTGTTCGACAAATTTCTTAAGAATGTGTTGAGATTCTTAAGAAATATTTGTTTGCTAACTTAAATATTTACTCTTGTGTGAACAATAAAGTTAGTCTCTTAAGATTTTCTATGAAGGGTAAATGTTTTCATGTGAAATTAGTTGATAGTTGAACTACTACACCTTTACTTACTCTTTCTTTTATTGACAAATCTTTAAACTTCTATATGGTGCTCCTAATTTGTTTTAGAGACTTGTCTTGTTCAAAAAGAACATCCATTTGTTTATGATAAAAGGAATGTTCATGAAGCTCAACCTGCATTGAAGCCTTTGAAAATACAAAGTAACTTCATGTTTGTCTCCAATTCCAATCCAAAGAAGGTAACATTGGTACTTAATGTCAATTTCAAGAGGTATTATTTTATCTTTATCTTGAAAACTCGTTA
Source organism: Cicer judaicum (assembly GCA_037974835.1). Taxonomy (NCBI): domain Eukaryota; kingdom Viridiplantae; phylum Streptophyta; class Magnoliopsida; order Fabales; family Fabaceae; genus Cicer; species Cicer judaicum. The sequence goes on along the minus strand of JBBPBS010001171.1, from coordinate 1,614,372 downwards.
TATTGGAAATGAATATATTGGATTGTTGAATGTAAAAAGTGGAGTTGTTTTTCACCTACTTGAGACACATACCTTGGATTATGTCTTCAAATTCAGACACTTCAGTTTTAGTCAAAGCAAACACTCTACAAGTTGAATATTATGTTTTTGAAATCACATCCATCAGAAGCTAACTTCCTCTTAATTGATGGAGTAGGATTCCTATTGAACTTGAACGATTCGACTCTACTTTTATCATCCTCTTCATACATTATAATGATCTTGTATAACATTATTCCGAATAAATTTCGAAATCAAAACATGCGGAAATAATAAAGTGTTTAAGAGCTCTGAAAAAGATTACACGCTTATTAAAATCGGGAAAAATAATATTTTTTAATTACATAAATGTTGTGATATTTTAAAATGACAAATAATTTAAGGCAAAAATATTTCACACGCAACAAAGGAGAAAGGACTAAAGATATAGAAGAGTTGCATTATTTTGATATAAATTATCTGCCATTAAGTCTACACATACACTCTCCCCATAACAAACCCACAAACTGAAAAAGAAGATAACAATAAATGGCAAACAAAACATGACATCAGAAATGAATAATATTCTTTACTTGATCCTCACACCATTCCATATTCATCATTATCAGGCAGAGAATGGAACAAAATGTGGAACAGGCTTACACTTGAGTGGTTTAGCCAAAAACACAGTAACCCTTCCAACTTCAGACATATCAATCTCATTACTCTTACCATCATTCACAACCCAATCATAACATTGTACCAAACTAGCAAGTGTTGCTTGGATAACAAGCAAAGCAAGTGAAGCACCAGGACAACTTCTTCTCCCACTACCAAATGGCAAAAGTTGGTAATATTGTCCCCTAACATCAATTTTACTCTTGCTAGGATCATCACTTAGTAAGAATCTTTCAGGGTCATAGACTAATGGGTTGTCCCAATAGTTTGGATCCCTTCCAATAGCCCAAGCATTGATGAAAATCTTGGAATGTTCTGGAATATCATAGCCATCCACTTGGCAACTTCTTATAGCTTCTCTTGCAAATATTGGAGTTGGTGGGTGAAGTCTAAGAGTTTCTTTCACTACTGCTTGGAGATAAGGTAAATTTGGTATGTCTGATTCTTTAACAAGCCTTTCTTTGCCAACAACTGAGTCAATTTCTTCTCTTGCTTTTTTGAAAACTTGTGGATTTCTTATGAGCTCGGCTAGTGCCCATTCTAACACACTTGCTGGTCCATTTGTTCCTGCAATAAACATGTCCTGTGGAATAAATTAAGTAATGTTAAATGTAGATTTTATTGCATCTTTTGAAATTTCAAATAGCTATGTCTACTTTAATAATTCATACTTTTATGATGTTGTTTAAGTATCATGTAAAATCATAGGCATATTTGTAAAATATTTTTTCCTCAATCAAAATTGAGTTGCAGATTAATCTAAAGTGTTCGGTTTCTTTTTGGATTTAAATTTTTGATAAATTCTAAGTGAACCACCTTATAGGTGATCGACCGTAGATCAATGTCTAAAAGTCATTGGAAAATCTAATAAAGATCAATGATACTTTTTGTAAATAAAAATTAACGATTCTCTTCATCTTTAAGATAGAGACGGTGATTTTATTGGTGTTAGTTCAACAATTTGAATTTTGGAGGACACATTTGTTTTCTTTTATTTCTATCAAACTTTTATCGATCGAGTTGTTGTCTCAGTCGTAAAAATCTAGAGGACCATTAATTTATATTATAGAGGAAAAATCTGGTGACTTTTAAGTACTAATCTATAGTAGATCACTCATCAAAATGGTTCATAGTAACATCCACCTAGATTTTATCCTATCAAATATGTTAAGAGTTATCTAGTGAACGAGATATAGACCGAAAAATATTTATAATTGAGTTAAACACAACTCAAATATGCCAAGAGTCCCCTTACAAACAGGTTTTTAAGGTTAAGTTAAGCACAACTCAAATTCTAAGTTGTTACCTAGTCTATCTAAAATCTGTTGAATTATCCACTCGTAGATTACTTAAATCCCGTTCTATATATGCTAGGAGTTTATTAAGAGTTTTATATTTGATGAGATATGATCTAAAAAAATTATTTACAAACGAGAGACATCCTTTAAAAATATAAATGATTTTATAAAATTGAGTTAGATGTAATTTAAATGCAACAGAAATCTAATCGTATGGGAAAAATAAATTTTGGGAAAAAGTAAATTCAGTTTTCGTTTTCATTAAAAAAAATATTGATCGAGTGTGGATAGAGGAAAATTTTCACATTTACTTTTTAAAAGATAATTTTATGAAATTTACATATGGTTTTCATATACAAATAAATTGTGGGCTCGTTTGCATAATATTCCAAAAAAATCATTTTGTATTCCATAACTTAAAAATTCTTTCAGAAATTTTTTAAAAAAGGTTTAAGCTATTTTCTGTTTGTCTTAATAAAAATCACTTTTTAAAAAAATTGATTATGAAAAATAAATCTTTTGAGAAATTAATAAAAACAACTTATTTAAAATAATTTTTATATTATCATTTTTATATAGTTGATTGAATTTATTTGAGATTAACTCTTCCAAAACTTAAAGTATAAAATATATTGACCACAATTACAACTTGATCATTGATAAAATTAGAAAGTTGACATAAATATGTGCAGCTTATGATATAAACCATTTGATCTCACATGAATGTTGATTTTATTGACTGATTTGATGCTTGGATTGCATAGATTATCAACTGCATGCAATTCAGATCCATAGTCATAGTGATAAATTTGCAAACTTGATTTATTAAAAATATATATAATGATGTTATACGATTTACATAGCCCATCCCACCTCATCTATTAGAAATTATTTTTGTTGAGATCTACCCTTAAGCCAACTCATATTTGAAAAACTACTCAACGATTTAACTATATAATTTACATTTCTTGTGTTTTAAGACAATCTTACATCATCTTAACACATGTACATACTCTAAACAAGTTCACAAAGTTTAGCATATGATTTGTCCAATATTAAAAGAAATTAAATATTGTTATCATCAAACTACTTAAGCCTATTTCATGCATGCATAAAAGTTTAGTCCAAAACCAAAAAAAGGTATAACAATATAACAGAGTATATATATAATAAAAAAAGAGGGATAAAAAATTTCATACCAGAGCAAAAGCTTTAGCACTTTCTCTAGTGAGTTTACTATCAGCTTCAATCAAGTTCAACAAAATATCAAACAAATCTTTTTTCCTATCACTATTAACACCCTCTTTTGCTCTAACCTCTTCATGCTCCTTCAACACTTTCTCCATCATTACATCCATGTTATGATGTGCATTTCTATTCCTCTTCCCAAATCCTTGTAAATCTAAAGGTCTCATAAACTCAATTATATCACCCAAATTAAATGCACCAAGAAGTTCACCAATTTCCCTAATTAACTTTCTCAATTTCCCAACTTCATCACCCATCCCATTACTCTTTTTTCCCATTGTCATTCTAGAAATTATATTATTTGTGTGCCTTATAAGTTCTTGTCTCATTTCAATTTTTTTACCACTTTTAGATATCTCCAAAAGGGTATTCAAAAATGCTTTAATTTCATCCTCACGAATACTAACAAAATGTTCAAGAGTTTTTCCACTAAGAAGCTCTGTCATACAGAGCTTCTTAAGGAACCTCCAATAATTTCCATAAGGTATGAAAAAATAATCGGCAGCACCATAAGTTAAATTCTCACTTGCAATCATAATAGGTCGGTTGCAAAATGATTCTTCATAAGTTTTTAAAATATTTTTAGCACTTTCAGCTGATGATACAACTATGACATGTTTTGAACCAAGCATAATATGCATTAAAGGTCCATAACGAATTGAAAGTTTGTAAAGTGCTTGATGAAGGAGTGATCTAAGATAAGGTGCATGACCTAAGAATGGTACCGAAATTGGAGGACCAGGTGGTAGTTTATAACACACGGATTTTTTGAAAATAATTGATTTAATGAAAATTGTGGAAATGAACCATAAGAGAAATAATACTAAGTAGCCTTGGATTTCAAGCATGGTTGAAATAATTGAGTTTGTAAATTGGTGACAAAATAATTTCAATTTCAATTTCAATGCCAAACTCAAAATTAAATTGAACTCAACCTATGCTTAAGATGAGTGTAAAGTTCAAAAAAGGGTGGAACATAAATAGAAGAGTGATGTTGTATTGGTGTGGTCTTAATTTGAAGTTGTACTTGTAGTAGTATTCACTGAACTTAAAGAATCGAAAATTTAGGATATTAATTTTTGCGATCCTCGTGGTCGAATATTTTAATCAGAAAACTATAGCAATGTGGCCTCGTGTAGCATACTATAACTTCAATGCTGCTGACGTATGTTGTCGGCTTACGGTGTGCGATAGATCTGTTTTTTCTTTTTTTTTTGAATGCTGCTCAATTTTTTATATATTTTATTTTAACAGAATGTTTTATTTTTATCTATAAAAGATATGTACAGAGGAATTGCAACAATTATTCATAGATATTTAAAGAAATGTTTGTAAAATTTAAATTATCTCAATTAAATAATAGTTATTTTTATTAAATTTGATTTTTTTTACTCTCAAATAAATTGTATTTTTGATATTATTATTGATTTCTTTCTCCCTCACTGTATGGATCGATAAAAAATTTATTGTTATTTCTGGGATTTTAAATTTTGGTTTATTTCTATTCTTTTAAAGTTTGACCCCTTATTTAAAAAAAAAATTGTAATTTGTCCTGCATTTTTTAAAGACTAAAATGTCCCTTTATTTTACAAAAATTGATAAAAAAAATATTAATTAAATATTCATGAGGAGAAAGAAAAGTATAAAAACTTAATTTAATTTGTTTGTGTACTCTTTTTTAAAAGAATTATCCGCGTATCTAATATAATTTTATTATATTGATTTATAACAGTATCGTTATGAATATCTGCGTAAAGAGATGAATGTAATTGAATAAATGTATAATTATTTTGTTAAATTAATGGTGCATATCAACTAAAATCCAAAGATATAGGCCTTGTTTCGTAAGTTACAGGATTTCGTCGTTAAAATTAACTGATAATTATTAAGTTTATTGAATGTTTATTAAAATTAATAATTCAATTAGTTTTAAAATATAAAATAATATAAAATGACACTTTTAATTAAAAATAAATTTCATTAATTAATGTTTAAAATATTTTAAAAGTAATATTTTAAAATTTATTAGTATGGT
>JBBPBS010001171.1:1555699-1608886 GCA_037974835.1 Cicer judaicum | reverse complement strand
AATTATTTTTAAATTTAAATTACTTATAAATTTTAAAATTTTATTAAAAATAATTTATTTATTAATCAAATTTATTTTTTATTTATTTAGTTTGTTTATTTTTTAAAAATTTTAATAATTAAATTATTTACTTTAAATTATTATTTATTAAAGTTACTTTGAATTATATAAACTATTTATTTACATTATTTTAAAGTTTTAAAATTATTTATTTTAAATTATAATAAATAAATTATAAAAGGGTAAAACTTAATTTTAATTACAATAATAAAAGTAAAATTTGAAAGAAAAAAAAATGATAAGCTATAAGCTACTTACTAACTTATCAAAAAATGCTATAAGCTATAAGCTCATAAACTATAAGCTCATGAACTATAAGCTCATAGATGATGGTTAACAACGAAGCTTATTGTTGAGATAAAATCATAAATCAAGTGTTTTGAACATAAGCAAATAAGTTAATTAATTTTTAATTATGATTCTGACTATGTTGATGTTTAACTTGTGTTCTTGAATGTTTTATTCAAAGATAGATAATTAAATACATTGATACATGCACCAATCAACAATCACACCATGATATAAATCAAAGGAACATTGTGTCTTAACTTAATTAGAAATTGATTACAGGACCATTATCAATAATCAAGATCATTTTGGTTTATAAAAGTATCATTATGGATTATCAAGATCATTCTAGTTAGTTTGTTTTAATGACAGAAGTAGAATGAATCATTCCCCATGGTCTGGATCTTAAGATAAACAAATATCAAGACGATTTAAAACTATATTCAAGCTTAAAAGTCTAGCTAAAAGGCCAAAATACGAAGAAGAAAAAAAACAACATCAAGATCAATCTCCAGATTGATGAGCTATGAACAACTACATTTATGACAACAAAGGATGAAATGACATTGTTGTTGCACCTTTTACAAAAAGTTCAACATGCTTCTAAGACAAAGGACTAATATTAGGCAGCTACCAAATCACCCAGCCATACTTTTCATTCAACACAGAACCAAAAACATTCTAGTTACAAAGAAGAACATTCTAGTTATAAAGAAGAACGTTCTATATTAAATAGCACACATGTCTAATAAATCTCACTCTGAACATGTGATTTCCTTAGGTTTAGTAACGACTATAATAAGTCTTTTCTAACATTCTCCATGACTATAAAAGGAACATCAAGGTGAAGACAATAACAAAATTTTTCAGTGCAATCATTTCATTACTAAAATAATCATACTTGAGTAAACAAACTCTTCAATCAAGCAAAAACTCCAACTCTCTCTTACTATATTCAAATATCTCTTTATTGAGTTATTAAAAATCAATCTCAAACAAGTGTTGAGTAGATTATGATCCTACAACATTTTATCATAATATGATTTGAAACTCAAGTCTATCTCTTTAGATAGTTTGAGTATATTAGAAAAATCCTTATAGTGATTAAAAGGTACCTTGTAAAAATCCTTTATGAACTAAAAGATAATTGTAAAAAAAAATTCAAGGTTGAAAAGGTAAATGTTGTAACTGATCAAGAAAGATTGTGTGAAAACAAGAATGTTCTGGTGTGAAACATATAAGTGGAAAAACTCACAAATTGTGAGGATTGGACGTAGCTCACTTTGGGTGAATCAGGTTGTATGATTTTCTTAGTGATATCATTTATCATATCTCACTCGTTATCAATGATCACGTAGAAATAATTTGTTTAATTTGTTTTTAATTAATCAAAAGTGTTCTATATTTTTATGTGCAACTAAGATTGATCTTGAGTTAATTTAAATTAAAAGCAAAAACTAACATTTTAAAAAGATATCACAGTTCAAACTCATCTTCCTTATGATTGATATTGCTCTTTCACTTATAAGCATGTTTCTTAGTTTTGTTAAATAGAGCGATGTATATATGACAAAATTAAGTGAAAGCAAAAACTAACATTTTAAAAAGATATCACAGTTCAAACTCATCTTCCTTATGATTGATATTGCTCTTTCACTTATAAGCATGTTTCTTAGTTTTGTTAAATAGAGCGATGTATATATGACAAAATTAAGTGAAATATTGATAAAAGTTATACAAAGACTAAACTAAAAGTATATTTTTAATAGTTTTTAATAATAATATTTTCTAAATATCATGAGAAATATAGATATTCAAACATTTGATATTGACTATTATTAGATATCTTAGTTTTATAGTTAAAGAATTAATTAAAATTAGTATTTTTTTTAATTTTTTATATATAAAAATGAAAACAATTATAATTCACTAACTATAAAAAAAATCACATGTAAGACAATTCTTTATCATTATTAATAAGTAAAATTTAGTATTTTTATAATATTACTCACTCAATCAAGACACCGATATTAAATTGGATGTATAATGTTTTTTTGATATTATTTTATCTAAATACACAACAATCAGATCATGATTATTTAAATATTTTTAATGTACTTTACTATTTTTTCCTTTACATCTCATAACAAATAGAAGAAAATAATTAATTTTGTTATGCATTTTCAGAATGTATGCATGAGTTTTGCAGAATATGTACTAACATATAAGTTTTAACCTATTATCTTATGAGGAGACAATAGTAATAAAGTGTCTTAAAGATGAATCAAATATGAACACCAAATAAGAATTGGATGGTGGTAAATATTTACAATGATTTTTTATTAGGAAATCAAATTCGTTTTAAATTTGTAATAATTAATCAGATCTGTGTTTCTAAAACAAATATGAAATTACTTGTGTATATGGCATATAATTTTCGTAAAATCTTTTCTCATATCATGAGATTATAAATTTATTAACAATCATGACTTCAACTATCTATTTAATATTGACCAATTTTTTTTTAAGTTTAATTTAACATTTTGTCTTTATTGCATAATTATATGATTGTGTATACTTCGACGTTATAGTATTATGTTTTAATTATATCAACTATAAGCCGTTAAGAATACAACATTATAATTTATTTTTAATTTCATGCAAAATACTTAAAATATATATTCTTATTTATTTATCTAATTCAATCAACTATTTAAAATAATATATCATATACAATTATTCATATAATATTTAACTAATTGTTTTATTCACTGTATATATTTAGAACTAAAAAAATTGAATCCTTGCTAACCAATGATCTCTTACTAGTTTTTTATTAAAAAGAAAAAAAAAATAGATATTTTACTAGAAAAAATCTTAATTTATACCCAAAAAGAGGGTGAAGACTCTCATACCTAAAATATTTTGCATATAGCATTCAACTCACGTTTCTTTTTATTTAATTTTTTTTAAATAATTGAAATTTTTAAAAAAAAATAATAATAATTGGAGCCCACTACCCACATTTTATTATAAATTGTCAAAAAAAATCCTAATTATATGTCATGTACATAAAGATGACACGCATTTCATAATAAATGATTTACATTCATGAAAATCAAGAAATTGGAAACTCATGAAAAGTCATGTCATATATTATTACTAGTTTCATGAGAATGAAATCAAGACACTGCATCAAATCATTTATGAGGCTCGGTGGGTGTGGAATGTAGGTCGCCAATTAAAATGGTTTAGGTACCTTGGGAGAAATTTTAGATATAAAAGTGCTATGAAAACACTTCTTAAAGAGAAAATTTTGTATTAAAAAAATAAATTAAACTTTAAAAAAATTAAATATAAGTTATCATACACTTTTAATATTATATTTTTATTTTTAAATTATTAACGAATATTACAAAAGTATTTATTAACATTTAAAATAATTACAAAACATCACACTTTAATGACAATTACAATCTATTATTTATTTTTGTAAACATGACTATCATGCTAAGAATTATTCATCATTAATCATAAATTATGATATTACAATATCAAGTAATCATATAAGTATAATAAAGCTAGTAGTACTGAACTCAAAGATTTAGTACGACCCGTTAAAATATTCATACTATATCAGTTTTTTATTTATATTTATTAAATCTTACAAAAAATATAATAAATATATATATATATATATTTATAATTATTAATAAAAAATATATAAAATAAAAATAATACAGTTAATTGTAATAAATAAACTCATTTTTGTCTTGTCAACAATTACAATATTAAATTAAATCAACTAACAATTTAAAAAAAAAATTGAAAAAACCAACTTATGTTGCCTTGCTTCTCCTCGAGCTGTTTTGCTTCTTGTTATGTTTTGTTTTATGTTGGTACATCGTCTTACTTTTGTACTATCTTTGTATTTGTTGTAACTATTTGAACAAAATGATAATTAAAAATTTGATACTTGACAAAAAATTATATGTAATGAATCAATGAAAAGCCAATTCCCTTTACCTTTAGTTATTATCCACATTATACATAGTAAAGAAATAAATGTCTGAGTTTGAAACAAAAAATTAAAAAACAAATTATGTTGGATCTATATACAAAATTAACTAAAGTTGCAAGTAAAAAAGTTTTAATCCAACAAACTAGCTATGTCCAACAGATGAACATAATCAGATCAAAACAAATAAGATTAAAACCATAATGAAATTTGTGGTTTTTTGGTTATATTTAATTACATTGCCAGGTTCATAACAAATCTAACTACAACATGCGAGCCAATTTTCAAGTTGTTGTATAAAGACCAAAATGTTGAATGTAATAAGAATTGTCAAAAAGCTTTCTAGAAGAATAAACAGTACTTGTTGAAACCTTCAATCCTAATGCCCACAGTTCCTGGGAAACCATTTATGCTATTTATTATTTGAGCAAAAAGTTCACCAGTTGTGAAACAAGGTATTCACTGCTTGAACGAACTTGTTGCGTATTAGCATGGGTTGCTCGTCGGTTGAGACAATACATGTTATGTCATACAACTTGATTGGTATCTAAAATGGACACAATTAAGTACATCTTTGAGAAACTCGCTCTTACTGGAAGGATTTTCCGTTGACAGATGTTGTTATCAGAATATGACTTGGTGTATATTACACATAAGGCTATCAAAGGAAGCGCGCTAGTAGAGTACTTGGCCGAACAACCTAAAGAAGATTATCAATCAATACTGTGTGAATTCCCCAATGAAGGCATAATAACTTTATTTGAAAAGATTGAATCATCTGATACAAAAAAAAAAATGGAGGTTGGTGTTTGATGGTGCTTCTAATGCATTAAGGCATGGAATTAGGGCTATTTTGGTTTCCCAAGAGACTAGTTCACTTCATTTACAGCTAGATTGTGTTTTGATCTCACAAACTATATTGTAGAATATGAGGCATGTGTTATGGACATTAAAGCAACTATTGAATCAAAGGTAAAAGTTCTCTAAGTATATGGAGACTCATTATTGGTCATCCATCAGACAAAATGAGAGTGAGAAACTCGAGATTCCAAATTTATTTTATCATATACATATCAAAGAATTGACAGAACATTTCGAGAAAAACATTTTTCATCGTATTCCTTGAAAAGGGTACCAATTGGCCGATGACCTTGCCACAATGTTGAAATCTTTAAAAGAAGCATTGGCCAGAACGTGCCGATCATAAAAATTCAGCAAAGGGATAAACCTGGATATTGCTTATCAATAGAAGAAGAGCTTGATAACAAGCCATAGTTTTATGATATCAAATTCTATGTTAAGAATAGGGAATATCCATCGGGTATTTTAGAGAACGACAAGAGGGTTTTGAGGAGGTTGCCAATGAACTTCTTCTTAATTGGTGATGTGCTTTATAAGAGGAATCATGATATGGTTCTCCTTAGATGTGGGGATAAAGTGGAAGCAGAAAAAACCCATTGAAGAGGTTCACGAAGGTTCTTTAGGAACCCATGCAAATGGGCACACAATGACAAGAAAAATCTTGAGGGCCAGCTACTATTGGTTGACCATGGAATCTGATTGCTTTAGTTATGTAAAGAAATATCATAAATGTCAAATCTATGTTGATAAAGTATATGTATCGTCAACCTCTTTGAATGTCTTAATCTCACCATGGTCATTTTCAATGTGGAGAATGGACATTATTGAACTCATTGAGCCTAAGGCTTCAAATGCTCACCGATTTATCCTAGTAGCTATTGATTAATAGTATTCCTAAATTACAAGAATGACTAGAGTTTGTTAACCCTCCAACTAAAACTAAACACATTGCTCCATATATTGTAACCCCTGCCTCAATTTTTTTGTTTTCAACGTAACGAATGTACATTTTTCAATATTGTCATTCGATACAAAGACAAACCGATATGTTGATTTTATGGGTTCACGAAATCAAAAAATGCATAACTCTAATGCAAAGACAAAGACGAATGGAGAACACAAACATTTCCGATGTGAAGAATACCTTTCTCAATTTATGAATTTTCAATTTGGGGAAATTTCAATTTCTAGAGTTTAGTGTGTTAGATTTTTGTTCTTGAATTTTTATAAAAATTAGAAAGAAGATGAAGAATGGAGATCAACGGTGGGTGAGGCTTATGCTCTTGTCTTCATGAAAATTAAAAACAATGTAAAAAATGAAGGAAGCTAATGAATGACGATGGTGATGCCTTCTGGACATTGATGTGTGTGCTTTTTTATTATCATTTTATAAAAAATAACATTTAAATATTTTAAATAAAATAAATTAATAAATTTAAATAATTAATTAAAAAAAACTGTCAGATCATTCTCACGTCATTAATGATGATGACACGTCATAAGAGAGAACAAAAGAAATTACAAAGATTGTAAAAAAAAAAGACTAAACTCTATTTTTAAAATTGAAAAACTAAATTAATTTTGAGCAAAATTTTAAGTCTTAATTTTCTTATGTTAAAACTTCGGTTTCTGATTTATCTCTAGTTTTTTCCTGGGTGACTTGTCACCTTCATTCTCAACGAGTCTTTGATGGATCTTCAGACTGAATAGATAAATTCATATGTAATGCAATAAGAACTTTCAGCTACCGAAAAAAATTGTTAAGTGCACTTTACCCTTCATTTACTCATAAACAACCACTTTTTTTTAAAAAAAAATTATGTTACAACCAAGAGCCACCGCATCAATGCCTTGTTCTTAGTATACACTAGTTTGTCCTAAGGACCGTCTCAGTACTACTGTCATTTTTCAACAAAATTCAAAAAGCTAAAGCATTGGAAGAGAGGACACTGATAAGACCTTAACTACCTGGAAATTTGCTTCAACCTGTCATCTTTGATCAAGAATTAAGATGTAGCTTTTTCTTTGGTCTTCCAAGCCAAGTATTTTCTATTTTCTTGTTTGTATCTTTTCCATTCTCTTAATGCAGCTAGGAGGACATGCATTATAACTGGCAGAAAAAATGGCTGCAAGAATAGAAGGAAAAGAGACACCAAAATCAGTAAACAACTTGTAGCGTTAAAACTGCTAGTGTATCTACATATAATCTATTTCATTAAATGTGAATCAACACTATTATCCGAGAATCAAGTAAGATTCAGAGTAAAATTCAAAATAAAAAATGCTCTATAATCACATATAAGATTCAATTATTTAATGTTATATTAAAAATACAACTTCTAAATTATAAATCCAATTTCTCTTTGAAAAATTATAACTATATTTTGATTGTTGTTCACCGCTAATTATTGTGTATATGTAATTAAAGTAAAACTGTGCAATATTATTATTTAACTATATAGCTATATAAAAAAAGTAAGCAAAGTCCATTGTCTTAGTATATATAATTGATTCAAATTTGCCTTACATGTAGTTTGATTGCAAATTAACTATTCAATAGATTCTTTTCAAAAAAAAATATGCAATAGATTGCATTAATATATGATTATATATGTAAACATTTTTTATAATGAAAAGTTTATGTGAGTTGGTTTGGTGACTTACTAGTTAGAGAAGGCTTAAAGTCTCATAACATTAATAGATGTATTCAAATTATCTAAGTACAAGGTTCTAAAATTGGCACTATGAGTCAACTCCTTAGTGCCCAGCCTTAGTTGGCTCATTAAATTAAATTAAACAAAATAACATCAATAAATTATTATCTTTTATATACTATCATTTATTATATTTTATGAACTAAAGCTTATCTAAAAAAGGAAAATATCACTTACTCCCCCAAAAATCATTCCACTTCCCAATTCATATTTATTGCATTATAATTAAAAAAGTAGAACTATAATATTGTAATATAATATAGGTTAAATACCACATGTGGTCCTTAATTTAATTTCAGTTAACGTTTTAGTCTTTTATCTTTTTTTTTCTTTTCGATTTAGTCCTTTATTTTAATTTTAAGTGACAATTTGATCTTTATGTTTTAAAATATCAACAATATTATTCTTTTATTTACAAAAAATCATCAAAATTTTCAAACAAAATCCACAAAATTAATTATATAATTTAATATAAAACAAATGTTATCAAGTAACTCAAATCTTCAAATAAACTCATATTTGTCATTCTTTATTTGATGTTGTTAAAGATTAAAATATGAGTTTATTGAAAGATTTAAGTTATGAATTTGATGAAATTGCATTATATCGAGAATGATAATTAATTTTATAGATTTTGTTTGAAATTTTTTATAAATTTTTTGAATTTTTGCAGAAAATAAAGATAACTTTGTTGACATTTTAAAATATAAAATATCAAATTGTCACTTAAAATTAAAATAAATGACCAAATTGACAAGAAAAAAAAAATAAAAAACTAAAACGTTAACTGAAATTAAATTAAGAGACCACATGTGATATTTAGCCTATAATATATTATATAATCATACCACTTGCATTCCAATTCCCTAATTATGAATGTCAAAATGTAAGATAATTTGGTCAATATGATTGAAATCATCAAGATGTCACGTTATTATCCCAGTACTCCCTCTGGTTTCGAATATAAGCAAAAATAAACTAGTCTTTCATGGTTCAAAATATAAGCAACTTTCAAGAATCTTTACTATATTAAATATTATTTTTCCCATGATACCCTTCATTTAATTTAAATTTTTTTACTCCTATTCAATGTCATAATTAATGCATTTATGTTTACAAAATATTCTAAGGGCAATTTTGAATGTTGATTTATTTATTTTCCAATAACGATAAAAATTGGTTGATTCCTTAATATGTGTCTATCCTCTTTTTTAAATAAATAAATAAATAAAATAAGTCAGAATAAAATTTGTTGTAATTATGGCATAAAGGAGAAGAGTTAAAGAACGGACCGCATAGATGGCAAAACAATGCTCAAACGAATAATAGCTGATGGACATAATTGAAGGGTGCAAAAAGGCATCCTCTGCAAGAGATCTTGATTGCCTTGATGATACTGACAAGAAAAGATAAACATCATATTTTAGCAATTCTTCATCTTCATGAGTTAATAACAAGCTTTCAAATTAGCATAAAGTCTCTAAAAAACCATACCGGCTGAAGCATCATACATTCCTACAGTCGCATTAGTTTGAGCAGATTTTGCAGCCTCCAAAGAAAACTTCACCTGCTCCAAGACAACAAAATATTGAAGGAAAGGGATTTCAAATCATATTGAAAAGATGTAGAAAAAGGGATACAGTTACTCTGTTAAAAGAGCTTGTTGATCACTAACCATATGCAACTAACCGATTTGTGGCAAACTCTAAACTAACCATCTTAGCAATAAGTTAATGACAAAAAAGAAACATCTAGTAAAAAATCACCTGTTTTCCAATTTCATCCATGATAATCATCCTTGGTAATGATTGTACCTGCAAAAAATGGAAATCTTAGCTTCCCCAAACAACAGAATGAACTAAAGCGACCTAACTGACCAACATACCAATCTAGATAGAGATCCAAGCGTTGTGGCACATGAAAGGAGATTAAAGCAGAAATGCTTCCGTGACAAAAGATCCAATTCCCTACACACAATCAGCCCGTAAGAACTAATTTTTGAAGTGATTTTGTTCTTCAGGAAGACAAATGAATAACCATCCTACAACGATAACTTCAATGGATTCAACCCACCATGGTCTAAATGTTTATTTCTGAAAATATTATAGGAAGTTTTATGCATTTGGTGTAAAAAGTATTCCAAAAAAAATTTCTTTTACTTGGGTGCAACAGTCAGAGAAAAATAATTTCCAAGTAAAATGCTACAACTAATTAAAGACAGTGAAATTTGTGAAGTTATCAAACAAGAAAAATATTCAAGTTGTTTCAAAAATAATATGATATTGGGAAAAAAATTGAAATCCTTGTATCATTCTTATCCCGTCAGCATCAAGTTTTCAAAATTATCTTAAAAGGACTATTATTCTTACCATTCAGTGAAACCTCTTTCACTCCCTAGGAGAACGGATGTGCCTGACTCACCAACATAAAGGTCATCTGACTTCAGACCAAGAAGTTGCCGTAACTGCCCCATGAGAACTTCAAAAAGCTTCTCGAGATCCTGTTTCAGTATATGCATGTTACAGTACTCAGCAAGAGAATTAATGAAATCAACAACAGCAGGACAATATGTATAACTGCAGAAAAAAATAACATTGAACTGTTTATTTAAACAACAAATTAAAATTGCAATTAAAAGTTACTGAAATTTAATCCCTCCAAACAAAAGTCTATCAAAAATTGGTTTCAAGTAAAATCAAGGTCCAAAGTGTATCATACATGGAAGAAAAAGTTCCACAGTATTAGTTTACATTAAACATAAACAATGAGAAGCAACTAACTTCAACAGTAAGCATACTAACAAACAGTGTCTACTAAGGAACAAGAGAATAACCTGAGGAGAAATCATATGTCTGACAGGATCCTTACTTTCCAAATCCTTTATACAGCTTCGGGGGTTCCATACCACAACACCTCCCCACATCTGCAATAATCCAGAATAGGCACTTCATAATGTCAACCATTTAAGCAATTTTACAACCAAATAACTAAGTATGGAAGCTTTGAAGGTGAGAAAAATAACTGGAGATATAAAGCCGTTAGTCTTAGAGATCTCTCCATTCGGAAGCTCCAGCTGAAGAGGACACTCTTTCGCAGATGGAATATATCTGACATAACATAATTCAAAGGTTGAAATCTCACACTTGGTTGAACGTGAAATCACAAATAAATTAGATAAACAAAATAACATACATGGAAACCATGCATTATTTCTTATGTTACATAGTCCGTTTTGTACAACGGTAGAAGAAAAACCTGTATAATATACAATCCTACTCATACTCATAGTATCATTCATTAGCAGCTGGATTAGGCCTTCCAAGAGTAAAATTTATTTTAGAAAAACTACTACTATGACCATTAATACTACTATTATCTCACAAACAAAACAGATTTATAAACCTAATCTTTAACTTTAAGTGGTCACCTTCCTAATCTGGGGATGGTGGTTGCAGACTGAAACAAACTATAGTGGTACAGTTATCATGATCGGTGTGGTCTCTGGATACTGCAGGCACCAATGCCCTGGAGTATGTCAAGGTATGACATTCTAAGTGCATCTCTTAAGCTCCATGTCCCTTGTATGGAATCAGGTCCATGTTCAACATCATCATGGGTACCTGATGCATGCCTGCAAAATCACAAATTTAAATGGACCCCAATCAGTTACCCTAGGGCATGCACCAGACACTCATGGTGTTGGATGTGGATGTGGAACATATGATGTGCATTGGGTGAGTCATACCATGACATACACAGACCAATGGAATTGAAGTTTATATACCTACTTTATCTAGAGATCACACTGATTGTCACAACTGCACCACTTGTCTCTGCCATAGAGCCGATGCTAAAAAATGTAAATTGAATCTAAGCTTTTAGATGTCAACAAGTAAATTAATTTAGGAGAGCTGAAGTAATATACACCACAAGTTGCAATACTTTTGATCTCCCACCAGCTGCAACTGACGTATCTAAGTGCCACTCATTGGAGTTAACCTGTTTAAGATAGAAACATTCAAGTCAATAAATATTATTATAGTATCTCAATTAGAAGAGACATCAAATGAAATTTGACAAGGCAAAGAAAAAGAGGGCGGAGCAGATTTCACATAAACAACAATAAAGGAATCACATAAATTGGATCAACTGTAAGAGAGAAACATACATAACTTGCTACATGTCAAGTGATCTGGGTGGAAAGATGCATCATTCATCAAAATAACTATAATTATAAATGACAACACAAAGCATAGAGCATACAAAAAAAGGAAGATCCTCGGTACTGAATATGTGGCTGCCATGCTTGTCATCCCAATAAGAAAACGAAGACTTTGGTACGTGGTACAAAACCTGACAATTAAGAGGAACAATGAAATCACTTGAATTCAAAGCATACAACGAGTCTACAACTTTTGCATTTACGAGACTTCACCTGGCTTTCAACAGTGACATCAGCTATAGGTTGCAAGGCCTCAATGACAGGTTGCAACAAAGTCTGATCTATTTCACCAAAATCCCTACAAAAAGATCATCACAAAGACTTCAAAATCATGTTGTTCATAAAGATGACTAAGCTAACAAACCAGACATGACATAGAAGCACAGCCACCAGGGTTTAACGAATCTTTAATAAATTGTTGCTAAGTATCAGTAAGATTAATCTCTGCCATCACCTACATCTAAAATTGGAAAACTCCGGCATTAATTATAAATCATGTGCAAACTCCATGTGTCCCAATTAATGTAGCACCGACAATTTATCAGTATCTATATGTCAATGTCTATACTTCGTTAGTTCGAACTTGCAAATTACAATTACACAAGCAATGACTTTCCAGAAACAGCACCTTTTACAAAATAGAAATAGAAACAAAACAAACTCTTCAAAAAAATCACATTTAATAAAAATTCATAAATATACCAATCATAAATCCAATCCCTTGGGTCAGCATTAAGCAAACTGAAAGAAAGAACGATCCTCCCATCAGAACCAACAGGCATAAACTCGCCGCGAATCGAACCATCTTCACTCCCACCATTAACAAACACCTTAGCAAAAATCTCAGCGACACGAAACACCACTTCTTCTTCCGAAACCTTTCCAACAATCCATGCATGTCTATACTTACCAATCACAGTCCTCACCTCTTCCCCTTCATTCACAACCAAAACACTATACGTCTTATCTTCACCATACACATTCACTACACTCTTCACAAATTCATCTGCCTCTTCGTCACTTCCCCTCAATTTCCCTTCAAAATCAACATTATTGACTTCATCGGCTGACACAGAGTAATCGCCGTTGCAGCCACATTGCGCAGCACCGGGGGTTAGTTCGGACATTTTACTCCTAATTTCCGCTCCAACTTCAAATTGCGAAACCCTGAAATTGAAACCGACGAAGATAGCACGAAAGCGACACGGGAATAGCAGTGGATTCGACTCGATTATCGAGGAGAAGGAGTCAATTTGATCGAATGGGAGAGTAGCACGGTAGATTTCGATGGATTTCCAGAGAAATGGAAAACCTAGGATGAAAGAGATGAGGACTGTGACGCTCATGATGAGGCGTTTGATACCGGGTTTGGTTTTTCGCATGATTTTTGAATCGAATTGTGAAGTGGAATCTGTCGAATGAGTTTGTACATTTTCTGATATTGATTTTGTTGAGTCTGGTGGAGAATCTGAGATTTCCGCCATACCACCGATTGCTCAGGTCTCTGCAAATGGGTGGGTGGTATCGGTGTTAGTTAGTTTCATGACAGATGCAGCACAATGTTTAACTATAAATAGTATTATTTAAAATATATAAATATAGCCGTCTTAGCTCAGCTGGTAGAGCGCATGGCTTTTAACCATGTGGTCGTGGGTTCGATTCCCACAGACGGCGTTTTATTGTTTTTTTTTTATTATACTTCATTTTTTTAATTACATTATATTTATATAATTATTTTTTTTACATATATACATTTATTTTTTAAATTTATTTTATACTTCAGTTTCTTTTTAATTATATTATACTTATATATATAAGAAGCAAGACATACATTCATTTGTCTTTCCCTTTTTTGGATTTTTTACATCTATACAAGACATTCATTTTTTTAATTTATTTTACATATTTTATACTTCATTTTTTTAATTTATTTTACATATTTTATACTTCATTTTTTTAATTACATTATATATATACAAGAAATAAGATATACATTCATTTGTCTTTCCTTTGTTGACTACAAGAAGGGTGGCACGTCATCGTTTCCAGATACCTCTCACATATTCTTCTTACCTGCACAATTGGAATGCTTTTCAAAACAGTGGTACGTGTGTTTAAAAATTTGAATAAGTTGTGTTTCAAGATGCTAATAAAAGTATACACATGCAAGTACGTTTCCGT
Source organism: Cicer judaicum (assembly GCA_037974835.1). Taxonomy (NCBI): domain Eukaryota; kingdom Viridiplantae; phylum Streptophyta; class Magnoliopsida; order Fabales; family Fabaceae; genus Cicer; species Cicer judaicum. The sequence goes on along the minus strand of JBBPBS010001171.1, from coordinate 1,594,542 downwards.
GATGCCAATCAACAGGATTTACACACTTCAAATATACATCATTCATTAGATTACATTCTGGTTTATGCAAGGTAAACTTTTTATTATTTTAATTATCAGTTTCACAACAAAACTTAAAAGAATATAGATAAATCATTTAGTAATATACATAAATATTTCATATAATTTTGAAAGAGGCTGCGCGAACCCAAGCCCCCACAGCAACAAATTATGATGTAGAATCCCCTACTTGAGGAGACCTTAGGCTCGCACCCCTCCTATGTGCAATGGAGGTCACAAACCTAGGCCATGGGCCTTCAAGATCACCCATTGACCCCATCCAGGTAAGTGAATTGTAAGTTGCTGATCATGTTTACTTTATACATTTGCTACAACTGGCACCATTCACTAGTTTACAATGTGGGACTCTATCATTCACACACAATGCATTACAAATTCACATATCATGCATTAACCATGTACTTAAATAATTGAACTATCCACTTCATTACACTTCTCATGTTTCATTTGTAAATGCCCCATATTTCATCATAATTCTATGACTTTATTACGATCTAATGCAATTATCAAAAAAAAGAACACAAAACTTGCAACCAAGCTATAGGTGCAGCTGCTCATGAGTCATGACAACATTATTTTTACTTATGAGTTGGAGAGACGTCTCTTATTTTGTTCAGAAGCAATTTATAAAGCACAGGCTGAAACAGGTGAAATCAAAGGACATTATTTGAATGCTACTGCAGCACATGTGAAGATATGATATAAAGAGTTGTGTTTGCCAAATCAAATGGAGAGTAGTACATACCAGTGGTTAACACCTAGGCAGCACTAAAGATTCTGGTAAGTCTAAAATCTATCTCAGTTCAATTGCTTCATTAACAATTCATATTTATGTTATCGAAGATTTGGACATAAACTTTGAGGTTTGCAGCAACTGTGATATTTATAAGGAACTTAACTGCGACCCATAATGCTTGAACAATAACATATCCATTTTATTTATCAAAAAGAAAAATTATTCAAGTTTAAATTAGAGGGGTAAAATACTTTAAGTAACAGTCTAATAACAAAATGGTGAACAAAACAAAAGACAACTACAAAATTGTAAAAACTAAAAACTTTAGCAGAACTACTTTGAACAAACTTGCAGTTAAAGGACAGGCCAAATTTTTTTGTCTATTCAAAATAAAGATGTTTTTGCATCAAAACTTTCCTTATCATACATTTATCCTAAAGATTTTGTATGAACAATCAATATGCAATATTCAAGTTAAAAAAATTGCAACTTGAAACTTTATCATTTTCACACTTTTTAACAGAATTGAAACTTTTTACTTCAGCTACTACTATAATACTATATATCCTTTAAAGCTTTCTCTCTTTTGTTCTCAAGTTTTTCCCATGATCCTTCAAATTTTCCAGATAAAATATAGAAATGGTGGCCAACAATTTATTATTAAGTATACTAAGTCCAAACAACCACCATGACTATATTGTGGTTTTTGCTAGAAGGCAAGCGAACATAATAGCTCAGCCATAACGAGAGTCTCCATGATAAGTTAGAATGACCTTCTTTCAAAAAACAAGTATACCAAAACATAGTTTCGTGCTATATTTATATACGAAGATTAGCTTTTAGTTTTTATTCTAGCTCTTCTATTTAACCTGTCACTTCATACAAAAAGAAATAACACTGGTTGTCGCAAAACTTAAAAACCACCAACGTGACTTTCATAATCCTTGTTCAATTATAAACCAAAATCAAAAGCTTTGCACTAGTTCAGAAGGGGCTGCGCGAACGCAAGCCCCACTATCACAAATTTTGACTTGAGGAGACCTTAGGATAACACCCCTCCCAAGTGCAATGGAGGATTCCTATCCTAGGCCATGGGCCTTAATGATCACCCATTGACCCCATCCAGGTAAGTATAAAGCACTGTAGCTAATCAGGTTTCTATTATACACTTGTCATTGTCAATACAATTCAGTTACTAACAATGTGGGACTTAACCAGACTTTTCAAATTCTTATGAAGGAAGATTATTAACTCATTGTAAGTTTGCCATAACAATTATTTCTCCAAGGCCATTGATATGAAAATCAACACCTACATCACTTCCTATAATTTCATTCATTATGTGTTGATTTATTAAATTTGGGATTTTAAGAGGCACATACTCTTCATTTTATTTTAAATTTGATGCATAAATAAAGTATGTAAAATATTATTTTCCTCTAAGTTGGATAAGGGATGGATATAAAATATAATTTAACTTAGCACACTGACATGAAAAATGTAAGCAAGATTTTCTACACAAATCATTTCCACCTAGTTACCTGAGCCAATGAAAAAGTTCATGAGAGTTGTCCCCTTGATCCTACAAATACTGCAAAAAAAAAAAGTTAAGGGTAGCCATCAAAGTTTTGCTCCTTCTCCTGCCTAGTGGAAACTATTTGTTGCACAGAAAAATATAAAATATGTCTTTTTTTCGGTCAACAATATAAAATATTTCTTAAAATTCTGAATTGCATAAACTTGACCGGCAATTGAATTCCAAGTACTAGTGGGTTGAGAAGCTATTAAAATTGAAATGAGGCAATTTTGTTGCATTTAATAACTGACTAAAGAATAAATCAATAAATAAAAAACCAATTTTACAATTTTTCAATAAATAAAAAACTTGACTTGATGATTTTATTCACAATGTAAATGTGTAAAAACAATGGTATTAACAATTTTAAAAGAAAACTATAACTGCATCTTGATTCACTTCTTATTTCAGCATTTTCACACTATTCTGACAGAATTGAAAGTTCCTTCTTCGACTATTATTTATTCTTGAAAGCTCTCTTTCTTTACTCTAGTATAAATGCATGCTCAAGTTAAACTAAAACTAAAAAGTTACAATATATTATAAATAAAAAACCTAATGCCTATCAAAATCACCTTGTTATTAATAAAAACCTCAAAAAGTCCATGAAACTATGGTGCATGTTTCATATATTGAAAATAGAAAATAGCATTTGAACACATCATAGATACTTATGTCATTCTACATTTCATTGCTGTCTCATCAATAATCTATTGACATTATATGTCTTATGGAGGTGCTATATATAATGGACTTGATCAAGTTTGGTCATAAATCAAGTGTAGTTGTTTTAGTCTGTTTGATATCCTTGAACACAGTTGTTTGATGAAATTTAAATATTTATATCATCATCAAACTATATTGGATGGTACATAAGCAATGGGGCTTATATAGCTGAAATTCATCTTGGTATGACATAATGTGGTAGCTTCCTTCTTATTCTAACATGTAATCTGATAAAATATTTCATAAGTCCCAAAACTTTGAAATTCTCATTATTATCGTGGCTTTTATTCAATCATGTGTGAAAAAATTGTTGAACTAAATTGCAAATCAATTTCTCAGTTCAATGGTAACTAAATTGTTAAACTAAAATAGACACTATTTTAATACATCAAATCATACTCATTTTAATGGCAACTTCTATAGTGCAGAATGGCGAACGCAAACCCCCACTACCACAAATTATGATGTAGGCTCCACCACTTGGGTAGACAGTAGCACCCCTCCTAAGTGCAATGGAGGTTACCACGGTAGGCCACGGGCCTTCATGATTACCCATAGACCCCATCCAGGTAAGTATGTTGTATTGTAGGTATTGGAAATATTTTATATTCTTTCTTCTCTCACATCTTTCACCTTCTTATGGTGTGGGACTCAAGTACTATGCAATGTATTTTCCATTTACCTACTCTACTTGCTTTTTATTTTTTTGTTCCAGTTCACTTTGTAATAATTGAATCAAAACCTAGCGTTTTCCCTCAAATTTTTATGTGGCTTAAATATGCATAACTAGGTGCAAAAATGGTTTTTTAATCATATTCTATCTGCCTGTAGATTGTAGTTTGAAAATATTAACTTTGGTACATCATATTGAAGAACTAGTTTTTCACATTTTCTTAAGCTTGTTGTCTTTGCTTCAAGAATCAATTACTAAAGAGTCTTTGTTTCATGTTGGCCAATATATCATCAGAAAACTTTGTAGACAATAACTCCAACTTGTGCTGAACTTGATTTTTAGTTGAAACATCACTACTGAATATTACTTGTGACTAGGCAATGTGTCCAGATATCATAAATAAACATATACAGGAATAGAAAATGCAGCATGAAGCACAATTATAACGATGAAATTCACCACACTTTTTCCCTAATTCATGACATGTATTTGTCCTGCCAATAGCTCTGAACTGAAAATGTATCCATCCAAACCAAACCAAAAAAGAGGGAAGAAAAAAAAACTCAGATGGCCAATTGTTGAGAAACAATTTAATAACAAAATGGTGAACAAGTTGAGGTGACCGCAAAATTTGTAAAAACTTCAGCAGAGTTAATTTGATCTCTAGCATTTTTAGGAAGGACCAAAACATACCCTTTTTTCATTTTTTTTTCCTAAATAAAGATGATTCCGGAACAAAACTAGGGACGCTTCCAAGAGAAAATTTTGGTTGAGCCTGAAGGTTTTGGTTATCTCCTCAACCCTTATGTCCCATTGCTTGAGCCTGAAGATTTTGGTTATCTTCCAAGAGTCTGTCGTACTCAAGAAGTAAATCTGCAGCTTGTTTTTGGAGGGAAGCGACATGAGATTCGGCGGTCTCAACTCTCTTGTCTTTCTCTTCGGATTCCATCTTTGCCTTTTTCAAACCTTCTGACAAAGTTGAAAGTTCTTTCTTCAGCTGTTTTATCTCCTTGGAAGCTTTCTCTTCCTTTTCTTTGAACTCCATGGTTTCTTTTTTGAGATTTTCAACTTCTTCTTTTGAAGCTCCCATGTTACTCCTTAAATTAATAAGCTTTTGGAGATAATGGTGCATTCGGTCGATTAGGAATCCAAGGAATAATGTAAAACCTGCAAGGTTAAATTAATTAGTTTTTCGAGATAATTATGTGCTTTTGAAGTTTACATTCTATATAGTACCAGGAAGTTCATAGTAGATTGTTCACAACTTGTTCATCTTCAATGTTGAGCAAATACGAAAAATTTAACAAATGAATAGAATAAGTAACTCTGTTATACTATTTAAGAAACATTATCTTGGCTTGAAAGGGGCTGCGCGAGCGCAGGCCCCTACTATCACAAATTATGACGTAGGATCCACCATTTAGGTAGACCTTAGAGTAGCACCCCTCCTACGTGCAATGGAGGTCGCTATCCTAGACCATGGGCATTCTTGATCACCCATTGACCCCGTCCAGGTAAGTATCTTGCAACGTTGGAATTGAATGTTATTTTATACCCATTCTTCTGTCAACACCTTTCAGCTACTTCCGATGTGGGACTCAACTACACCTGAGTATATTGTAAAGTTTGGGGCATATTTATATTTGTTAATTTTTTACAAAAAATGCTTTCCAGCTTAAGGCTTTCTTTGCCCAGCGATATCTCCAGTGTAAACAATAATGGAAAAATAAATTTAAATTGTTTTTGGTGATAATATAATTTAACATCTTACACTACAAATGAGTTGGATGTGTAATTAATTATATAGACACAAACATGTTTATAGCCAGTAATAATATATTTTTGCTTTTGCATACGGCATATAGGATTTCTTTGTATAATATAATGTTTAAAACATTGATTGTAGAATTTAAACACATGTGTATAATAAATATTCAACATTCTAATTTAGTACTAAAAAAAACCAAAATAACAAAATCAAAATATTCTATAAGCAACCACCAAACCAGAATCCCCAAACATAGCATAAATCCCATATTGGAAGTTCAGAGTAGATTGCAGTCCACTCCTAGTCGCCTTAATTGCGGAAATTTTGGGCTGCCTTTGTGGCATTACCCAGCACAACAAAGGTGTTGGAGGCTGCAATGAAGGCAGTCCAAATGTGCTGCAATCAAAACGAGTAAGGGGACCACAATTAAGGCGGAATTTCCAACATCCACAAATCAAAAAATAGGTTCACAACTCAGCGCACCTAAAGCGAGTAACAAGTTCAAAATCAATGGACAAATTGACAAATCACAAGGTCCAAAATCACTAAAGAATGAAGATGGTGGTATTGGGTTACGCTTGTTGCAGTTAGATTCAACTCGACAGAGCTAGGTTTTAGCTCATCAGAGTAGAGTTCATTCACCTCATTTGCTTCGGTTACCACACCAAAATAAACAAGCACAGCTTGATGCCTTGTTTCAAACTATGCTTGCCAGCCACTGGGGCAAATTATTTGATTTCTGACACATATCAAAGATAGGTGAATCAATTACTATATGACAGGATTGACAAAGGATTACTTCCATATTGGATTTTAAGCTAAGGAACTCCAATCTATATGCTCTCCGGCTCCGCTCCTTACTAAATTGCTTATAAGAGTGGGCACTCATCTCTAGAAGTTCTACCGGAACAAAATTAACTACAAGCTTGCAGTATTAATATTCAGAAGTAGTCATCTAAATTCTAACATGAATCACCTATCTAGAATGAACAAAATATCGATAAGTAAAGAAGTTAAAGAATAAAGTCAATTTATGAGCCATGATCATTTCAGATGTGTATTGTTTTTAGTGTTGTTTTTTATTAGAATCATCATGAAAACCAACATAAAAGCTAGCAGATTTACAAATGAGTTATAACACATATGCAATGCCATCAACACCAAACAATGCTGATTATGGATTAGCAAGTCAAAAAAGGAACTTTTAATATGTTCATTTCCAATAGCAAGTTAATAATGACCAGCGCGTTTAAGTTTCTATTTAGATTTAAAAGATTATACGGTTTTCTGAAACAAGTTCAATAACATAGCAAAAACAACTTATATACATGTTTGCGTGACAAAAACAAAGAAAAAACCAGAGACCTGCAACATACCCTAGCAAATTGTTTCTTTATATTCCATGAAAGAGTTTAAATCAAGATACTGCATTTTTGGATGTGGCTAAAAATCACCACAATGTCATGCCACATTGGCCTAAAACAGCTGCAATGTGATTGTGGCCACAATGCAAGTCACAGTACGAAGCTGCTATGAAAATTTTGACAAATGAATAGAATAAATAACTCCATTACATTGTCTAAAAACATTGTATTGGCTTGGAAGGGGCCGCGCAAACGCATGCCCCACTACCACAAATTATGACGGAGGATCCACCACTTGGGTGGACCTTAGGCCAGCACCCTTCCCAAGTGCAATGGAGGTCACTCGTCTAGGCCATGGGCCTTCTTGATCTCCCATTGACCCCATCCAGGTAAGTATGTTGCAACGTTGGTATTGAAGGTTATTTTATGCCCTTTCTTCTATTAACAGTTTTCAGCTACATACGATGTGGGACTCAACTACGCTGGTATATACCATAATAAACTCTAGCTGCTTTTTCAGTGGGGGAACTCTGCTGCTAAACATCACTTTCTAACGTATCATATCATATCATATCTTTATTCAAATATTAACTTCGGCACAGATTTATATTTGTTAATTTTTCACAAAAATTACTTTCCCGCTTAAGGCTTTCTTTTCTCTGCGATATTTCTAGTATAAACTATATTTGAAAACAAGAAAATATAATTTAATCTTTTTTTGGTGACATTGTATAATTTAATATCTTCTATACACAAACATAGCATCACAATTACCTTTGCAAAAAAAAAAGCATCAAAATACAAAAATGGCAGATAAATCTACTGTTTGAAATTACGTCTTAATTGTGGTCCACCCCTAGTCGCCTAAAGTGCGAAAAGTTTGGGTTGAATTAAATTCTTCATCTTTTTTCTATAGTAAACTAGCACAAGTTTCTCTTGGTACCTAACAGTTTCCTCTGTTGCATCCCCCAGCACAATAGAAGTAGCAGAGGCTGCAATGACAGCAGCCCAAATATGTTGCCTTATACATGTTTGCGTGATAAAAACAAACCAGAGACCTGCAACACACCCTAGCAAATTGTTTATTTATCTTCCATGAAACAGTTCGAATTACGATACCACATTTCTGGCTGTGGCTACAAAATCACACAATCTCATCCACGTCGGATTAAAACAGCTGCAACGTGATTCTGGCCACAATGCAACCATAATTTAAAATCTCCCTTTCAAGAATAATCACAGTGATTGAAAGTAATTTCCTTTTAGTTTAGAACTGACAGAAAAGTGAATCAAAATCTAGTAAAATAAAGACTTCATATAAATAAGGACTTCTGTCTTCTACTAAAGCTCAAACCAAAGAAGGGTCAAGCAAAAAAAGCACATCAACACTTCTTTCTAACACATTAAAATTAACTTAACTTAGCAACATAAGAGCCAGTCCCCGAAGGAGTAGCCCGGTGATTTGGCTAGGAACATCAAAGGAGTTGTATGCAGGAGGTCCAGGATTCAATATGTGGCACCTAACATTTCCCCTCCCCTAACATATATACTAACTACTAATATTCAATTATAAAAAATAAAATAAAAAATAAAAAACATAAGAGCCATAAAACTAATGAAAACCAAAAAGTGTTTAAGCATCAAAACAACTAAAAAAAATGCAAATGACAAAGACAAAAGGAGTGTCAACGCACCAATGAGTGAAGCCTCAAGCAAGTGAGTTCTCCAAAGAACTTGATCCATAGGTGACATAGTACCAAGCTTAGCACCTTTGTTCTGGATCTTAACAATACTCATAAAACTTGAAAGGAGAATCACAGACATTGTTCCAGCAATAGTTTTAACTGTAGCTGGACCTTTTCCCATCTTGAGTTGATCCAAGCTTTTCATTACAAGATCCCTTAATGGCCCTATCTTCACCAACAAAAGAAAAGCCATAGCACCCTCAGCAAAAAGCACCAAGAACAACAACTGAATCATCTTTTTTCTTCCTTGCAAAAAATACCCACTTCACTGAAACTGCCAAAAATCCTTACTTTTTCCAAATAGGACTGAAATAGCCAAAAATCCTTACTTTTTCCAAATGGGGTTTTGCCAAGAAATGAAATCTACTACCCCACAAACTAATTCATTGTTCAACACAAAAGTTAGTCTTGAATTTAAGTTAGTAGAAAGAAGAACCCTCTTCAGAACACACTCAAATATACCCTTTTTAGGATTTTACTGAAATGGGACAAGCACAGAATGACCCAAATGATATATAGAACGAAGAAACGATACTTAGCTTGAAATAGCTTGAAAGCTTGAACCTTTACAATTTATTAAATGTATTAGCTTGAAGGGAAAGGCTGAAAATTATAATTTGGAAGAACCAATGTTCTGAGAGAGAGAGAGAGAGAGAGTTTGGGAGAGACGGTACTTAAAAGTTAAAGTGTTAAACCCTTTTTTTGAGGGACTTGTGCTGAAAGTGAAAAATTAAGGGGAAAGTCTTTGAGTTGAGACTAGAAGGGTTGGTTAAGGGTTGGTGTGGGAAAATGGGTTTGGTCTAATTTTTTTGAAGAAAAAAAAAACGGGGAGAGATTGAGAAGAAAGAGAGTACTACAGGTCAATAGCACCGTTTACATATGCACGAAAAATTATGTAGTGGATCCTTTGAGAAAAGCAAAGAGTAACACTGTATCGGTTTATTAGTTTATGGGTTAATAGTGTTTTGAGTCACTAATCTCTCTAAAATTATTATTTTAATTATAATTATGTAATTTCATATTTTCTTATTTATGGATCTTAATAGTATTTATAGATATCAATTTTACAATTCTACTAATTATAGATCTTAATTTATTATATATTGAATGACCAAAAATATTTATAATAAAACTTAAAGCAAAAATAAGTCTTCAATTTAATTTTATTTTTTGAAAAAAAATTTAAATAAAAAAGTAAGTTTTTTATATTATCAAAAAAATTATTTTTGATATTTTAAAAAAATAATTTTAAAAAATTTCAAGATAATACTTTTAATTGACAAAATATTGAACATACAAATTTTCTCACTTATACTTACAAGAAATAATAAAATAATGAGTCGAAATTTTAAAAAAATTATTTTATTAAAGGGGTTTAATGGAAAACTTTTTACAAGAAGTTTTGAATTTTGGAACTAAATTGACACCTTTTGTAAATTCTAACCATCAAAAAACAAGAATGTGGTATATTGAATCAACATTTTTTATAAAATATTTAAATAAAAACATTAATAATTATTAATTTAAAAAATTAATTTTTTATGTAAAAATAAAAAGAAAAAATTATGTATCTCTCTTTTAATTATTTTTTCTTCTTTATAATTTATTATAAAATGAGGTTAAGATGTATGTGATCATATTGAACTTTGATTTTGTAGTCTTGATAGAGTTGTTGAAGAGAGGTTGAAGAATCTTGTAGTCTTGATCTTCGCTCACTACCCTCTTATTTCATGTGGAGGCAAATGCTTATAAGGAGATTGTTCAGTGTGGTCTAACAACAATCACTACGCCAAAAATGACATTTAACAACGCGCATTTTACAGCGCTTTCTAAACACAAACGTTGTTGTAAATATATTTTAAAAATAACGGAGCCTTTTACAGCACTTTTGATGACAAGCAGTGTTGTAGGTCATATAACGTTTGCGCATAACGTTATCAGGCTTTTACAGCGCTTGTAATAAAAGCGCTGTCAAATGAAGCGTTTTCGTGTATTATTTTACAGCAATTTTTTCACAAGCGTTGTAAAATGCATGCGCCTTCATTGATTTTAACTACCTATTACAACGCTTGTTTCACAAGCGCTGTAAAATACATGCGCTTCATTGAATTTTCCTACCTAATACAACGCTTTTTTCACAAGCACTGTAAAATTCATCTTTCAAATAATTATATACGTTGGAAACTCTCATATACGTACTGTGTCATGAATTATTCTAAACAAGCTCTACATCTTTCAAAACCCTAATATTATTCTAAATATTCTACACATATATACACATATATACACATGATCTACACATATATACACATATATATATGCACATGATCTGTTTATGTAAATTTGAAATTGTCAAAAATTGTCAAAAGTTCATACCACATGATCTGTTCTGTTTTGAAATTTTTAGTTGATATTTGTTTCTTTTTGAAACTTGTTGAATTGTTTTGAAAGCTTATTAGTTTTGTAACTGCATTTATATAGGTGGTATAATATGGATAGGAAATGGATGTCAGCCAATCAATTGTCAAAAGAGTATGAAATTGGAGTGAAGGAGTTTGTTGAGTTTGCAGTGAAGAATGCAAAAGATCCAAATAGAGTAGTTTGTCCTTGTTTAAAATGTTGTTTTGGAAAACGTGTTAGAGAAGATGAATTAGAAGGACATCTAGTATGTAATGGAATTGATCAAAGCTACACATGTTGGATAAGACATGGTGAGAAAAAAAAAGGAAACATTAATTTTGAGAATAGTTCGACACATGCTTCAACTGACTTCGATATAGATACATATGAGCCGGATCGAGTTGATGAGATCACAAAAGCAGTTGAAGAAGATCTTCGAGATTATCCTAAAATGTTTGAAAGTTTGTTGAGTGATGCAGAGAAAGAATTATATAATGGTTGTACTAAATTCACAAGACTGTCAGCAGATTTTGTGTTCTATTGGCATGAGTTACGAAAGGATTCATGCGTGTCCTAACGATTGCATTTTATTTCGAAATGAATATGAACTACTTAAGGCGTGTCCGAAATGCAATGTCTCTCGATATAAGAAGAAAGAATCTACCCCAGCAAAAGTCGTGTGGTATTTTCCTATAATACCAAGATTTAGGCGCATGTATCACAGTGAAGAAGATTCAAAACACTTGACATGCCATGCAGATGAAAGAATTAGAGATGGAATGTTTCGACACCCTGCAGATTCCCCACAATGGGCAAAAATTGATCATGAGTATCCTGAATTCGGGATAGAGTCAAGAAATCTAAGACTTGCACTTTCTACTGATGGAATGAATCCACATGGTCTTCAAAGCATCTCACACAGCACGTGGCCTATGATTTTGGTAATATATAACCTACCTCCATGGTTATGTATGAAGCGTAAGTTTATGATGTTGTCTCTGTTAATTTCTTGACCTAAACAACCGGGGAATGATATCGACGTATACTTGACTCCTCTAATTGAAGATTTAAAACGTATGTGGGAGACAGGTGTGAAAGTTTATGACGGGTATAAGAAAGAATGTTTCAATTTGAGGGCTATGTTGTTCGACACAATTAATGATTTTCCAGCATATGGTAATTTATCAGGATATAGCATTAAAGGTCAGTGTGCATGTCCTATATGTGAAGAGAGTACAAATTAGATGCGGTTGAAACATTGTAAGAAGAATGTGTTTCTTGGACATCGTAGATTTTTACCTTATAGTCATCAGTATCGTGGATGGAGAAATGCATTCAATGGAAAATCAGAGGAAGGTAAAGCTCCTTTAGCACCGACTGGAAATCAAATACTTGAAAAAGTATAAGGAATGACTAATAAATTTGGCAAACCTTTTGCGGGAGAGCTAGTCAAATCTGGGTGGAAGAAAAAGTCAATTTTCTTTGAATTGCCATATTGGAAGTCATTGTATATAAGACATTTCCTTGATGTGATGCATATTGAAAAAAATGTATTTGATAGTGTTATTGGTACATTACTCAATGTTCCAGAAAAGTCTAAAGATGGCATCAACGCAAGATTGGACTTGGTCGATATGGGAATAAGAAATGAATTGGCTCCAGTAAAGAAAGGAAATCGCACATATCTACCTCCAGCCGCTTATACTCTATCTAGAAAGGAAAAAATTGTTTTATGTAAATTTCTACACGAAGTTAAATTTCCAGAAGGATACTCTTCGAACATTAAAAATTTGGTTTGTATGAAAGACCTCAAGTTAAAAGGTTTGAAGACCCATGATTGTCATATTCTAATGGAGCATTTGCTACCAATAGGTATACGTTCCATTTTACCTGAAAAAGTTCGACTAGCCTTAACTAGATTATGTTTCTTTTTTAGGGAAATTTGTAGTAAAGTGATCGACCCTCATAAATTACCGACATTGCAGAGGGAAATTGTTGTTACTTTGTGTGAGCTTGAAATGTATTTCCCACCATCGTTTTTTGATATAATGGTTCACCTTACTGTTCATCTGGTTAAGGAGACACAACTTTGTGAGCCAGCTTATATGAGATGGATGTATCCGATAGAACGATATATGAAAATATTAAAAGGGTACGTAAAAAGTAGAAGTCGACTAGAAGGTTGTATTGCTGAATGATACATTGTTGAAGAGGCTGCTGAATTTTGTACTGAATATATGTCCAATGTTGAATCCATAGGGCTTCCCAAGTCTCGTCATTCGGGAAGAATATCAGGAGAAGGGATAATTGGAAGGAGACTGTTGACTATATCAAGGACAGAATGGGAGCATGCACAATTGTATGTTCTGCACAATGATGATGAAGTTCAACCATATGTTACAATACACATGGATCAGTTATCTCGTTTGAACATGAATAGGAATCAAAATTGGATAACTCGAGAGCACAATCGAAGTTTTATAACATGGTTAAAAAATCACATAAAGTCAAAATTTGATATAGACCCCGGATCAATTTCACAGAGATTGAGGTGGCTAGCAAATGGTCTAAGCTTACATGTCTTTTCTTACACTGGTTATGTTATTAACGGCTACACATTTTATACCAAAGAACAAGATAATCAGACCACTATGCAAAATAGTGGAGTCACTCTCGTAGCTGAAGCGATGCATGTCTCCAGTGCAAAAGACAAAAACCCAATATATGCAAATCTATCATATTTTAGGGTTATCGAGCGCATATGAGAGTTAGACTACACAATGTTTCGTGTTCCCATATTTGGTTGCAAGTGGGTCGATAATAATAATGGCGTTCGGATTGATGAGTCAGGATTCTTGCTTGTTGATTTTAATAGGGTGGGATACAAAGACGAGCCTTTTATTTTAGCATCGCAAGCTCAACAAGTGTTTTATGTCACTGATCCTTCTGATGATAAATGGTTTGTTGTCCTATCAACCAATAAAATAAGTGATGATAACAATAATGATGAAGATGTTGGTAATGATCTTTTATTTGCAATATCACAACAACCACATGAAATTGATTCAACTGATGATGGTTTATATCTTAGAGATGATCATGACGAGGGAATTTGGATTAATCCATCGTTTCGTATTGTAAATGGACAAACAAATGTGAATCCCACCAGGAAAAGAAGAAGGGCATCTTAATGTACATGTTTAATCGTTTTATATAAGCCATGCATGTAATCTGAATTATTGTGATAAATATACATGTAATTTGAATTGAGTGTGTTACACTAATATGACAGATTTCATATCAGAAGCTTTTGGAAGCATAAGCCTTTGTGGAAGTTGAGTTTATTGCCTTTACAATCAAATACAATTGTAATTGTTATACGTGTGTTTCAATTGTTTCTTTAGGGGATATTATTTTAGGGAATATTATAAGTGCAGGAGCATTATTTCAGGGAATATTATAAATACAATTAGGGCTTAAGTTTTTGGCTTTTGGATAGTTTGGTTGATGAGTCTTTATTTTGATGAGGGGTGGGGGATAAGGGTCTTTGGTGAAGTGCATCTTTATGTAAATTTGGACAATTTCAATTCTTAAGAACTATGCATGTAATAAATGTCTGAGTTACAGTCATCCAATATTGAATCCAAATAAAACAAACACAAAAATAACATATTAAGGCCTTTTACAGCGCTTTTTTAAACACAAGCGCTGTAAAAGGCCCTTTTAAAAAAAAAATATGTTTGCAGCGCTCTTTCTAACAAGCGTTGTAAAAGGCCCTTTTAAAAATTAAATAAAGATACAATTTACAGCACTTACATTAAAGAGCGCTGTAAAAGACTCTTGTAAAAGAACCTTTTAAAAGCGCTTACAGTTACGAAGTTCACTTAATTCAGATTCGAACCGATGCCTTCCAAGTGTGAATTCTAGGGGTTAACGTTCAAGAGTAACTAATATTAAAGGAAAAATTAACGCTCAATAATTAAATATATGACTATATAATTTATGGAATTCAAAAATGTGTTAATATTTATAATATAACTTTAATGTATTCAACAATAATTTTTATATTATAAAACAAATTAATAATATTAATTAAATTTATATTTTAAAGAATAAAATAAACGTACCTAATTAAATAAAAAAGGTTATATTTGGTGTCTGATGGAGACCTTTTACAGCGCTTATTGAGAAAAGCGCTGTAAAACGTTTTAAAAATAACATTCATCAGACACCAAACTGGACCTTATCTAACAGGATTTTCTTCAAACACCTTGTACGCATTTTTCGCAAAAACACATTGTTAACAGGCTCTTTAACAAAAACACATTGTTAACAAAAACATCAGACTCAAATCAATTTTTCGCAACATGGCAAATGAACCTGAAGACCAAGTTTCGATTTAAGAAGGAATGTAGAGAGATAAAAAGGGTGTTGTTTCGATTTAAGAAGGAACCTGAAGACCTGGAGATTGTTTTGCTTGGAGGTTCAACATGGCTTTGATGTTTGTGAAGAAGATGCATAAAAACCTTCCAACGAGGAAGAGTTTAAAAAAGCCATGCATGTAATCTTTGATGTTGGTGAATAGGAAGAGTTTAAAAAATAACTTAACAAAACACAAAAATAACATCAAAAAACAATAAAGCCTTTTACAGCGCTCATTTAAACAAGCGCTGTAAAAGACTGTAAAAAAAACATTCATATAACATAATTAAACAAGGAGGTCTATTACAGCGCTTGTTCAAATAAGCGTTGTAAAAGACTCTTTTAAAAATAAAACAACTAGTCCTTTTACAGCGCTTATTTGAAAGAAGCGATGTAAAAGACTTTAAAAAAACATTATGTAACATTCTCAATCAATGAGGTTTTTTACAGCGCTTATTTTGGAAAAGCGCTGTAAAAGAGCCTTTTAAAAAATTAAATAAGGACGCCTTTTAGAGCGCTTTTTTAACAAGCGCTATAAAAGGCTTAGGCCTTTTAGAGTGCTCTATGAAAAAGCGCTGTAAAAGGGTTATAAAAAAGCGCTGTAAAAGGGTTATATATATAACAGTAACCGCTTCAGTTTCCTCTTCATTACGTAAACTACACTATCAGAGCAACCTTCATCGTTCTTCTCTTCTTTTGCAAACCCTATAATCCCGTCCATTACGAACTGTATTTCCACGATCATCTCGTTCATTTCGAACCTTATTTCCATAAAAGATCATCTCTCCCATTGCTACCAATATATTTTCATTGAAATACGTAACCCTCATTACGTATTTCTTCAAACCGTTTTTCTGTGAACCTTAGTTATGTGATCTTTCTGCGTTCGCTCTTTTCTTTGCATTTCATCTTTCTTCGAACCATTATTCAGGTATTGATGTTATTAGGTTTTTGTAATCATTAAAATGCATGTTGAGCTTGTTTAAAATATATATACTGATACGTGTTGAGCTTGTTTAGAATAATGCATGATGCATGTTGAGCTTGTTGATGTTACACTAAACTGCATGTTGAACTTGTTGTAGTTAAATGGATACAGACAAAGATTTAGAATGTCAAAATGAAGAAGTTGGAACCACTAAGACTTATGAAAATGAAGTCAAACGTGGTGCAACTATAATGCAAAACGTGATTAAAGCAAGGAGCAATGGCACCAAGTTTGAGGTTATACTATACTATACTCTGTTTGCTGTGTATTTTTTTTAGCATTTTTTAATAGCATGTACTTACTATATGAGTTTATTAGGTTGGCTGGAATGAGAGTGGTCAACCAATTGACCCCAACAGCTCAATGTTTGTAAGTTACATTGAGGCTGTTGTTCGACAAAATATCCCAATTACGATTGATGATTGGAGAGATAAGGCGTTGAAGGATGCCAAAGATATACTATGGAATGACATTCAAGTAAGTTTTTTGATTCACTCTTTTGTTATTTATAATTTTTTTTCATTGAAATACTTTACTTAGTCAAACTATATCTTTATTTCGATTGCAGGCTACTTTTGTTCTTGATGAGGTGAGAAAGAGTTATGTATTGAGAGTTGCTGGGAAAATCCACCGTGGATTTAGATCTCACCTCTCTAATTTCTATCTAAAAGATAGATAAGGAAATACAAATGTTGAAGCTCTTAAAATATATAAACATTATATATCAAATGATGAATGGAGTGCATTTGTATCCAAACGTTCGGACCCCACATTTGTCGTAAGTAATTAATTTATTAGCATTAGTGTTTTATTATTCATATTCGTAGCATATTTTAAATTTTTACACAATTGCTATTTTTTTTATATAGAATATTAGTAAGGCAAATCGCGAAAGGGCAAGAAATCCAACCCACCCATACAAAAAATCACATATGGGATATGCACGTCTCGAGCAAAGACTTGTAAGTAATTAAACATCACTTTTATATAACGAGGGAATTTGTATTATAAACTATATTGTGTAACTAATTTGTATTATTTTGTTTATGATATTAATGAATAGCGACAAGACACCCAATTCGATCAACCATTGAGTCGTCATATATTGTGGAAGGAAGCTCGGGTAAATAAAGACGGGGTGGTTGATAATGAAAATGTCAAAAAAATAGTAGAACTTTGTGTAAGTACATAATCACTTGAATACTTTTTAATATTGTATTTTAAAAATGCTATTGAACTTATCTTTTTAATGTTACATATATTTTAGGAGACTATCGAACAAAGTTCTGAAAATAAAGAGGGCAGCAAGGCTAGTTGCAGGGACATTCTAGGCAAAGTTTTTAATGTCCCTGAGTATTCCGGTCGAGTTAGGGGGAAAGGATTTGGCATAACTCCCAACGGTTTTTTTTCCTCAAGAGAAGCGCCAAAAACCTTCCAACGAGGAAGTATTAGAGAAGCTCAGAATCCTATCAGAGCAAGTAGCACTCTTGGTGAATACGAATAAAGACAAGCAACTTCCGGAACAGCTCCAACGTGAAATACAAATGGAGAGTGAAACCGCGAGTTGCAACGTCGGTTTGAAGAGTATTCCCGAGGTAATTAATTACTTACTTTAATTACTTATGCATTAAACAATATTATATATTAATTGTACTTATGTTTTAACTATTGATTTAGGGTGTCAATTCATGCTTCCTATACTTGTCCTCGCCTACTCATCGGAAGGTGGGAAAAGGAAAATTGTACAATAATTTGGGAGAAGTATTGCACAATACTCCGATCCCTGCGGGCCATGTCAAAGTATCGCCTACTGTTGCCTTCGAACCAACTGCACCGTTGCCGATACCGAACAACGACGGAGATATGCAGACATTGGGCGACGCTATTGGTAGTTACGTGGCATGGCCCACAAACCTTGTTGCCCTCGATACAATGCCTCCCAGAAACGAATCAGTCACATCTCCCGAAAAGGTTTGTCATATTTATTGCATAAGGTTTTGTCAATTTTTTCATATTCAATAAACGAACATTTAACCTCATTTTTGTAGATCCAAACAAATAAACCACCCGCACATCCAAAAAAAGGCAGCAAACCTCAAAAATTGGAGGTTAATAAAGCTGCCAAACCACAAAGACTGTCGGGTAATAAAGCAGCTGCTACCAAACTTGCAGCAAGAAAAAAATTAGATCGGGAAAAATCGGTCGCCGCTGCTGCTCCTAAATTGAGTTAGCCATGCCTTGGTAAATACGGGGCGTGTCTTGACATCCAAGTAAAAAAGAACATGGGCAGCAGCGACGATCCGCGCATAGTACCCATGAATAAAGATATAGTCGGAGATGAGTATGATGAATTTATTGAAAAAGAGCACATATACGAACTTCTCAAACATAAGGAGCTCAATGCTACTGTAATGAGCTTGTACATAAGGTAAAAAATACTTTTAATTTAATTGCATTTATTGGTAATTAATTAAATGTATTGGTAATTAATCTAGTTTAAAATTTTCATTGAAGATTTTTGTACGAGAAGGTCGTGTGCACGATGAAATTGTCAAATAAATACTCATTCTTGTCTCTGCACAAGATATTGATGTGGAAACTCGATCCAAACAATGTAAAGAAATATATTGTAGATATGTTATTAGCAAATAAAGAAAAGGATAAATTGTTCTTCGCACCATATAATTCAGGGTACGAAATTTTATCTTTCTTGATTGATGACAATTTAATTTATTAGTTGTGTATAAACAAAATTGCTTAACCAATTTTTTGTTGTTGTAGGGTACATTGGGTGCTATTTGCAATCAATGGAGTCTCTGAAGTTATATATTATTTGGATCTCGTGCATAGCGATTACAACAATCACTCAGAAGTAAAGACTATACTCGACACGTAAGTAATATTCATTTATTTCTTACATATATATATATATAAATAATGTGTTTGTTCATGCTATAATAATCACATTTATTCATTCGATAGTGCCTTAAAAGTTTATCGAGCTCAAAGAGGTGCTATAGTGTCGAAGCAAAAGTCTAATAACATTACATGGATCCCAATAAAGTGCCATCGTCAAACAAATAACATCGACTGTGGGTACTACGTATTGAGATTCATGAAGGAGATTGTTGTCAAGAATAAAACTATTATCCCAGAAACGGTACGGTATTTTCATTAAATGATTTCCATATATAAATTATCTATATATTTGATACTAACTTAATATAATATGTTCAATTTTTATATTGCAGTGGTTTGACAATTCTAGTCCATCATATTCTGAGCAAGATCTGATGGAATTAAAGGAAGAATGGTGTCAGTATGTGCTTGAAATGAAAATTATTTGATTTTCTGGGAAATAGCATGCTGCTAGGCAAGGGATCTGAATATTATATGGTAGCTAGTGCATATTATGTATATTTTTTTAGTTATTATATGTATATGATCATAGGACAATATATAAACATGCATATGAATATGTTGTAAATTAGGTTCAATGTATATGTAGTTACTTATGTTGTAAAATATTGTGTTACAGGGTAATATATACAGGGTTACATATTGTGTGAACTGCTTGTGAATTGCTTATAGTAAATTACTGATTCTGGTTACAGGGTAATATATGTTGTAAATTAGGTTGTGTTATGTTGTCTGATTCAAAATTATTTTGGATAAAAGGATAAAAGACAGCGCTTTATAAAAAAAATGCCATAAAAAGCTAAAAAGCGTTTTTCAAATATATATAAGGCTTTAAAAAAAAAATACACCTTTTACAACGCTTTTTTGAAAAAGTGCTGTAAAATGTGCATTGGGTGTACCTTTTTACAGCGCTTTTTACAAAAAGCGCTCTAAAAGGTACACCAAAATATGAATTATGGGTATGCCTATTACAGCGCTTTTTACAAAAAAGCGCTGTAAAAAGGTACACCAAAAATATGAATTATGGGTATGCCTATTACAACGCTTTTTAGAAAAAGCGTTGTAAAAAGGTACACCAAAAATATGGATTATGGGTTTGCCTATTACAGCTCTTCTTACCAAAAGCGCTCTAAAAGGTGCATAACAAGCGCGCGTTATATTTATATAATTTATAGCGCTTTTTTAAAAGCGCTGTTGTATCTTTTACAGCGCTCGATTCCACAACGCTTTTTTTTTCTTGAAAAAGCGTTGTAAAAGACTTAAAAAAAGCGTTGTAAAAGAC
Source organism: Cicer judaicum (assembly GCA_037974835.1). NCBI lineage: Eukaryota > Viridiplantae > Streptophyta > Magnoliopsida > Fabales > Fabaceae > Cicer > Cicer judaicum. Next base: position 1,573,883 of record JBBPBS010001171.1, on the reverse strand, counting down.
TATTTTTGGCATAGTGAACGAAGAATCTATTATTTCCAAGCTTGAGCATTGTGTTGTTGATCTGGATGTGTAAGGTAGGCAACATCGTCACAAATTCAATGAATAAATAACTTCATGTGTCTTGTATATGTGCTTTCTATAAGTACCAAAGAACTATAGGAATCTCTTCTCATTGGTTTTAACAAAACTATCTATCATGTGTTGAGCTTATTAGAGATAAGTCAATATTGTTCACAGTTCATGAGGCCATATCTCTTGCTAGTTGTCTTCTTTTTATTGACATTCTAACATGCATCTAAACATTAAAACAATTGTTGATAATAAAATGCTTTAGTTTTGGCTTTGAAAAAAAAAGTCAAAAGTAACAAATATATCAAACACATTAAACTTCTTTATTCTAGAATTTTGATTTTACATATAGCTAACAAATAATAAATTTGAGGAATAAAAAACAATTTCATTACTTAATATAAGGTATTTTTCCAAACCTAGACATGTACCATGATGTTGTCTTCATTAAAACATTCATGTAAACAAGTATTTAATGGGAACTCTTGTAATTAAAGTTGGTAAACTATACCGAGGCCAATATGATAACAATTTCCTTGATATTCTTGATGATCATGTTAACAATATTCAAGCATTTTATCAATGTTCCTTTGAATTTTATTCATCAAATGCATGCATGTAGTTGCCCCTACCTTTTTTACACAACATCATAATACAACATTGATCAAATACTCTTGTTTGATTTGTTGGGTGATCCTGTGTGATAATTAGGTGTTTATTTAAATGTCGATGTATGATGTTTAATGTTTTTGCAAAATTTAATATTATGGTGACGTTTTGCCTGGACAAGGAAAACATTTTTCCATCATAGTTAAGTGGAGGGTATAACCATCGATTTAATAATAAAGTAAATGGATGGTTGAGACGAAAAAGGGAACTTGCATTTGAGTTTGTGTGGTAATGTTGTGAAGTGAAAAAATAAAAAGGACATCCACTTTTTATTATTATAATGTGTTTGTTTATTTTATATTCGGTACAGTGGGTTTATGTGTTTATATTAGTAAGTAATATAGGTTTTAAATTATATATATATATATATATATATATATATATATATCAAAATTCTGAAATTTGTTGTTGTTCAAAGAAAAACGTAAACTTGAAAAATTAAAAACTAAAATAAAAAATACAAAAAAACTGATAATTTATTAAAAAAATTGTGAAATTTTATAGAGATATGCATATAAGACAAAAGTAGATGTTGAGTAAAAATGAAATGTGTAACAAACTACTAAATTAAAAATAACTCTCATTTTATTGGATAAATATTAATTAATTTATAATATCTAACGAAAATATAAAATTAAGTGTTAAGTTCATATTTTGTTAGTTTTTGAAGTGTTCCTTTAATGTTAAATATAAGTAAAATTTGAACCAAAGAAATTTGATATATTAAATTGGTCTTTCGTTGGACTTAGAATAACTTATTAGACATTATTTAATTTTTTAACGATTAAATTGATTTTTTGTTGGTCTTCTATGCTTTTGTTAAGTCTTATTTAATTTTTTAAGTATTAAGTCAACTTTTTGTCCGTCTTCCGAGTACTTGTAAGTTTTATGTAACTTTTTAACTACAAATTGGTTTTTGGTATTTCAAGTATCTATTAAATCTTATTTTATTTTTTAATTGTTAAGTTGGTTTTTTTGTTAGTATTTCAAGTACTTGTTACGTAACAGATCTTATTTAATCTTTTTATTAAATATTTTATGTTTTTAATAACATTATTGTAATTATTAAATTTTATTTTCACTATATTAATCTTTTAAAATTTGTTTTGAAAAAAAACTTTTTAATATTTAAAAATAAAATACACTTAACCAAAATTTTAATTATTAGAAGGAGAACACACAATTAGGAAATAATAATAAAAATAATGATAATTGATACACATAAATTAAATAAGAGAATAAAAAAAATTGGAATATAACTTTCAAAAGATCTAAAGTTCAATTTTAAATACATGATGTATATTTTTTTTGGCAAACTTAAAATAAATTTTATCTCCATAGTTGAACCTACGAATAAAATTATTGTCAATCCAATACAATTTTTTGTGCATCTTGATGGCCAATCTCTAGTGATGTCTAAACAAATATTTTTTTCTTTTTTCCCCGTTGTGTCTTGAGAGAACAAGGTTGTCAAAGTTGTTTTATGTAACATAGTATGTAAAATCACTATGCAATGTATATACACAAATAACAAAGAATTAAAATTTATTAATGTAAAGTCACCTCAAAGTAGATTGTGTGACGTATATTTGTTTCCGACTATGATATGATGGAATAAGATCGGAGTTCATGAAATGGTTCTAATTATTAAGTGAAACATATTATTTTATACATAGTTGAAATATAACTATTGATGACCACACTATTTATAAAATCGCATGAGACGTCTCCAACTGTGTGTTAATAATGGATTGCTAAAGAATATTATATTATGTGAGTTGTCAAAGTTATCAACGAAGTTCCATGTATATCTTAAGACATCGTCAAAATATCTTAGTAAATTCTATTGGTAATTCTCCATAATCATTTATAAAAATATAAATAAATAATATATTTATGTAATGGTGTGTAAATTATAGTTAATGGTATTTTTTTCATCCCTATTTAAAAAAATAAAAAAATCCAAGGAAAAAAATATTTATGTATTGAAAATTTTTAGTAGAATAAAATTAAGTACCAAAAATTTCAAAGTATAAATTTCCAGTAGAATAAAAGTAACTATCAAAAATTTAAAGGTACCAAATTTCTAGTAGTATAAATAGTGTACCGAAAATTTTATTGGGAATATTTCCAATAGACAATTCATACTATTGAAATTTTGATACACAAATTATACCACAAAAAATTGTAAAAATATAATTTTCGATGGTGTTAATTTGTGTACCAAATTTTTAGGGGAAATAATTTATTTATCAAAAATTTTAGTAAAGATAAGATTTTAGTGTAATTTTTTTTTACCTTTAATTGAATAAAATAAAAGAGAAAAAAATTAAGTTTTCAACATTTTTGGAGGTATACGTTTAATTCTAAAATACAAAATTTAATTTTCCCAAGATAGAGCTCAAACCTTCATCCGCCAATAAAAATGAAAACTGGGATAACCAATCTTCTCACGAAATTGTAATATATATATCATTAGTAGGACAACCATTCACCAAATTGAAATTGAGGTTGAAATAAAACAAACCAAATCTAAATTATCTCATTTTATAGAGTCCTGTGCCTTATCAAAACCACTAAATAAAAATTTAATAACATAATTCCCTGAAATTCATAGAACCTGAATTGTCCCATTAATATCTAACTTTTATATAATATAGTAGATTTCTGATATTTGTTTCCTTGATGGTACCAGTTATTACAATTTTTTGTTTGTTTGTATTAGATACATTTATTCGTGATGTCAATTCTCGATGAGTCTTTTATTTAGTTAGTTTAAAAAGAAAAAGTCTTGATGGGTCATCCGTGTATCACACTTGTTAAACGTTTAGTTATTAAATTATGTGATAATATATTATTAGATGCATATATATATATATATATATATAAAATATTATACTAATTATAATTATTTTTATATGTGAGAAACTGTTTTATTATTTCAAATGGTATTTTATTTTGCCATTATTTAATTCAACTACTTGCTAACCAAGTGGCCTGGCCGGCCCATATACAGGTGGTGTGAGACTGTCGTGCAATTAAACATTTTAGAGGCATGTTTTAATGAAAAACTCATCTAAGTTATTTAAAATTCTCAATCCTTGGGTTGAACTTAGTTAAAATATTTTAATTTAATCAATACAATATTATTTAAGTTATTATCTTAATTATAAAAATAAAAATAACCATAAGCATTTATTTTTAAAAGACAATATATGTAATTGTTAAAATTTTAAATATTTTTTAAAATTAATCAATGATGAACTATAATTCATATAAAAATCTACATCTATACTATAAACAAATGTTTTACAAAATAACATATAATTCACATGGTATGAAATCATGTCACTTAAAATTTACTGATGTCGCATTTTTAAAATCAATCATTTTTAATGATATTCAATAAAATTGTTATAAACAGCAAATTATATTCTACTCTAAATAACAACAAATTTTGTAAGAATGTTCGTTTATTTGTTTGATTATTAACTTAATTATATGTGCGATCCACTAAGTGTCTATTCATTTAACTATAATATACAATAAATTTATTTATTCTACTTTCGTTTATTTTTTCAATCAAATCAGAAAAGTTACTCTTAATTCTGATTTTTTTAACTAATTCTTATTGGTATTTATTTGAGGTTGAAAAATAACATTAATTTTATAGTATAACGATGATAGGGTTTTATGTACGAATTAAATATCAATAAATTATTTTATTTATGAATTTTATAATATTAAAGATTGAAATTGAAATTAAAATATTTAAATATGTATATATTTATAATTAATTAACAATTTAACACACATACTTACATTATCATGTAAATAACAAGGCTATACCAAAACTGATTAATAGACAAGTCATACAAATTTAGGTGATAAATTAATGGTAAAATTTAATATATCAAACAAATATGTCTATTTACATTAATAAATTTAAAATTAATATCCAACTAAAATTCGAGTTCACCAAAAAAATTTGGGTCTAGCAAAAAAAGATAGTGTCTCAAATATATTTTATAAAAAAGAATACCTTCAACTAATATATTTTATAATATTACATACACAAAAACAAATTTATATACACATTATTTTAACTATTGGTATTTATACTTTTTTTTCTTATCATCAAATAGCTACTTATTTTTTAATGTTTATTTTTATTTTTGTTTTTGATGAAAGAAAAATATTTTATTATATAATTACAAAGAGAACATCATAAATTAAACATATTTGAATTTTAAATTATAATAAAAATAATGAATAATTTTATATTAATGATATAGTGTGTACTGTATTTAGCATAGACCACTTACTAGTTTATCATCATTCGAATGCGCATACACTGTTTATGGAAATATATTTATTGACCATGTGGGCACAAATTAGTCCAAGACGTCGTTAGTTGCAATATTAAAGTTGTGTTCAAACTGAGATTCTTACCTAAACTAATTAGCTATGCACATTTTAGGTAGCTTGTATTTAGTTTAATGATTTTAGGTAGATTGATAAAAATTAATTAAAACTAGTCTTGTTTGAGGCAATTAATTAATACATGCTATTCTATAAAAAAAAAAAGTTACTTTATTAGAAAAATAAAAAATATTTAACACACGTATTTAATAATGTACTGTCATTTTATTTTATTTTTAAATAATCAATGTTATTCATATTAGCATAGTTGATCATGAGTATTATGCTATAATGAATATTAATTTTATGATTTTTTTTATCACTCAATTTTTAAAGACTTATTTGCGAGTTGGATTTTGGAGGAAATTTTTTTATAAAACTAATTTATATTTTAATATATATTTAAATATATAGTTGATCATTGTAATTATAATTTTTTTTGATTTTGGTACAATTTTTTTTTGTTTAAACCCTATAAATATAGATTTATTTTAAAATAGTTATTCTATTCAATTTCTATTATATAAATTATAACACCCTTAAAATATAATAATTTTTTTAATAAAAATCAAAATATAATTAAATTATAATATTTTTAACTTAAATTAATCTCAAATGTTTCAGTCTTATTTCCTAAAAAAAACTTAAATTGCGTCCTTTTCTTCATCGTTTCAGTCCTCTTTCTCGTCATAGTTTTCATCACCATCACCAACCTCTTCATTCATTTGAGATTCATCACAATATTCAAATACAAATTCATCGTTACCGTAATCTTTTTTCTTTATCCGGTGGTACTTGTTAGACAATTAATGTTGAGTTCTAGAATTGACTATGAATAAGAGTTTTTCTTGTTGGCGTGGAAATTAAGGGTTCTCAGAGGAGTAAATGGGAAAATCTAAAAATAAGAGTATAATTTGGTTGTAGATGGAGGATGGACAAATAAAGGCAGTCCTAATAATGGTAAGGGGTGATGAAGGAATTTGTCATAGTGACATGATTGAATATTTAATCAAATTCATTATACTTTTTTGGTTTGTTTTTTTATTTTTTTATTTTTTTTATGAATTGTGACATAACTTGAGGAATTATACACTGGGAGAGGACAAAAACGATGAAAAAGAGGCGTGATTTATGTTTTTTTAAAAGACCGAAATATTTTAGGTTAATTTAAGGTTAAAAAAAGTTATAATTTAATTGTATTTGGATTTTTTTTTAAATTATTATATTTGAACGTTGTTACAATTTTTGTAATAAAAATTGGATAAAATGACTATTTTAAAATGAAACTACATTTGTATGGACATTAACCAAACAAAAAAGTTTACGATGTCTAAAATCCAAAAATATTACAATTACAAAGACTAAAAACATATTTAAATATTTAATATTTTTTAAAAATAAAATAAAAACATAATAAATGAAGATATAATATCATGATGTTCTTTTAAGTTTTTAAAATAACAAATTTATATCAAAATATAATATAAACTTAACCCTATAAAGTAATCTCCTCCAAAATGGATTTTTTACCATTATATTTTACTTTTCAGAATTTTTAACCAAAATGCTTCACTTTCCAATTTACTTATCAAAATGCCTACTTTTTTGGGTTAACATGTGATTGTTTTTTGGGGTGCAATAGGCGTAGAATTTTTTTCCTCAGTAGAAGGTCGTTGGCTAGGGATGTGATCACCCAAAGGGTTTTTTTTTTAAAAATTTAAATTGTTTTCTACATTTTATGTAATTAATTATAATAATAATGCATTAATAAATAATTATAATAATAATAATACATTAATAAATAATAATAATAATTATTAATTATTATTGTTATTATTATTATTGTTATTATTATTATTAAAAATTGTTATAATTAAAAATAATTATAATTAAATTAAAAATAATAATAATATTAATAAAAAGAAAATTAAAATAATAATAAAAATATTAATAATTTTAATAAAAAAATGTTATATTAATAAAGTAAAATAAAAATATATTAAAGTAAAAGAAAACAATACAATAAAAGAAATTATATTTGATTATTATTATTTTCATCCATTTTTATTTATTAGATAAGAAAAATAGGAGGGAGTTGTTATAATAATGTACAAAAATGGAGGAAGTTATAATAATTTGCGAAAAGAATCAAATAAGAGGAGGTTGTTACGATAAAGTGTAAAAATAAACTAAGTGTTCATGATATTTTGTTACAAAATAAGAATGTATTTTTTTAACAACTTCCTCCATTTTTGCACATTATTATAAAGTGTCAAAATGGAGGAAGTTGACAAGAGAATACATTGTTATTTTATAGCAAAATTTCATGAATAAGTTGTTTATTTTGATAGTTATCATAACAATGTCTCTCTATTTATTTGTTTTGTTAAATTATTGTAACAACTTGCTCGGGCACATTGTTATAACAACTCCCTACTATTTTTATTTTATTACTATTATAATTCTTTTTATTCCTAATTTAATTATAATTATTTTTAATTATAACAATTTTTAATAATAATAACAATAATAATTAATAATAATTATTATGATTATTATTAATTACATAAAATATAGAAAATAATTTAATTTTTTTTAAAAAAAAAATCCTCTAGGAGGTCACATTCGACAACTTCCTACTAGGGAAAAAAATTATACTTTAGCTAGTCGCACCTCAAGAAACGATTTAATGTTAGTCCCAAAAAGTAGAGTATTTTATAAGTAAATTGGAAAGTAGGGTATTTTAGTTAAAAATTCTGAAAAGTAGGATATACCGATAAAAAATCCCCTCCAAAACTCTTCAAAAATCAACTCAGCAAATGAACTCTCTCACTTTAGCCACCCATCACACCTTATATGTCTCACATGTTGTCATTTTGTAATTTGTTAAGAAAATTATGTGTCTCCCGGTTATTACAACATTTACTAAATTTCACAGGTCATGCAATATCAAAATCATCAAATGAGGTGACAATATATAATTGAATGATTGTATAAAATATTTGTACACTATCTTTAAAAATCAATTGTATACTAACGATATATAAAAATTAAATTCATTTTTTACAATGACAATATAGAAGGATATGAGTTTAACTTTTATATTTAAAATATTTAATTGTATTTTTACTCTCCTATTTTATTACATTTATGAAATAGTTTCCTTATTTTAAAATCAAATTTTTTGATTCATCTTTTTTCACCGTGTTGCAATTTTGGTCCCAACCTAAATTTTTTATTTATATAATGGTGACTCATAGTTTAAATTGTAAATTTTGTAGAGAGAATTAAGACAAAAACACCATTTTTTAAACTATAAGTCACAATTTTTAAGTAAAAATTATGTTTTGAGACCAAAATTGCAATTGTGAAAATAAAAAGACAAAAATATTAAATTTTTAAATAGGGAGACTATTTTCAAAAATATATTAAAATATGAAAATTAAAAGTACAATTAAGCATATAAATTTTTTTAAAAGTACTCCAAAATAAGTAATTTATTTGAGCATTTAAAAGATATTAAGAAAAAAGAATAAACAACAAAGAGAAAATAATATTTTTACTAAACTACCATTAACAAGTATTCCTATCGAAATAAAATATAGACGAAATAATATTTGAAAAATTGATGCTTTTGATCTAAAATTTAGACTATATAAATCGACTTTTTAAATATTATTTTTGTTTATATTTTATTCTGGGAGAATATTGATGTGTTATTTTTTTTAGTTTTAATACTCTAATTCCTAAAGGAACAAGGGACTAGTAATCTAAAATTTAGTTGATTGATAAATAAAGTCTATGAATGATATGGAAGCATAGAAATAAAAAAAAAATTCAACAATGTGGCTTTGATCGTGTAAGTGTGGCTTTGAGAGCCTTATCTTTTATAGAAGAATTCAATCGCATGAACCCTTCAAAATCTGCTGAGTCGGTATCAATTTGTCCAAAGTAGTCTCCCCTAACAAGACGAAAACTGAAACTCAACTTGGACACGAGTTGCTTTATGGATGACTGAACATGTCGGAGTCCGAAACTCAGCTGGACTGGCGTGATGCAGCGACAAAGGTGGATTAATTGCATCACATTGTCTCCTCTTATGGCTGAATGAATGGGACTGTGCTGGTGCCTTGCCTGAAAAGTTGATAACATAGTTGGGATGCCAATTATATCACATGATTCCTCTGCACTCTAATTTTTGCAAAAGAAAAAAAATTGACTACCAGGCAAAAAACCTCCTCATTCAAGTGGATGTTGAAATGTAGTTACTTGCTTGAATAGTGTTGTGATGATTGATGAAATTAGTCTTATTATCCTAGATTGTTTAAATTTCCTATCTAAATAAGTGAATGTTTTTATTTCTAGTACTAGTAAACATTGTAATGAATTGGCTCATAGTCTAGTTAGCCTATCAAAAACCCGTGGCTATAGGTTCTAGGATGGTTGTATCCAAAAACCAATGCCTTGATGTATATTACATGATGATGTTGACCACCAAAACAGTAAGATATTTACAAGTACAATAGAGGTAGTTATTTAAAATGTCATGTCAGCTTAATCAGTTACTTTACTTCATTAGTGAGTTAGAATGCATTTTACCAACTATTAGTTAGTTAAGCTTGTGATGAACAACATATATAAAGTTGAACACATTGTAATATTCATAATAAGAAATTCAGTTTCCCGAGTTTTCCTGAATTTTCTTGAATCTTCTACTGATCTTTCTTTCTTGCATCATGGCGCACACAAATCTTCTTCCTCCACCACCACCGACTGCAACAAAACATTGATACGATTTACTATGTTCATCTTAGTGAATGTCTTAACTTTGTCGCGATCACTCCTCTCACCGGATCCTATTATCTTGCATGGTCCCGATCGATGCGCCGTGCTCTTGACGCAAAAGATAGGCTTAAATTCATATAAGGTTCTATTCCAATTCTTGATGCCTAATATCTTAATTAATGCCACTGATTCAAGGAAATCACAAGAGGGTGGACAAGGATCAATGACAATTTTTATGGTAATGGTGGTAAAGCACATAATCATTTGTGCACATATTGTGGCCGTATCGGTCACACCGTTGAAGTTTGTTATACAAAACATGAATTTTCACCTAATTTTAGTAGACATTCTTCTTCTGCAAATATCTCTAGTACGTAGTGATTGCATATAGACTAAGGTTTTTTCTATGAGTTATGATGAAGCCTCCCCAAGAAACAATCTTGTTTTTAATCCTACATAGTATGAACATACTCTTACGCTGGCTTATATATGTTTTAAAGACAACAGACTTCATGAATCACATAAGTGGACAAGTTAGAAGTAATTCACATCGACAAATGCATAAATATTTACTCATGATGAAAGAATCAAAGTAGAATCAGAAGAGTACAACAATAATATCATAAGTTTTATGGAGATATTAGAAGGGTATTATTTGAACCCTAAAAGAATTAAATCAACTACTATATCTTTTATTGATAAGAATATTTATTGCAAGATAATAAAAGATTATTATTTTCCAAAGGTGAATATTGACATAAGAGTCCATGGTTATTGTGCCTATATTGTTTTATGAACCCATGAAAATCAAACAAGTCAAAAGTTGTCTCAAGAATCAAATGCAACAAGTGTTCAAAATGTTATGAACCAAAGAATAAGGAGAACGATCAAAATAATCTTTCGATACCTTGAGAAATATGTCCAACATATATATTATAACTTCAAACATATCTCAAGATAAATAAAGAAGTCAAAGAACATCTTGATAAAAGAATTTTAGAAGGATCATATCCATCCTTTAGAGATTGATTATGAAATCTTCAAGAGAACATTATCGTGATGGACTCATAAATATTCCTATCAATTCAATATAATGACAAGAATTTACTTTGATGAAGATTTCATTTCAAGATTGACTCATTTATTAAAAGAATGATGGAATAACATTCAATATAATGTTCTGGTTATTCTATTAAAGAGAAAATATCAAAATAATTTTTTTTGGAAGAACAATATGAAGTAACTCAGTTGCCATTTTGACATGGAGTTCCCAATACTTAATGAACAGTTAAAAGTTCAAATTTGTTCAAATTTTTAGAAGAAAATTCAAAATGAATGTCAAAATGATTGGATAACATTCAAAAGAACGTTATAGTTGTCCTTTATTAAAGATATAGCCAAAACAAATCAGTTTGGGAAGTTCAACTGTAAGATAAAAATGTCAAATTCGCATAGAGGGTTGTTAAGATATAATGACCACTTAAATGACTTAAATTGAATGTCCAATTGGTTAAAACGACGTCCAAATTGATGACTTGTAAGCAATGACAAAAGGACATAAGCACATTGTGTTGACACTGTTAACAAAGAAAGTTATGCATGTCTCTTATCATGCACAATACCAATTGACATTTGATAGGTCATACTCACACTTGTTCATGTTACCTTCAGTTTCAAGGCAATAATATTATGGGTTGATGAAGAACGTGTTGAGGCAATATCTTAAATCAAGTATTTTGAAGATAAACAAACAAGTTAATTAATCTCTCATCATGATTCTGATTATGTTGATGTTTAACTTGTGTTTTTGAGTGTTTTATTCAAAGATAGACGATCAAATACATTCATACAACAATCAACACTCACACCATGATATAAATCAAAGAAACATCATGTCTTAACTGAACTGGAAATTAATCACAAGATCTTTTGGTATATCAAGATCGTTCTAGTTAGTTCATTTTAAGAACAAAAGTAAAATGAATTATTCTCCAAAGTCTGGATATTAAGATAAACGATTATCAAGACTAATCAAAACAATAATCAAGCCCAAAAGTCTAGATAAAGGTCAAAAGAAGCAAAAACAACATCAACATCAATGACCAAATCAATCTCTATATTGATGAGCTATGAACAAGTACAACTAAAACAACAAAGATGAAAGGATATTGTTGCTGCACCTTTTGTAGAAAGCTCAACATGATTTGGAGACAAAGGACTGACACCAAACAGTTGCTAAATACTTTAGCCACATTTTCCATTCAACACAAAACTAATAATGTTATAGTTACAAAGAAGAACGTTCTAGATTAAATAGTGCACATGTCTATTAAATATCTTGTTCGATGTTATCTTTATCTCTGTTAAGGATAGGGGTGTTCATGGTGCAAAAACCAAACTGCATTGTACCACATTAATAGTTTGATTCACTTATTAAAAACCACTTTTAAATCAAGTTCAGTGCAGTTCTGAATCGGTTTACAACTGGTTTATAAGTATAAACTAATTTAATTTTTTGAACAAATTTTTAGTTAAAATCGATTTCAAAATATTTATTCGAAAAAAATAAATAAAAATTCGATAAAAATTTTTTCGAAAAAAGAATTTCAAATTTTTATCAAGAAATTTTTTTAGAGAAAAATAGATATAAAACATTAAAAAAAAAGTTTCGAATTTTATTAAAAAAATAAAAAAAAAATTCAGGAAAAAAATATTTTCGATTTTTTTTCATAAATTTTTCAAGAAAAAAGATTTAATTTTTTTATTTTTTTTATATTTCCTTTTTTTTTTGAGAAAAATAGATTTTGAAAATTTTGTAAGAAAAAAACTTAATTGAGGTTAAAAAATTTAAAAATTGTTAAATTGGTTTTTGAATTAAGTTCGATTAACTGAATTGTTTTAAATATGTGATTCAATTAATGAACCATTTAAATGGTTTGGTTTTTTATGTTGTAGTGCAACCTAATTTATCAATATGGTTCGATTAATCATATTTTTGCACACCCTTAGTTGAGGGAGGCACATCCTTTATAGATTGTTCCTTGTTATCTCTATATTTGTTGAGGGAGACACGTCCTTTGTAGTATATTTGTTCGTTGTTATCTCTATATGTGATTATCGCGTGTTTTTGGTCGTTATACTGATTGTAGAAATTCAAGATAATCCATGAAGTTTCGCATCGGATCTTTGTGGAATGATTTGACAAAGAGGCTTTTCTAGAAAAGACGGATCTTGTACTGATTTGGCGTGTGTGTTTGAAACAGAAATACTTGGAAACCAGAGGGAACGATGATCATAAAGTTTCTTGAGATCTTTAGACAAGTAGCTGATTCATGATGCGTATTAGAGGATACACAAATTGCTTTGTCTTCAGAGTGTTTACTTTTTTAGAGCTTTTACTTTTTTACAGTCAGACGATCATATGCTTGATGTGATTGTTAGAGGCAAAAGAATTTTTGTCATGCTTATCAGAGGTAGACTAACATAATTAACGTTTGAGTTCATTAGAGGCAAACAAATTGTGGCAATGTTTTGCGCTATCAAATTCACTACAACGTAATGCTAATTTACTTACCAGGCTTAGTAAAAAGAGAGAAATATATGGTGTATCTTTGTCTTCATCTTTTTATTAGAGGGTACATTGAGAGTCCATTGATCGAGCATATAAGTTTGAACCTGCGCACTTAAATTCAACGTTAGAGCATCCAATCACTACAAGAAAAACTTAAATTTGTGGCCAACTTTATAAATATTTTGTCGCCGAATAAAACCCTCACAAATTAGTGACCGAAAAAGCCCTCACAAAGGCCAAAATTGAAATTGGTCTTTATTTGTGACTGAAAAAGCCCTCACAAATTTTTAAATATTTAACTGGAATTTGTGGCTGCCTAAGCCCTCACAAAATCACAACATTGTGATTTTGTGAGGGCTTAGGCAGCCACAAAATCCAGTTAAATATTTAAGGAGTTTGTGAGGGCTTTTACAGCCACAAAAAATGCATTTTGTGAGGGCCAAATCCGTCACAAAGGAGTGACGTGACCAGTGGAATTTGTGGCTGCAAAGGCCGCCACAAATGCTCAAGGTAACACTATATATATTTTTCTCCCCTCCTCCTTTATTTTTTCACATCCAACTTCTCTCTATTCTCTCCTCCTTCTCTCTACACAAAATTACTCTTAAGCTTCATTTATTATTAATTTAAATATTTTATTATTTAAATTAATGATTAATTTAATTATTAATCTTTAATTTTAATTTAAATATTTTATTTTAAATTTTTAATTATATTAAGATTAGTTTATTATATATTAAATTTAATTTATAATTACATCATATTTTAAATTTAATTTAAATTTTAATTTAATTATAATTTAAATTTTAATATTATATTAATTTATTATATATAATATTATAATAAACTATTAATTTTGAATTTAAAAATTAATTTATTAAATACGAATTATTTTGTGGCGGCCTAATCCCTCACAAAATATATTATTTTTTAATTACGTTGGCATTTGTGGCGGCCAAAAGCCCTCACAAAGGTCCAGGCAAATTCAGCCTGTCCTTTGTGGCGGTCTATGCCCTCACAAAGGCAGACTTTTGTGGCTGCAAAAGCCCTCACAAATGCCAACATGTTTCAGACAATTTGTGGCTGCAAAAGCCCTCACAAAATTTTGTGATCAGCTTTTTTGTGGCTGCCAAAAGCCCTCACAAAATCCACCTTTGTGGCTGTTTTTTTCCCTTTGTGAGGGCTTTTGGCCCTCACAAAATTCATGTTTTCTTGTAGTGAATTATTTCCACAAACAATTTTTTTTACTATCAAAACAAGTGAGATGCTTATTTCTTCAAATTAACTTGGTTCCAACAGCCGGTTGATTCCAAGATTCTTGATGCTACTATTCACTCTAAACCAACTTCAATTTCCAATAAACTCAAGCACTATTATTTCTAATGTTGTTATTTGACATTTTAAATTAGGAATGTTATCCAATAATAGGTTAGCTCACATGCATGATTAGTATCCTTCAATTTATGTTGATTGACCAATACTTTTGACCACATGTTTCTAGCTTTGTACTATGATATTTTGAAAGCTCATTGGTTTTTTAGTATGTTTCTAAAATTTGGGTTGTAATTGAGTTTTAATGTTATTATTTGTATAATGATCCTTGCTCGTTCTGCATACCATAACTTGAGCTATGAGTATCAGATTGACGCATGTGGGTAGGTGTTGGAAAGCTAAAAATTAGAGGTTTATTTTATAATATTAATTTCACATTAATGACTCTATTTCTTTTTATTCGATTATATTATCATTTTGATTGCTTAATTTGAATCTCAATTGGATTGATAAATTTAGTTTGACATAATTTGATTTCTAAATTCTAATTTTTTGACGTTTGATTGTTAACTATAATGTATCAATTATTATGATACTTAATTCAATGAAAAAAAAAAACAAAATTCATGTATGGTTGATTTACACTTGCTTGATCAATTATATAGTCCAATAGAAATAGAATCACAATTTAGAAGTTGATTGAATCTGTGTTAGGTCTGAGATTTCTGAGCCAGTGGATTAATCATTCTAGTATGTAATTGTAATTCATTTCTAAATATGTATGAATCTAAATTCAAAACCCTATTAATTTTTTTACTCTAAATTCAGTTAACATTGTCTGAAATTCTTGCGAGATAACTCGAGTTGATGCTATATGGTACATTTTTTTTACTCGTATTTGACCTGTGTGCGACAACATATCAAATTATCATCGTAG
This sequence comes from Cicer judaicum, assembly GCA_037974835.1. Classification (NCBI taxonomy): domain Eukaryota; kingdom Viridiplantae; phylum Streptophyta; class Magnoliopsida; order Fabales; family Fabaceae; genus Cicer; species Cicer judaicum. Next base: position 1,558,158 of record JBBPBS010001171.1, on the reverse strand, counting down.
TCAGGGACTTTCTGATAATAATATTAGCCAATTTTAGAGTACTACTAACCATCTCAATAATTGTTTTTGTGTTTTGTTGCTTTACAAGTTGTGTAGGCTTGTCGCTAGCTTGTGTAGGCACTTTGCTAGTAAAAAATTTCAGTTTTTAAGCAATTGTCTCGGATTGCCCCGAATGTTTGCCAGAAAATCACAAAAATATCAAGAAACATGACTCTTTCGTTTAGACCACTTTTTTAATTTTTCATATTCTAAAAAAAATCCAAAAAATTTGTGTTACCTTTATTTGATTTTTAAATTTTTTGTGTGGTATTTCTATTTTTATTTTTATTTTTTTGGATTTTTCAAAATTGTGTTGTTGAATTAGATTGTTACATTCTCATGATGCATGACTAGGGTCAGCTCTATGAATCTGCATTCCTTGATCTTGAAATAGATATGAATTTTCATTTATTTCGTAGACTTAACAGAGCTGCTAGTGCTAATGGATTAGGTGCTGAAAGTGATTTTGTGTTCAGTCATACCTTATTTAACTTTGATTTTGAGTGTGAGTTCACTAATCAAAATATGGATGATAGAACTTTAAGACAACTTGTTGCACTTGATGTCATTTATAATGCGTTGTGTATCGAATATCTTGAAGTTATTGTACCATTTGAACTTGAATTTAGTTTAATACACATTTAATGGTCTTGTATGTGAGGATCCTCACAAACACCTAAATGAGTTTCATGTTGTGTGTTCTACCATGAAGCCTCAAGGAGTCACATAAGACCATATCAAGTTGAGAGTCTTCCCATTCTCACTTTAAGATGTTGTTAAGGACTAGTATACAACCTTCAGCTAGGTTCGGTTACAAGTTGGAATGATCTGAAGAAGTTATTCCTAGAAAAATTATTCCCTGTCTCAAGAGTTGCTTCAATCAGAAAAGATATATGTGGAATTAGATAGATTGACAGATAATTCTTGCATGAGTATTGGGAGAGATTCAAGAAATTAGTGGCTAGTTGCCATCATCACCATATTTTTGAACAATTGGTCATCCAATATTTTTATAAAGGTTTATGTTGATTATTCTTTTGAAATTTAAGGTTGATGTCTCATTGCATGTCTAAAATTTTATTACAATGATTGGAACTCAATATCATATTACACCAAAGTATGTTAGAACAAATAATGGCCCTGAATTTTTACTTTCTTCCTTTCTTTTATGCTTCTAAAGGGATAATTTACCAATTCGTGTAGAATCTCCCTAACAAAATGAGTGTGTAGAAAGAAAACATCAACATATATTGAATGTTGGAAGGACTCTTCTTTTAGAATCTAAGCTTCCCAAAGTCTTGTGGTCATATGTATTATTACATGCTACCTTTATTATAAACATAGTCACTACATCATTTATTGGACATAAATCACCATTTCAAATTTTGAATCATTATGATACCTTATCTGCTTTATGTGATTTTAAAGTATTTCAATCATTATGGTATACCTCAATTTTACAAGTTTACATGACATGTAACCAAAAAAAATTAAGCAAAATGAATTCTAATTTAAAACTTCAAAACATACTAAAATCGAGGTGAAGTCTTCGGAAGCACTTTTTGACTCTTCCAACAATGAATTCAAATATTTATTTGGAATATAAGGTAAATAATAATAAATTTAAATATAACTTTTATCTTTTACATAATAAATTTAAATTTACATAATAATAAATTTAAATTTACATAACTTTTATCTTTTACATAAGTCTTCGGAATCACTTTTTTTTCCCGATTTAGTCCTTTATTCCTAATAATATCAAATAAAGTATGAAAATATGAGTTTATTTGAAGATTTGCATTACGGATTTGATGAAATTTGTATTATATTGAAGAATATAATTAATTTTATGAATTTTGATTGAATTTTTTTTTTGAATTTTTGTTTAAAAAAGGATAAACTTGTTGAAATTTTAAAACATAAAATATCAAATTGTCATTTAAAATTAAAATAAAGGACTAAATCGGGAAAAAAAAGATAAAGGACTAAAACGTTACCTGAAATTAAGTTAAGGGACCACAAATGTAATTTAGTCCTTTTATTAATAATATTGCACTTAGATGACATGTCTGAGTAGAATAAAATATTTTTTATATCATTATTGTTGTTATTAATTTTAGAGTTAAAAATATTTTTAATTTTTATAAATTTTTAAACTTTCAATTTTAGCTCTTATAAAATAAAAATACAACTTTTAATTCATACAATTTTTTTAGTAAATAGTTTTAGTTTCCGTTGAAAATTAAATATGTTTAATTAACCTTTAAAATTAAAATTTTTGAATGATTTTTTTACAAGTAAATTTAAAATATTATAAAAAATTTCTCTATAAAAATTTAACATTTTTTTTAACTTGAAATGAATTATATATAAATTTTTTAAATGTAAAAACTAAACATAGGAGTAATGAAAATAAG
>JBBPBS010001171.1:1490745-1555318 GCA_037974835.1 Cicer judaicum | reverse complement strand
CATTTTACCTTTAATTTTATTTAACTTTTCTAATAATAGAATTTTTTGAAATATTTTAAATTTATTATTTTTATTTTGAATATTTTAATATTATTTTTCATATTTAAATTTTTAACTTTTTTTTGTGTACTAAAATATTAAAAGTAAAATTATTTTATTAATAAATGGAAATATTTATAAATTATTTAATAAAATAAATAATAAAACTAATTACAATAACAATAACAATTACATAACAATTATTTAATCGAAGTCACAAATACTATTTAAATGTCATTCATTAATGATAGTAACACATAATAAAAATGATGGAAGATTAAAAAAAATCATTAATAGAATTAAAAAAAATTAATTTGAAAAATATAATAAAAGTTCATTTTTTGTAAAATAGAGATAAAAAATGCATCTAAATAAAAAAAGAAATGATTGATTTACAATTTAAGAGAGAAATATAGAATGGTCAAACATTACCGGTGGCGCCGGTCACCGGTCGATAAACCTCTCTCTAAACTCCAAACTTGATTTTCTTTTCCAGTCAATCTCTTATTGAGTCTTTGAATTGTACGGAGGGGCTTGTTGGGTTCTCTCAGTTTCCATCTTTATGGTCTCTGATCCAACCAAAAATCTCAACTTTCTTCAACAATTCAGCTCTACAATTTTTGGGTAGTTGCCGTTTTCTCAAACAAATGACTACAGTCAGTTCCTTCTCTTTTCTCTCTCCTCTTTCTCAATTATTGTTTTGCCTTGTTTTTGCCACGTTTTTTTTTTGTGTCTTATTATGATGGATTTTAATTTGTTTAGGAAAAGGTTTCAATCCCTTGCATTATTATGTTGTAATCTTTTGCTATGTTAAGTGCAGCATCTTTTTGTTTTTAACTTTTTTCCCTTTTCAAGCTCTTAATTTTTTTCCTTCTTTCTGATGCTTGATATAGTTTACCTAAATTTTGATTCATTTTTCGGATTGGTAGTGTCTCAATATGCTATATTCCTTTGTTGATACGCCAACCATAATTCAATTAGAATTATGGCCTTTGTGATTTTCTTAGTTTATGTGGAAATTAGCTTCATAAATTATTAGGTTTTTATATTAAATCTAACTCATTCTTTCAACTTGCAAAACCAATTTGTAAAGTGAGAGATGCCAATCTTTATAAACTTTGTTAAGATCTTATCTTTTTTCAATGTGATACTTAAATTTTTCTCAATATAAATAAGGTTGTGCTCAAATTTTAACTTAGTCTTATGGAATGGATTTGCTTGGTTTTGATGGATAGAAAATATGATATCCAAGATATATGTGTATTAGCATTATTAGAAAAAGAAGAATTCCTAAATATAATTTTTGGCTAGTGGAGCTGTATAAGCATGCTTTTAAGTTATATTCATATGTTTGACTAAAACTATAACTTTCTTTGTGCTGGAAATTTGTTGCTATTTATACTGTTTGGTTTCTATATTATGTGTGTGTGAATATTTACATTGGTAACAACTTTGCAACATGTGACAGTGAAAAGATAATGATGCTATGTGTTAAGATACTGAATATTTAATTTTTGGATATTTTAGGGTTCAAATTAAAGTTTTTTTGTTATTTCTTTTAGAGGTACAGAAGGGGAAAATATCTTCCCCGAGGCTGTTTCCATTTTCCATCAAAGTTTACTTGTATATGTTTGATACACTTTACGCAGATTAATTCACCTATATTTGTTATCCCTTGCAATAATTTGTAACTTAAGTCGGTCTAATATATTCACGAGAGATGTCGAAGCAACTTTCAAGAACCCGTCTACAACAACTACCTTAAGGTAGACAAAAAAAATCAACCAAAATAAAAGCTAAAGAATAATGGTCTTTGAAGCACTAATATGGACACAAACATCAGACATTGACATAGACACGTAGACACCAATAATAATTTAAGAAAATAGAAGTAGTTGAATGTAATCACATGTACCGATGTTGTCTGGCATCAACACATATCAGACATTGTTTTAAATCTAACATGTCAATGCTACATAGATAATGGTTCTATTGGATGACATTACATTGTTGCGGAACTGGTGTCACAAGAGAGTAAACAAAAACTTAACACCAATAGATTATTTGTTTCTCTTTGTTGGCTTACAGTTATCTTACAATAATTAGGATAATGTTGATATAGCATGCTTTTAAAAATGAAAAAGGAAAAGAAAATAGGAGAAAAAGAGAGGTATCCACTTTTGGAGCGGCCCAACATATTGCATGAGAATGGTATAAACACTAAGGGAATCGGGGAAATTGAATTCTTTAATATGGATCTTGTGATGAAAATTAATTTGAAACAAATTAGATGCAGATTCTTGATGAATCTACTATCTACTATATTATAAATGTATTTGGTGTATTAAACGAAAAAAGGAGAATGCTTTCCAAATTACAGACTAAAATATGACTTTGATCTTTTTTCTCCCGATAAAATTATTGATTTTTTTCTTCGAACACTATAAATCTTGTGTAAAATCAACTGATAACATACCGATTTTGATGAAGAACTTCACTCATTGGTAAGATTTTCACTTTAGGTCCGTGATGATATATGACTCTGCCCGTGGCAGGATTGATAAATATTGTCATTTATTGAAATTTAATCATATTAATGAAGTTTCAAAGCAAATCTTTGTTCTTGAGTAGTAACGAAGAACAATCTGGTTGTTGTTTGAATGTTAATGGACTGAATATAATATATAGAGTGACATATTTATTAATTAAAATAACACTAATGACCATTTAATTAAAATGTTGTTTGCCATGTTTTTTTTTTCTTTCTGTAATAAGGCTTGATAGTAGTTATTGTTGTTGTTAAGAATGGATTAAAAACCATTCTTGCATCCAATCTTTCATGTTTTGTTAATTCTAGAGGTAAATGGATGGCTTGAATTGAATATTGTATTTTGGTTATTATTTGCAGTGTTGAATTTTGCTTTGGTGATAAAATAGAATAATCGTTTAGATCAATCTTAGAAGAGTTGTAAATGTGTAAATGGAAGAAAAACACGTCAATTAATATCGTAAGTATTGAGAGATATCAAGATACCTTTTTGAGATTATATCTTAGATTTCAATAGGAGTCTTCCTAGCAACCAAAAAGTATACATTTTTCAAGTTGTCAAATTATTAATCAGGCATGCTCTATTTATCTTGGTTGTCAATAACTTTGGCAACTAACAAAGACTGAGGGCGAAGTAAAACATTATTTCTTGAAATATTGAATCATTGGTTTCTGGGTTGCACTGTTCATTGGCATGGACATTTGGAATAAGTAAATCAGAGGTTTTTCCTCCACCATCATTCCAACATTGTGAAATATGAAGCATTGACACGAACACAGGATACAACATTGGCACGTCGACCCCGATAATTATTTGAGAAAATGAAAGTGATTGAATGTAACCACAAGTGTCCGTGTTGGACACAGACACGTGTTGGACATCAGACATGCCTTCAATTTGAAGTGTTGGTGCTACATAGATTTTGAGTTCCTTGGTGATTTATTTTGATGGATTGGAAAGAAGTTAGATGGCAAAATTTTGTTTCAGGAGCAATTCTTGCTGTAATATACTGTGCTGATTTACAAATACTAGAATTTTGTTGCATTTTTTATATCATTTGCTTTTAGAGAATATAGTCCTCTGTACTTTACCAAAGTGCTCTTTGTTTGCTTCTTTCTTCATCTATGCGTAGAATTTTAATCAGAAATGTCTTAGAGAGACTTGAATTGAATATGATGAGCTAATAAATCATCCACTGTCAGCACTTCTATCATATTACAAATTGAAATAGATACTACTTTATATGATTGGGTGGAACAATGTTGTCAAATAGAGGTTATAGCGGTTCTGCCTACAGCACTTTTGTGTAGCAGAATTTGAACTAATTGCTATTGTTCTGCAGTATCTTATTTAGTACAAAGTCTTGCCAAATAGCGACTGTGGCATTGTTGCGTAGCAGAATTTGAACAATCTATTATTTGACAACACCAAACAATATATATTTTTTCCTTGCTCTGTTATTTACCTATTATTAACACTCTGATTTGGGTACAAGAAGCATGTTTGTTAGCATTTAAAACCTTTATCAGGGTCTATTTGTCGAAACTATACTTATAGGATCTCTTCAATGTGTGTCAATTTAACAGCAACGTTCTCATGTTCCAAAATTTGGCAATTGGGATGGCCAAGACGATGTTCCTTATACAGCTTATTTTGACAAAGCCCGGAAAACTCGACCTGGCACCAAAATGATTAATCCAAATGACCCTGAAGAAAATTCAGATTTAGTTCTTCAAAATTCATCTTCTGATGCCGACATAATTCCTCCAAAACCCAAAGTTTATTCAGAGAATCAATCTGAAAAAGGATCAGTGAGATCAACACATAATGAGTTACAAAAGAGCAAGGAGGATGGTGATCTTAAGAATTTTGTTAACTCACCGGCTCGTCATGACAATCTAAGCAACAGGAGTGCTGGTGATTCCGCCCCTCGTCCTGGAAGCCATGGAGTAGGTTCTGCTGACACCTACAGAAGACCTTTAAAACAAAGTACTGGCTCAGAGTACAGCATCGAACGGTCACCCCTTCATCGCCAGGCTAAAACCCCTGGTAGAGATAGTCCTTCTTGGGAAAGAAAAAGTTCATATGATAGCAGTCATGGTACACCAGGAAGATCTCGATTGAGACCAGTCAATCGAGGGGATGAAACTGTTAGTTTTCTTTTCTGTTGTCTTTGTCTGTCACTTAAATAAAATTTTAAAATCTTGAATATATATTGCATCAATGATTGTAATTATATTTTTTAGTTGTTACAAATGATTATTATTGTTCTAAGGTGTCAACATAGTTAGGATATCAGTTTAACATAATTATGTCTCTGCAATCCAATTTTCGCTTAAAAATATATTTTATCAATGATTGCAAATTTTTATTTTTGAGCATATGACTTTTGAATCTTTATGAAACTTCCCTTCACAAATGATTTCTGAGTTTTCTGCGTTTTATGAATTTGATTTGGCAGCCTGATAAAAGTGCTGCTGTTCCAAAATTTGGTGAGTGGGATGAGAGTGACCCTACATCAGCTGATGGCTATACTCACATTTTCAACAAAGTGCGGGAGGAGAAACATGTTGCAGCTGGAAATGCGCCAGGTACACCAAATGGAAGATCATACGTTATCCGAAACCAACCTGCCAATGACAAAGCTCAGGTATACCTACAACGGCTGCTTAAGATTAAGACAGTCGATAAATTTCCATCATATTGATGTTTCATTGCTTCTCTTTGTTCTCATAATTGCTTTTTCAGGGTTGCTGCTTTTTCTGGGGCAGAAAATGATTATTGAAAGGGTGGTTTATATTGTGAGCAGAAAAGAAGATAAGAATAGTGTTGTTAATGGTCGTGAGACGTGTTGCCTCACCTATAATTTGACTCCTTTATTATGAGGGGTGTACTTTCAAGGGTAAAGTGCGGAAATTTAACCGATTGAGATTTTAACAATTTGATAGCTTGTTATTCATGTACTTGTATTTTATTGCAGTCTAAACTGTTGATCTTTCAATCAATGGTTTTAATCCACACTTTACTCTTCCAAGTGCACACCCACTTTAGAGGATCTAAATTCTACTCTTTTATATGTATATATATTAAAGGCTCTCTTTCCCTAAGGGGAAATGTCGTCAAAGTGCCTTTGTCTTGAATGTGTCCCACTTGTATCTTTCTTTCGTTTGACCAGTAAGCACGCTTTGCATGCAAGATTGTGATATTTTGTATAAGTAATTGCCACGCTGTAATTTCAATTTATGAGATCTATAATATTTGTTACATAATTCTTCTTTGATGACTTGATGAGTTGTGATTCAGTTTCTATAGTGTTGATCTTGGTGTTGAACTATTATTATAGTTTAACTCAGAATAATCCAATTCAATAACAAACTGTGTCGGAAGTAGACATTTTTCTTGGTCAATAAAAATCAAGTAGGTTCTTAGATGAGTTCATATTTTACGTTGTCAATTGTTAACCTTTATACCCCCCGCCATTCTTCTTTGTACCTTTTTATTGTTTGACTCAAACACTTGACGTATACTAGATTTATACCCTCTAAGTCATTGTGCAAGATTATGCAAGAATGAGTCGTGTGTTCAAATTTCCGTGGTTTATATTTCATTAATTCTCCCTTGTGTTGAAAAATGCTTCATTTCTATACACAAATCTTAGTATCCCGTGAAGAATGTTTCCAATCCATCAAAATGAATCACAAATGAACTCCCTAAACCCTAAACATCTAGCTACGGAAAACAGAAATAGTAACTTCTATCAAAGTAAAAGGCCATTTTTTACAGCTCCTGCCTTCTAATAAGCAGTCTTTGATTTCCTGAACTTACCACTTTCCACTATAAAATATAAGCTTAGGTTGTCAACCTGACAATTTCAATAAGCTTAGACCCAGAGATTTTGGTTTGCATTTCATCCTAACATAATTTAGATCCAATGTACTGTAACTTATATTGTAAATAATATATCAGCTTCAATGTCAAATGCATCATTAATATTTTGATCTATTGGAAGAACAGTACTAGTCTGTACTTATGTTGTAGTACATGTAATGTAGAAAAGTAAGTTACATGATCACAATACATTTCACAAGTCACTTTATACAACTAAGAAATTCTTCATGATACAAAACACAAGACAAATATTTATAGTACACCTGCAACACAACGTACTGAAATTGAATTTATGGTAAGCCTGCAAGACTAACTAAAATAATTCAATACCTATAAAAGGCTAAAACTGTATCGCTGCACAAACCCCTATTGTGGTTCAATTCCAAGCAATAGTTTGATTTGATGAATTCAGAAATTAATCTTGCTTGCTGTGATCAGTAAATTAACTTGTGACATTAATACTAAGAAATGTCATGACATTCTAATCGCAAACTATTCATTTTGTGTTGAAAGGATGAGATCAGGATTTGAAACATAAAATAAACGGCATAATTTGACAAAACATACATCTGTAAATTCTGTTTTGAAGAAGAAAAAACACCGGGAAGAAGTGGAGATCTTTAAGGAAATAGCTCACACTCACTTCTGAAACTCTTGAAATTACTAAAATAACAAGATCAGACAAGAGAAAGAATGTGATGGTTGCTCCAGGAGAATGGTGCGCAAAACTAGAGAGAGAGAGAAAATAAACGTAAGAAAAACGTGGTTATTGAGATTATAGTTGGTTCAAGACAAAGAGAACACTGGTAAACACAAGACCAGAGACATACTACTCCCAATCTCATGTTTTGATTGGTTCTTGTAGAAAGAAAAACACCCAGAAACAATTTTCACATGATTGGTCTTCTGACTGCACCAGAATCTATCCTTATTATTCTAATGATGATACTAGTAGAGGAAAAGACAAACAATTCTTTGCAAAGCAAGCAACTTAGGTGAAATGAGCCGAGTTAGTAAATGGATTCAGTAAAACTACATTTGCTTTTCCATTACATTTGAGTGGATTCATTACAATTAACTTGCAATACATCAAAAATAAAAATAAACTCTACAACAATAGTTCATCTTCAACATCACAGTCTAGCACTGTTAATTTGATATGTGAACTTCATCCAGGAAGAACTCAAGATTTCAACATCAACTTGAAATTGTAATGAGAATATGTTTACATGAAAGTAACAAGTCAACAAATCAGGGTAAAACAGTGTAAAAAAATTAAATTAAAACGATGATGTTATAAATCATAATACAATAGACTAAGATAAAATGAGTCATAAAATCTTAGTGCAACATCAACCTCTGCATACTATTTATTGATAATATAACTTCGAAGCATTTCACTGCAGTTAGTGTAGAAGAAGACACACAAGTTCAAGCACAGTATCAAAGTTTCTCAGTCAACCTAACCATGAAAGAATTAACCAATTTAGAATCCAACACAATCCAAGAAGACTCAAACAACTCATGGAAAAACTCAGCACCGATCTCTTCCGCGGCGCTTCTAAACGCAACCCCAAAAGTGTTCCCTTGCGCAGCAGCCAAACGTGGCCTCCCACAAACCCCAACAACAAGCACTTTACTTGGTTCCTGAGACAAACAAGCACAAACCAAAGGCTTCATTCTAGCACCCTTTTCTCTCAAAGCATCCATTATAAAATAACTAAACTTTGTCAAAGCTTGAGGATACCCCAACAATCTAGAATCTCCAGAATCCTCAAGCTTCACCCATCGAAACTTTCTTCCACTTCTAATGTAACCGTTTTTCATAATCGCAGTACTTCCCTGCCTCAAAATCGCTCTCTGAATCTTAATAGCTTGTTGCATCCCAGCTTTGAGTTTATCAACGTTATTCAAAGAAAGTGCATCAAACGCCACATTGAACTGCATCGAAGCACAAGAACCATCCGAATTCACAAACGATTCCAAAAGTGCAGTTACACCATAAACAACATCAGCAGCCGAAACTCTTGAACTATAACCATGAATCCTCAAAAACCCACGGTAATAAAAATCATTAAGTCCATATTCAGGTAAAAATTTCTCAAACTCACGTTTCATCTTACGTTTCACCTCGACATTCATATACTGAAACTTCTGCTGACAATCAGAAAGTGCAAATCCCATCCTCGCCAACAAAAGCTTCAATTTCTTCATTCCATTATCACTCCATGTCTTCAACTTCGTCGCAATGTAAGAAGAACAAAGCATCGAATCAAAAAGATTCCATTCCTGCAACAGCATAAGCTTTGGTTCATCCTCATAAGCAATTCGCGACGAATTCGGCGCCCTAATTTTTGTTCCATCTTTAAGAGTAACAGAATTAACAGCATCTAAATTACCAGAACTGTTTATATATTGTTCTAACTCCATAACACCATCACTATACCTTTCATCACTTAGCCTCTCGTGAACGAATTGATCGGTTAATGCCACGCAAGCTAACCAAAGCAATTCATCCGTATTCTTCCTGAGAAAATGAGCTAATTCATACATCAAACAACCAGAAGGTTTTCCGTGGAACGTTCCCAATCGATAATACTCCTTCTTCCTCTTTCTATATAGTTTAATCGGATCTTGATGTTCTCCTTGTTCCTCTTCTTTTTCTTCATCTTGCTGTTGTTGTTCTTCATATTCACCTTCAGAATTTCTCTTTCTTTTTCTTTTTTTTCTTGATTTATCTTCTTCTTCAGGTTCGGAGTCGGAGTCTGACTCGGAGTCAGACTCGGAATCAGGTTCGGAGTCTGAGTCAATGGTTGTAGAAGCGTTAGCTAAAGCAGTGAGAGGAAACTCAAAATCGTAAGCGAGATCGGCTTGTTTTTCATCGTCTTGGGTGAAAAGAACAACGACGGTGTCGTTTTGGTCACTGAGGTTATGAAGGTGAATAGGTCTATGACTATCAACGACGAAGATTTTAGCGTTTTGACCTAGGTTTAAAATTCTACGGAGATCTCTGTGGCAACCCCAATTGATTAAAACGATAGAGATAGGGTCGTCGTTTTGGGTTGGGGTAGCGTAATTGTGAATCTCGCGGAAAGAGGAAACGGGGTAACATGCGTATTGGATGGAATCTGATTCAAGGATGCGGAAAATGATTTTGAGAGCGCAGAGGGAATCGACGTCGGAGGTTGATGGGAAGATTAGAACGGGTGAGGAAGAGGATGAGGAGTGTGCCGATTGGCGGAGTTTTGTGTAGAATGAATCAACTCTATGTTCCCTCACCATAATAATAATTTGAGTGAGTGAATGATTCGATGGTGGCTATGGTGGAAGGGAGAAGGAGAGAATTATTATTAGGTTAGAGGGAGGTGAGGTTTTTGGAAACTTTGAATTTGTGTTTTTTGAGGTTTGGTTTGGTTTGTTTTTGAGAGAGAAAGTTTTGAAATTTTTTAAGGAGGCGCGGTGTGAAAATTTGGCGGCATTGTTTGAGATGAGACTTTGTGGTTTTGAATTATTTTGGGTCTTTTTGAGTGATGAAAGTGAAAGTGATTTGGCACGCGGTTATATTCGATGAGCATGTGCGTGTGGGAGGGAGGATGTATAGTAAGGGAGTGGGGGTATATTGCTAGATAGATAGATGATGACTATGGATCATGCTCTTCAAAATGGAAGCATTATTGGGCCCTTGGCCCAGTGTTTTAGATTCTGTAGCTGCAGTCCAGACACACTAAAGAAAATTCTACCATGTATCCCACATATTCTTACTTTCACATTTTATACATTTTATTTCTTTTTTATTATTATTTTGAAAAAAATACCTTTACTAAATTTTCCAAAAAATTTTAAAAAGCTTTTCGGTACACTATCATCAATTTGTTTTAAAAACATGTGAATATTAAAAGCCTTTTTTAAAATTTTCTAATACGCAAATTTCAGATTTTTTAAAATGTGTATCGAAAAATTTAAAGAAAAAAATTTGGTACACAAAAAATAAGTTTATGCATGCACAAAATCTAATTTTTTTAAAACACATAGGTTTCGAAAAACATATTTTTTTTAATTTTTTTTTAAACTAAGTTGAATTTAATACAGGTAAAAAAAATATTTAAAAAAAAGATAAAATATGTATTTTATATAAAATGTGGAGAAGGAGTATAACTACGGAGGTACATGGCATAATTTTCCATGTTAAAATGGTAAAAAGAGTAAAGTGATTGTTCATCAGCCTTTTTTTTTTTTTCATTGGCCCCAATTTTTGTTTATAAAATATTAAATACACTTTTGCAAGGTAGTTTTTGGCAGGGGAATGTAGCACCTCCAAATCTCAAAAGTCCCTAAATTTTGTTTGGGTTAATTAATTTGGAGGTATATTTTATGTATTGGAATTAATTAATTTAGACATGTGTTTTTATATATTCGAGAATATTAAAATGAGAGAAAAAAAGAAATATTCTATTTTTTAACTATATTTTTGGGCCATGAGAGGATAGAGGGAGAATATTACTATGCACTCTTACATCTAAACTTGTCACCTCAATCAAAAGTGAAAATACATTTTTGCCATTTTAACCATCTATGGTTAGTTCAACTTTTTTTAACTTCTCAATTTTTCACCCCTCTTTTGAAACTTTACAAAAATTACATGCACCTTCTAAACTTTCAAAATCTTCAAAATAAAAAATAAGTGATACTGGAAAATTTCAAAGTTTCGAAATGATAATTTTTAGAATTTTTGAAACTTTTGAACAATACGAAACTTCCAAAATAGAAAATTCCATAATTTTTGAACAATTTAAAACTTTCGAAATAGGAATCTAAACTTTATATATTTAGAAACTTTCGAAACTTTTCAGATTTAGAAACTTTCAAAACTTTTCAGATTTGAAAAGTTATGTAAAGTTTCAAATCTTTTTAAATTTTCGAAATATAATCCTTATTTCTAAAATTTGAAACTTTTGAAACTATAAATTTTGAAACTTTTCCTAATAGATTTATGGTTTAATTGCAGTTTTGGTCCCCCCATTTTAGCTGAATCGCAAAAGTAGTCTCCCATTTTGTTTCTTCCTAGTTTTGGTCCCCTAAACAGAATATTGGTCCAAAATTTGATGAACTTTCATTTTTTTAAGTCGTACTACACCATTTATGACCATATATTCCCGATACAATTGTTGCAAATGAGATTTTGAGGCATGGTGTGACTTAAATAAATAAAAAAAAAAATGAAATTTCATGAAGTTTTGGACCAAAATTCTGTTTATGGGACTAAAATTGGGGAGAAACAAAATAGGGGGACTACTTTCACGATTTAGCTAAAATAGGGGGACCAAAACTACAATTAAGCCTAGATTTATTTATACGCCTCAGCCTGACATATTTAAATAAATAGGCTTTAAAAATAGAGTCTAGTCCTTTTTATTAAATAGGTCAGACCATGCCATAAGTAGGTCAGGCCATGCCATAAATAGGCCAGACCATAGGCCCTTAACGGACGATCTAGTCTATTCTCATCCCTAATGAGTAGTGACATGTACAGTTATGAAGGTGTATAATAAAATACTAGTGTTTTATTTACAATTTGATATCTTAATTTTTTAATATATTTTAGACATTTCAAAAAAAATCATTATAATGGACCTAACCATTTAAAATTGAACTCATTTTAGAGAAGAAAATAATAAGACTTAAATTGGTAAAAAAAAAAAAAAAAACTTATATTCAATTTTGGTACTCTGCATATGAATTTAGCATGTGTTTTGGATTTTAGATTAACATTGGTTCCTTTTTCAGACTGTCTCACACAAAAAAATAATAAAATTTTATAGTAAAAATCTTCAATTTATTTAAGGCCCTTTTATATCGATTGGTGTTTTTATTTTTTTGTGACAAACTCTATGTTAGAAGTTTCTTAGCAGCCAACAAACATTGTTCAACTAATTGTATTAAACAATTTTGGCTAAATGTATCTTGTTTTAATTTTTTTTTAAAGTTTGTACTTTAAATATTTGTAACAAGATCGTTCTTTTAGTCGGTAAATGTTTGTTCCATTACCCTTTTATTAATTTTTTCATTTAATTCTATGTGTTCTTTAACAACTCATCAGTATTCATATGTTTTTGAATTTTAAATCTAGAAATTGTTCAAGAAAAAATTGAGTTTTTTTTTTCTTTCAATTTTAGTGATAAAAGAGATTTGAAATTTGAGTCACACTTAAAAAAATAACATACTTCTCTTATTATTTTTAGATTCTTAACTATTTGCTTCAAATCTTGAAATTGAATTTAAAAATTCATTTTATCTTTTTTAGAATTTGATTCTAATCGGTGTAAGAATGAGAGATAACAATATATTTTATACAAATTCATCCCAAATGATTTCAATTTCTCATCACAAATAATTTCAATTTCTATGTTTAAAATGAGTTTTGAATTTCCATTTCTTAATTTGATGCATATACTTAAAAATTCAGAAAAATTAAAGAAAAAATTGTTTACGAACCAAAGCTTAGGGATATCTTTTTTTCACAAAGATTGTCAAAACCCATTTTCTCTTGAGTAATTTATGATTTGAAATAAAAAACTCATGAACACTGATGAGTTTAAAGGACATTAATTAAATGGAAAACTAATAAAAAAAAAATAACGACACAAATGTACAGATTAAAAGTATCCAATTTATTAAAATATCTTAAAAGAACCAACTTGAAAAAAATAAATTACTTTAAAAACATTTAGGATTTCAGTTCACAAGTCTCTCTCCGCAAAACTCCCGCATGAGTAACTCGCAATTGAGCCTCAAATATGAACATTTTTTTTTTTTAAATATCATTTAAAATTTTATTTAAAATTTTATTTTGGTTTATATAATTATAGTCTTGATAATAATTTATTATATGAATATATTATATCGTGTCCTATTTAATTATGGTGTGTTTAATTTTTGATTTATAAGACATAATTTATTAATTTTAGAATATTTTATTTAGTTTGGTAGTAATTACTTTAATTGATATTAATATTATATTTTAATATATAATAGTTATTTTAATTTTTAAATTTAAATATTATATTTTAAATTTAATTTAAATTTTAATTAAATTGTAATATTATATTTTAAATTTAAATTTTAAATTTATATTGATATTAGTTTATTATATATAATATATTTAATTTAAATTTAAATCTAATATAAATATTATATTTTAAATTTAATTTAAATTTTAATTAAATTGTAATATTATATTTTAAATTTATATTGATATTAATTTATTATATATAATATCAATTTTTAATATTAATTTCAAATTTAATAATTTTTTTTTAATAAAGTGATATTTTTGTGGCGGCCTAAGCCCTCACAAAAGATTTAAATTTTAATTCGTTTTATCTTTTGTGTCGGTTTAAACCCTCACAAAGGGAGACATTTGTGGCGGTCTGGGCTCCACAAAAACTTAATTTTAAAATTCTGCTTTATCCTTTGTGGCGGCCTAAGCACTAACAAAAAAGATGACTATGTGACGGCCTTTGTCCTCACAAATGACAATGAAAATTTCAAATTTTGTGGCCGTTTTGGCAGCCCCAAATATTTGTGACCACCTTATTTGTAGCTGTCTAAGGCCGCCACAAATGCCTACTTTGTGGCTGCTTCTCCCCCTTTGTGAGGGCTCTTGACCTTCACAAATTCAATGTATTCTTGTTGTGTAATTAGTAAACTAATTCCAATTATATCAAATGTCTTTGTAATTACCATTTGAATTTTACTTACTAAAAAAATTATTTAATCTACCTTGTGACAAAGTAAATTACAAATAAAATTTTAAAAATTGTTTAATTTCAATTTTTGAAAAACTTATCTAAAGAGATAAAACAGTAATTTCATAGATAATTATGACTATAAACTATGCATATATTAGTAGTATAATTAATTGTATTTAAATAAATTAATATTATTAAATTTGATTTCAATTTAATTGTTAACACTTTTTAAAAAAACAAAAGTTCAATGTTTGGTTGTATGCATTCATAAGGATTTTCTATAAAATTAATGCTTTTTATTTTTTATTTTTTTAATAACAAAAACACATTCAATATTCATTTCACAATTTACGGGTAGGAATATATTAGACACTCCAACAAAGGTATATGACTCGACCTATTAAAAGTTTGATTCGCCATGAGCTATTTAGTAAAAGGTAAATATTAGATCAGATTCAAATTTTCTAAAAAGTATATATATATATATATATATAAAATATTTCTTATATTTATGTTATAACTCTTTATTTCCTCTCTTTTAAAAAAAATATTATCTATATTTATGTAATAAAAAACTCTTTATTTTAAATTTGAACTCTAATTTTTTATTTGCACTTTTCGACGTCAATACATATTTTTCTATCTCTAAACTATTGTGCTATAAATTCAACTTTTGTGTTTCATTCTTTTATTTCGTTTATAATTATTGTTCATATATACATCAAGTTTGTTGTGAAAAGTATTATGGTTGTGAAAAATATTATGGTTGTACGGCTTAACAAGAACTTGGTATCAGAGGAAACAAAAAAACTCTATATAGACATCTCCAAATTGAAACCATGTTGTTTTTTTTAATAGTAAATCACCACTATGATAGAATAGGGTGACCTCCTATTGAGACATGCTATGGCAAAGTAACATTATTTGTGTTGGAAATTAAGTACGGTGATATGTTAATTTAATAATTGTTGAAGTTTTATATTGAATTTTTTTAATAATCTCACATTAGATAAAGAATATATGTGAGTTTGCTTCTATCACTATATAATTAGTTTCAAATTTTTGTGAAAAGTACATCAAAGTTGGATGTCTTTCCCAACTTTATCTTTTCTCCCTTTTCTGTTATGCTCAACTTACTTATGAGCCTCTCCTCACCTTTATTTCCTTCGATATTTATAAGCGGTTTTGTACTGTTGTCCCTTTGATTTTTTCAGCGGTTGTTATGCCATAGTCCATTCGATTTTTAGAGCGGTTGTTATGTAGTATTCCCTTTGATATTTTAGAGTTGTTTTGTAATGTAGTCCCTTCGATATTTTAGAGCGGTTTTGTATTATAGTGCTATCAATTTTTAGAGCAATTATTATGTCGTAATTTCTTCGATTTTTGAATGGTCCCAATATCACTATCTTTTTAAAGGGTTTTATGTCGTAGTTCCGTCAATTTTTGAGTGGTCCTAATACCACTATCCTTTCAGAGTGGTTTTTATGCCGTAATCCCGTTGATTTTTTAGTGGTCCTGATACCACTTGAACTATTTTGTGTCGTAGTCTTTTGTAGCGGTTTGTGTGCCGTAGTCTTTTAGAGCGGTTTTTTGTGTCGTAGTTCTTTTGATTTATGAGTGATCATAATATCATATTGTGAGTCATTTTGATTTATGAGTGGTTATAATACCATATTGCGATTCTTTTTTATTTATGAGCGATCATAGTACCATATTACAAGTGACTTTATTCATCATCTTGAGAGTGATTTTAATAGCTATAATGAGAGTGTAATTCTAGAACGATTGTCTACATTTAGTGGAACTCCATTACACTGAATTTGATAGCCTGCATTTCATAATTTGGACAATACGACTCAATCCAATAATATATTCGGTGACAAATAAATTTTAAAACAGTTTTCAAAACTCAAGAACACCAATTTGTTAATTAGTCATACCATCATTGCATTTGTAAAACACATATTTATATGAAATTAAAGATGTAGGTACTATGTATGTATTTATTACAAGGAAACCAGAAGATATAGCAAAAGGAATTCCATAAGAAAGAAATTCATGAAAATTAATTTTTCACAAAGCGGAAACCTATTTAAAATTATGGTTTGATCTAAAAGTTTATTTAAAAATCTTATTCACATTAAAATATTTAAATGTTTTACTAATACCACATGATACTCTCCACATACCAATTTTAATGTATATATCTATATATATTAAATAAAAAAATATTTTTTCTAACAAAATAATTTTAAAAAAATATGAAACAAACATCCTTTAAACCCTAAAAAATAATTTTTGGTTTCAAATAATAGATTTTGTTTTCTAAAACAAACACACCTATTATTATCTCTTAAACAAAAATGGAATGATTACTGAGTGATTGACTGATTGAACGACTACCGAATATGGAACGACTACCAAATATAGATCGCTACCGAATATGGAACGACTACTGAATATGAAATGATTACTGAGTGATTGTCTAATTGGTAGAATTTAAAATAAGAAATAATATTATTAATGTAATAATAAAAATAATATTAATAAATAATAAAGTATATATAGGTCGGCTTATCAGAGCTAATAGGCTTTTTTATAAGCCTCAGTTTGACCTATTTAAATAAATAGGCTTTAAAAACAGTCTGAGCCTAACCTTTTTATTGAATAGGCCAAACCATATACCCCTGACGGACGACATAGCCTATTCCCATCCCTAGTGACATGTATTGTTGTGAAGGTGTATAATAAAATACTAGTATTTTATTTACAATTTGATATCTTAGTTTTTCAATATATTTTAGATATTTCAAAAAAATCATTATAATAAATCCAACCATTTAAAATTGAACTCATTTTAGAGAAGAAAATAATAAGACTTAAATTGGTAAAAAAAAAAAGAGAAACTTATATTCAATTTTGGTACTCTGCATATGAATTTAGCATGTGTTTTGAATTTTAGATTAACATTGGTTCCTTTTTTAGACTGTCTCACACAGAAAAAAATAATAAAATTTTATAGTAAAAATCTTCAATTTATTTAAGGCCCTTTTATATCGATATGTGTTTTTATTTTTTTGTGACAAACTCTATGTTAGAAGTTTCTTAGCAGCCAACAAACATTATTCAACTAATTGTATTAAACAATTTTGGCTAAATGTATCTTATTTTAATTTTTTTTAAAGTTTGTACTTTAAATATTTGTAACAAGATCGTTCTTTTAGTCAGTAAATGTTTGTTCAATTATCCTTTTATTAATTTTTCATTTAATTATGTGTTCTTTAACAACTAATCAATATTCATATGTTTTTGAATTTTAAATCTAGAAATTGTTTAAAAGAAAATTGAGTTTTTTTTTTTCTTTCAATTTTAGTGATAAAAGAGATTTGAAATATGAGCCACACTTAAAAAAATAACATACTTCTCTTATTATTTTTAGATTTTTAACTATTTGCTTCAAATCTTAAAATTGAATTTAAAAATTTATTTTATTTTTTTTCAGAATTTAATTCTAATCGATGTAAGAACGAGAGATACTGACAACAACCTATTTTATACAAACTCATTACAAATGATTTCAATTTCTCATCACAAATAATTTCAATTTCTATGTTTAAAATGAGTTTTGAATTTCCATTTCTTAATTTGATGCATATACTTAAAAATTCAGAAAAATTACAGAAAAAATTGTTTATGAACCAAAGCTTAGAGATATCTTTTTTTCACAAAGATTGTCAAAACCCATTTTCTCTTGAGTAATTTATGATTTGAAATAAAAAACTCATGAACATTGATGAGTTTAAAGGACATTAATTAAATGGAAAACTAATAAAAAAAAATTAACGACACAAATATTTACAGATTAAAAGTATCCAATTTATTAAAATATCTTAAGAGAACCAACTTGAAAAAAATAAATAAATTTAAAAACCAATAGATGCATTTAGGATTTAAGTTCATAAGCCTCTCTCTTCAAAACTCCCGCTTGAGTGACTGGCAATTGAGCCTCAAACATGAACATGTTTTTCTTTACCATTAGAGGGGCCTATACCACATTGTTAGATTGTCTAGTGGTGATAGATACATAAAATAGTGAGGTTATTGTAAGTTGTTTTTTGTTCTCCCAAACAGTAAACTATGGCAGCTACACACAAGTACAAGTTGCACATCTACATTGTCTTACCAATGTTTTAAATCTTTTAAATTTTGTGTCCATTGTTAAAAAAAATTAAAGATCTAAAAGACTTTTGAAGTAATTTTTTTTCTTTTTCTTTTGACGGAGGGTTGATAATAATATAAATGAGATTTATAAATAAAAAATATGACATATTTAAATTATAAGATAAATATTAAATCAAAAATAAATTATAAAATAAATAACAAATAATATTTAGTGTTAATAAAAAAATAAATTATAGAATAAAAAAGAAAATCAACGTCTACAATACAATTGCAACAACTGCAACCACCTTGAACACAATTAGATGCACAACTTAAAAGACTATCTAACACATGCAAATACTATATACGAAATTACTTTTACAAATACAAAATTCACCAAGTTTTTCGATCTTGCATGCTACTTCGCCAAGTTTTTTCTTTTAACATACTTTATCTCAATAATGTTCTTAATCAAAATTTAAACACTCAAGATTAACACCAAAATCAATTAAGGCATCTGTTTAATTTCATTAGAAACCTCATTCACCTACCCAACATGCCAACATGTCACTCTATGTATGCTTCTCTTTGTTTCCTTTTCTCTTGGCCTATACTTACATAGTATAGTTGGGCCATTTTTATTTCTTTATGCAAAAACCTAAAACATTCCCTTATTGTATATCGACATACAATCATTTGATATCTACACATGTCTCAAGCTAATATACTATATATACATACATAAGATATATCAAAAAAGAAATTCCAAAATATAAAAAGTCTCATAACTTCTTTGAAGTTTGTTTGAACATATTTGTTTATCAATAAAAAAATCAAAAGAAAAAGGACATTTTATATTTAAAATAGAACAAAGAAAGATACATTCTAAGAGCATGATGTGTAATATGAGTTCAAAGTAGACAATATCATGAGATTTTATACAAAACATAATTGCTCTTGAGATCTTAATTTCAGATAACATTTATGTCTTTTACATTTGGTCTTTTATTTTTTAAATAAATAATTTGATCTTTTATATTTTAAAATGTTAACAATGTTATCATTTTTTTTATAAAAGTTCAATAAAATTTTCAAACAAAACTCATAAAATTAATTATCATCTTCAAATAATGAAAATTTCATTAAATTTATAACTCAAATATTCAAATAAACTCATATTTTTCTTCTTTATATTTTTAAATTTTTAAAATAAAATTAAATAAATGATCAAATCGAGAAGAAGAAGAAAAAAAAGATAATGAATCAAATTAATGGACCGGAGGAAGAGCGATTGCGCTTTTATAGGATATATACTTTTTGTCAATCATTGTAAATCCAATAGTAGCCAAAATTGGATCAAGATAAGCAAACAATCAACCAAAAATTATAATTTCTTTTATAAGATTGAGCACATGATTTTATTTTGCTTGAATGTAAAATAAAATGATGGGACATAAACGGTTTATCCAAAAGTTGATATTGTTCGAAATATGACAATTGGTGTCAATACTCAATAGATCCAAACTCATTAATAAGTGAACAAAAATTATTTAAACTAATTAGAGAGACAATCTAACAACCTCAAGCATCCTTCCAATAAAGGTGACATTGTTAACTTGTTGATTCATGTCCAGATGTACTCTTTTATGCTGCAATTATTAAAAAATAACACACACATAGTGAGATACCAACATAAGCCAAACAAGGGTATTGAAGTGTGCAACACTAACAAAAACATGACAAAAACAAAAAATGTAATTGTGCAGCAAATATCATGTGGCCTATTATGCTTCAACTAAGATACTTGTAGTATGTTAGCTAAGCATGAAAATTGTTCAAAATCCAATTTTTGTGTCAGACAAAAATGACTTATTTAAGTCTCCACTTTGAAATAATGGGAGATATAATGTTTAGTAAAATTCTCATTTTACAAATCACATAGAAAATTCCCTCAATATAAATCGCCCTGTGCTAAAAGAAGATAAAAATAATAGAATCAAAGATATGCATCACCACAAAAATGGTGTCAAGTTTCAAACAAGTAGTATAAGACAAAATGCAACAATATGACTTTGTATATACAAGGATTTTCAAACAATATAAGGAACTCACATAATAATAATCAACAAAAATGATCTTACTTTAATTCCAATGAGTCGGAACCAAGCTTTCAACATAATGCTTCGTACGTAACCAATGTATATAATCGATAATTCTAGTATTCACTACGCTGTTATCTCTCAAATTACAGAGAATTGCTTGCTTTTGGATGTCGCATGCCAATATCAATGTATCACCATTCTCAGAAAAACACAATGGATACAAAAACATAAAATTGAAGTGAAAAACCCAGTCAGCGTCATATATCTTTGGATCAAAAACATTTCGAAGAATACCATAACTAATTTGAAGTAACTGAATCCAAGACTCTGAAACTCCAAATTCCTTCATCTGCCATATAACAAAATATTGGTCGTCAATATTATGAGAAAAGCATAAACAGTCCATCAATACAGAAATAGAAGGTTCAACATGTGGCACTTTATCAAAACCCCGGGGGAGCAACAACTGACTAAATGTCTCTGTCCGTAAATCAAACGAAACGATCACAAATTGGCAAATAGTAATATCACATATCCGATCATATTTCAACTTATTTCGAATAGCCAACCAATTAACAGTGCCACTAACATACACACCATCATTGACAGAAGAACGAATGGGTTTATAGCGTAAAGGAACCACAGGGAAATCTTCAATATATCTCCCAACATTATCACCCAAACTCAAGTCGAAAATTTTGACCATAGTTTCACTTCCCACTGTAAAATAAACAACAGCTTTGTAAATATCGGTGGAATAATCATAACCAAAAGCAAAGTGATACTTGATAAATCCAAAAGGAGGGTTGATAAATTTGCGCCAATGAATCTTGATTTTGTTAGATAATGTATTGGTGGCGGGGTTCCATAAACGGAACATCATCCAAGCAATAAAAGTGGATTCCTCAGGATTGTTGGTGTAAGAATGACGGAGCAAGCAAAGCAAGCCGTTGCAAGAACCAACGATGAAGCAGCAGTCTTTGTTTGATAATTGGTAGTAAGGATCGTGAGGAATTTTGATGCGTGAGTTGTTTAGTAAACGAGTTAAAGGGAAGGGGATAACACTGTTATCGAAGCGGTTGTTTCCAAATTTTAAAGAGAGTGTGATGTGTGGATTTCGTTTCGATCGAAAACAGTGATTTGATGAAGGTGGGATGAGAGATGAGGGAATTCCATGATTTGGAAACACATTTCAGTTTCGTGAGAGATTTCACATTAAGGAATGATAAAACTTCGAAGAGAATGTCGTCGGAGAGAACTACATGTGATGTAGCTGAACCCGTTTCCATTATTAGAGTGAGGCTGAGCAAATCCTACCAGAAGTCCTGTTCTTATATTTTCTATTTTTCATTCATATTTTCGATAATAGGGTTTAGGGTTTAGGCTATTCATATTTTCGGTAATAGGGTTTAGGCTTGTGCAGGCTGTGTCAGTACAAATAAGCCCAAACCATTTTTGTCTGCAAGATAACAAAGGTTAAATGTAATAATAATAAATAATAATAATAATAATAATAATAATAATTATTATTATTATTAAAGAAGAAAATACAGTAATTTGTTATCCATAAGTGTTATTCGGGCTTCATGAATACAATGCCAATTAAGAATGAAACTCTATGCTCTTGAGGTTTGCTTCAAACCATATAGAGTTTTCCTCAATCTGAGCACTTTATATTCGTTTTCCTTAATCACAAATTCTAGCAGTTGAGAGACATAGACTTCTTTTTCCAACCATCCATTCAGAAATGCATATTTGACATCAAGTTGCACATCATCCAACCTCTAGCACATGCAAGTACTATTACTAGTCTTATTGTTTCAATTTTGGCCACTGGAGCAAACACTTCAGAGTAGTCTATGTCTACCCTTTGTAAGAATCCTTTGGAAACCAATCTAACTTTGTATTTAGCAATTGTTCCATCTAGATTTAGCAAGAGTTTGTAGACCAATTTTACTCTAATATGCTTTTGTTTTAGAGGCAAGTCAGTCAAATATCAAGTATGATTTTTCTCAATTACCATGGTCTCTTCTATAATAGCTTCCTTCCAAGATCCTCTCTTCAAGGCTTCTTCAATATTTAGTGGTTTTGTATTTTGTAAATAAAGAAAAGTGCATTTGATCTCCACTTTTGTCAATTTCATCATCATTGTATACTTCAAATTATCTTAAATGTGTTGGTGGCTGCCTTGCTTTATGAGATCTATTTGACTATATCCTTTCTTCAACTTTGTCTCCACTGGTCTACTGCTGATCTGGTACTTGTAAAGGAATCTACGTAGGCTGGCTTTTGCTGCTGGTCATTTATTTCCTGACCTAGTGGTGGCTGCTGGAAATCTGCTTCCAGTGTTGGCTGCTGGAAATCTGCTTCCAATGTTGGCTGCTATTGGCTTTTTGTTTGTTGTCCCACTGCTCTTGCTCAATTATTTTCACATCTCTGTTGACTACCACCTTGCCTTTGATAGGATCATACAGTTTATAGGCATCAGTTGGATAATACCCAACCAAGATCATGGCTTCACTCTTGTCTTGCAACTTCTTTTTTGGTCAAGCACATGCTTGAAACATAGAGCATCAAATGTCCTTAAGTGCCATATTATTGGTTTCTTTCCACTCCAAACCTCTTATGGCAACTTCTTTGTTGGACATTTATTTTGGATATATGCAGCAGTTGATGCAGTCTCACCCCTCAACTTGTGTGGCAATTCATTTTCTTTCAACATACTTCTAGTGATGTCTAGGATGGTTCGGTTTCTTTTTTCAGTCAGTCCATTATGTTGAGGTGTGTAGGGGTAGTCACTTCCTATTCAATTCCATGCTTGACCCATAATTCCTCAAACTCATGTGATGTATACTCACCACCTCCATCTATCCTTAGCACTTTGACATTTTTTTCACTTTGTTTTTCAAATTTCACTTTGAAATTCTTAAACATTTCAAATGCTTCATCTTTGGTCTTTATCAAATAAATCCACAACATTCTACTAAATTCATCAACAAATGTTATGAAATACTTATTACTTCCTAATGATGGCACCTCAAATGGTCCACATATGTCACTATGAACCTTTTCAAGAACATCATTCGCTCTTGCTTGCACTTGTGATTTTAAGGAATTCCTTGATTGTTTTCCTGCAATACATACATCACACACCTTCTCAAGTACATCAATCATAGGAATGCTACTAACCATCTTCATTGATCCTAGTTGCTCTAAGATCCTGATGTTCAAATTACCAAACCTAGCATGCCACAACCAGTCCTCATCAGTGGAGCTCACTGCCTTTAAACATTTGGTACATGAAACTTGTATATTGATGACAAAAGTTTTGTTCTTTGATAGACAAGCCTTTAGTATCATCTTCTTTTTCCCATTATACATATATAAGGAATCGCCCATCTTAATCACCTGAAATCCTTTCTAAATTAGTTGTCCTATGCCTATCAAATTTCTTTTCATTCATGGCACACACAACACATTTTCAACAACCATTGTTTTGCCATTTCTTCTTTTGATAGCCAAGTTGCTATCTCTTTTAGCTTCCAAGGTTATATCATCAACAAACCTTATCTTGCTCATTCTCGATGCATCAATATCCCCCAATCATTCTTTGTGAGTTGTCATGTGAATGGAGCATCCAATATCAAGAAACAAGAATTGAAATGAATAATGTTCTTCGTTTGTGGTAGACATTAACAAGACTGTTTATGAGTCTGACGAAGAACGTTCTTCGTTTGTGGTAACCATCAACAAAACTATGTATAAGTTTGAATCATCTTCTTGAGTCGCACAAGCCTCATCCTCATCTTTCTTCTTGTGCTTTATGCTTTCCTTTACCAGACCAACATTCATCAGCAAAATGTCCAAACTTCTCACAATTGTCACATTGAACCTTCTTCTTGTCAAAGTGCTTTGATTTTCCTTTGGGTATACCACTCGCACTTCCTCCATTTGATGAAGACTCATAGATTTATCCTCATATTTTTTGAATTTATTCTTCTTCCACTTCTTTTTCTAGTCTCCCTTCTTGTACACTTGTGTTGCCAATGCTTGGTCACCAGGTTTCATTCTGCTCCTTTCCTTAATTGTCAAGTCTCTTGCTTCTAAAGTTCTCTACAACTCTTCAAGACTTAATGTAGAAATGCATTTTGGATTCCTCAATGACACACACAATGTAATTGAATCTGGGATGCAAAGATCTCAATATCTTTGCACACAATTTCTCTTCAGTCAGCTTATCACCACAACCTGCCATTTGATTTGTGATATTCTTCAACCTTGATATCAGATCAGACACATTCTCTTGTTCCTCCATCTACAACAATTTGAATTCTTTTTATAGGGTCTACAACTTCACCTTCTTGACCTTGGATTCTCATATAGAACACTTCTCAAGAATGCTCCATGATTCTTTTGCACTTTTTGCATCAAATATCTTGTCAAAATTGGTAGTATCAAGGCATTGATGAAGAATGAATGTAGTCTTGCAATCTCTCTTCTTATTTTCTTTAAAACTTGATCTCTGCTCCTTTGTTGGATTGGCTCCCAAATCCTCAAAACCATTTTCTATGATTTCTAACACTTCTTGAAATCCAAACAATGCTCGAATATGCACTCTCCATCTATCTAAATCTTTTCCATCAAAATATGGGTTGAAAAATTTCCATTGTTTGTACTTGAACTCATCCTCACTTCACTTATTTTCGATCCACACACTTCACTCGTGTTTAATCCTCACACTTCTGTCGTGTTTATCACTCTTTAATTTGGATCAATGAACCTCGCTCTAGATACCAATTGTTAGCTTTCAAGCTATTGCTTCAAGTGCAAGAAATAGAAAATTAGAATAACATATGAGTTATAGGACTTGTTTATTGAATAAATGAAGTATGTTATTTATACAAGATTCATTCTAATTGACATTAGTTAGTTAGTTATCACAAACAATTAAAACTTTACTTGAATTACACATTTTTTAATACCAATAACGTTTTTGGTTTATCCCGATCAATCTAATTTCTCTAGAACATTCTTGGTTTCTAACATTATGAACATTCTCCTAGTCAACCACATTAGTGAATACAGGCTTGACATATGATTTGTCATTCACTTAATTTCTATACTTTTCTACAAAATTTTCACATCATTATTATTTAAATAAAAATTCCTTAAAAACACTCTAATGGTGTCTTCTTCAAAGCCAATATGGTCTGAAGTCAATGCAACGATCGACAACGGATTTGAGAATTCAAAGCCAAGATGGATTGAAATCAAAGCAACGGTCGATAATGAATTTAGGAAAATTCAAAGCAAAAATCGGTAAGAGTCAAAGCAACGCTAAAGTCATTGATTAGAAGGAAGTAGAAATTAAAATCTAAAGAACGTTGTAAGAAGAACGTTGAAACATTTGAAAGTTCAAATTGACATGTATACAAATTTCTCTCTATTGAAGAACAAAACATAACTTCAAGAAACATCAACAAAACTTTGTTGTTACAACATTCAACAATCGAAATACATTGAATATTGTATTTATTTTGTCTTGTGCTAAGTCTCTAAGAAACATATACACATTCTTTCTTGAGAGTTACACAGAAACCAACAAAACACTTTTGTAATATAGCTCGATAGTAGTTATTTTCCTTAACGGTTTGTAAGGTCAAACTGGAAGTTGAGTAGACTTAACTTGTTGTAGTTAAGTGTCATAATTTAGATTGAATTACTGGAGAAATTTATTTTACGTGAAAGGACTGAACGTAACTACCGAATTGATGGTGAACCAGTATTAATCATTGTGTATTTTCCTTTTCCATCTGATTATTTATTATGCTCTATTATCATCGAACATAAATGAAAACATTTAAAACAATAAAATACACTTCAAACACCTCATTTTTTATGTTTTCTACATTCAATTGACTTTGATCTTTATTATTCATGTCTGTTGAATATAAAGAGTATTGAGAGACATATGGAATATCCCGTGTGTTTCAACTACACAGTAGAATCTCTTTATATAGACAAATGGTATTAAATAACCCTAATTTACAGTAATACTAACGGACCAAAATACTTACATACTTCCATCCCATCTAATTATTTACATTCTAATATAATATTTAACACTTTCCCTCAAGCTGGAACATATAAATCAAATGCACCTAGCTTGTTACATATATAACTAATTCTAGGACCTCACAATGACTTTGTAAACACATTTGCTAACTGATCATTGGATTTGACAAAGCTGGTGATGATGTCACCCGATTCAATCTTTTCTCTAACAAAATGACAGTCAATCTCAATATGCTTGGTCCTATCATGAAAAATAGGATTTGAGGAAATGTGTTGGTCTCTTCAAATTGAAGTTCTTTCAGTAACTGTTTCAGCCAGATGAGTTCACATGTTACTAGTGCCATGGCCCTGTATTCTACCTCAGTGTTGGATCTTGCAACAATATTTTGTTCCTTACTCTTCCAAGATAATAAATTTCCTTCGATGAGTACACAATACCCGGAAGTTGATCGTCTATCTATGGGTGACCCTGCCCAATCGACATTTGAGTAGCCAATTATCTGAGTATGTCCTCTATCTTCATAAATGAGACCTTTAGGGTGCACTTTTGATGTATTTAAGAATCCGAATTACATCATCCATATGTTCTTGGCAAGGAGAATTTAAGAACTGACTTACCACATTGACATTAAATGAAATGTCAGGACGAGTGACTGTGAGATAGTTTAATTTTCCAACCAATCTCCTATATCTTCTTGAATCTAATAGAGGCTCCCCCTGATTGGGTAGGAGTTTGACATTTGGATCCATATGAGTATCAACTGACTTGGCATTTAGTAGGCATGTTTCTTCAAGAATATCCATAACATATTTTCTTTGTGAAATTACAAGGCCATCCTTGGATTGGGCTACTTCAATACCCATAAAATAATGGAGTTTACCAAGGTCTTTAGTCTGAAATTTATTTGAGAGATGTTTTACTAGAGTATTCCTTGCTGATCACTACTAGTTATAACAATGTCATCCACGTAAACAATAAGATAGATGCACCCTTGAGCTGAGTGATGATAAATTATAGAGTGATCGACTTCACTACGAATCATACGAAATTCCTGTACTATCGAGCTAAATCTGCCAAACCAAGCTCTAGGAGACTGTTTAAGACCATAAAGGGACCTGTGTAGCCGACAAACCATGTTGGGAGACTCCCCCTGAGCAACAAACCCTGATGGTTGCTCCATATACACTTCCTCTTCAAGATCACCATGCAAAAAAGAATTTTTAATGTCAAGCTGATGGAGGGGCCAATGTCGAATTGTTGCAATGGAGAAAAATAGTCTGACAAATGCCATTTGGGCAACCGGTGAGAATGTATCATTGTAATCCAACCCAAAAATATGAGTATATCCCTTGACTACCAAACGAGCCTTAAATCGATCAATCTTACCATCAGGACCAACCTTCACTGTATAAAGCCAATGACACCCGACTAACGACTTCCCATGAGGTAAAGGAACCAATTCTCAAGTACCACTGCTTTGTAGAGCACACATCTCATCAAGCATTGCTTGCCTCCACTCAGGTGGGATAGTGCTTCACCTGTAGTTTTAGGAATAGAAATAGAAGACAAGGAGGGCAAGCAAGTGTAATTTAAAGGAGAAAGACGATGATAACACAAATCAATATAATGAGGAGATGGAATACGGGTGGTGTGAATATCCTTACGAAGAGCAATGGGAAGGTCAGGCTCAGGTGGCAAGGTCGGATCTAGAGGTTGCATCGGAGGAGAGTCTGTAATGGGAATAGGAACATGCATAAAAGAGGATAAGCGGCGATGCTGATATGTTTGTAGTGGTCATGGAGGTTGGGGGGCAAACTCGACAGGATTGATAGGGATCTGAGTGGGTGGGAGAAGGATAACTACTTGAGGAGGTTTAGGATTAATGTCTTGATAGGGCTCAGTAGCTATATTGGTAGGTTTAAAATATTGTACAGACTCGAAAAAAGTAACACCGGCTGATGTAACGTAGTGGTGTATTGTGGGAGAGTAACAACGATAGCCCTTTTGGGATCGATGATAACCGAGAAAGACACACTTGAGTAAATTAAAGGGGAATCCAGGTACATAAAGAACAAATGCAACTGAGATAGAAGGGAGAATATGGACAATGCCAACTCCTTGAGACCAGGTTTGAGTACCATTGACAGAAGTTATAGTAGGTAAAAACCAGATGTAGAGAGTGAAGAAAGGAGACCTTTATTACTAGTAACATGATCAGATGCACCAGAATCAAGGACCCAAGGGCCAAGGGAAGATGAATGAGAGAGCTAAATAAATGAGTTACTAGTGTGTGCAACCGAAGTAGGAGAACTAGAGTTCGAATGACTCTGAACCCATCGGAGAAAATCTTCATAGTTTGCTAGGGAGCCTTGTGGAGATGGTGTAGTCTGAGTAGTGGCAGAAGGATCAAGCTGAGTTGCATTTATCATAGGCGAAGGCTTACCATGCAACTTCCAACAGTGATCAATAGTGTGTCCAAGCCGATGACAATGCTCACATTTGGGACGAGGCTTAGAGTTGGATGGTCCTCCACGAGAACGATGTTGATTATGTCCATGAGATGTAAGGGCAGCATTGTCACCAGGAATTGAAGTAATAGACTGCTCAACTGGATGTTTTACTGGTACTCGAAAGAGGATCGCTGAGGTAGTAGACATATCTAGAACAGTAAAAGACCCCAAAATTTGATCACGAGTTGCAGACTACTCCTAGGGTAGGCCATAAAGTGCAAGAAGCATGAATAAGGTGCTGCGTTGATCCAATTACTTCTTCTGTTTAGCTAGATTACTTGCAGCAAGATGGAGAAGCTCATTAAAGTCATAAAGTGCACTATGAACGGTGCCAAGATATGCAGAAATAGAGCCATCGAGTGCTTTGGAGTAATGATATTCAACAAGCGATGACAAACTCCATAGAGATATTGTGTGTCGTTAATATAGAGTGCCTTTGCTTGACTCCAACCCGATTCACACGTGAGATGCAGACCAAAAATCGGTTTAACATCTGAATGAAGTGTAGACTTAATGACACTACATAACTGAGCATCAATCTGACTCCATTTGGATGTTTCAATCACACTTACCTTTTCAGGGTTTTTGGTGAGTTGATCCTCGTAACCTTAACCACGTAGCCATAGTTTGATGTTGGCAGCCCAACTATCATAATTTGATTCATTCAATTTTTCAACAGAGAGAGGAGAAATGATGTAGTTGGTGAAAATGCTCTTTGTTTCATACTGAGACGCCATAGTCAGCAAATATTGTCAGAAAATGCATCAGAACCAGAAAAACAAGCGATGTTTGAACTGTAACTCGTATATCCGTAACTCGAAACTGAAAACCGAGGGCAGATATGGAAGCAGGAGGCCAACGCGAGTGCGGTGGAAGAAGCGGCACTGTGAACGGCTACCGAACACGTTGTCACGCGTGGTGGCAGTGGGCGGCGCGTGGATCTCACGCGCAGGAGTGCAGGCGGCGCGTGTATGGGTTGTTGACGACGCGATTGAAGGGTTTGGCCGATCTAGGCTGTACGACGCTATTGGAGTAGTCGTTCGTCGAAAAAACTCGTCAAAAATAGTGACGACAACGACAATAGAGCGTGAAGGACTGAACAAAATTTGAGGAATCAGCTTATCAACGAGCAGAGGGGGGAAACCGGAGTTGAGAACATGGTTTGCCAAAAAATATTCACCGGAGACAATGGGTCGACCGGGTAGTTGACAGGGTTGTGTGTCAGTTGGCTCTGATACCATGTTGAATATAAAGAGTATTGATAGACATATGAAATAACCCGTGTGTGTCAGTTGGCTCTGATACCATAGCAAAATCTCTTTATATAAACATCGTATTAAATAACCCTAATTTACAGTAATACTAACGGGGTAAAATACTTACATACTTATAACCTATCTGATTATTTACATTCTAATATAATATTTAACAATGTCATTAATATATTAATTATTCGATTGAACCTCAAAAGCAACCATAGTAGTCAATTTAGTTTTGCATTATTTTTGTTGATATTTTAGTTTTTAAATTCACCGTCACGTTACTACTACTACTACTATTATTATTATTATTATTATTATTATTATTATTATTATTATTATTATTATTATTATTATTTGACTAACTTTTTTTTTACACTCATTGTTCTCTTTACTTTTCAAATGATTTCTGTTTTACTTCTTCGTTTGGTTGTTATTTTTGTGATTAAGTGGCTATTACAATTATAATATTAATAGTCAACTTCATAACATTATATCTTGTCACGTCGTATTGCCTGGCTTTTTTATTATTTATTTCACTTGGACATCCTATTTTCTTAGTTAGGGGTGGACATGGGTCGAGTACGGTCGGATTCGGACCATTGGGTGGCAGTTGTGAATGAATGGGTCAAAACGAGTTAGACTTTTGGACTTTGTTGGACCTTTTGTTTTCATCTTAAAATAAAATAAAATAGCATAAAGACCTAACCATAAAAAATTATTTGACCCAATATAGTTTGTTATATTTAAGACAACTCTGGCCCATTAAAATAAATAGTCCAACCTGCCAATCAGACTCATATTTATTTTATAACTTCAATTTTTTGTTTTATAAATTCAATTTTTTTATATCACAATTGTCGATCACAATTTTTTATTACAATATTAATCAAAATCTAATCCAATCAAAGCTTTATTGTATTATTATTCTCAAGACATTGAATTTACTATTGGCCACAAAATCTAAGCCAAATATTAAATAACAAATTCACATTCACATGACAAATACAAATTACATTCACACAACCGATACAAATTAAAATTCTCAAGTACAAATTAAATTCACACAACCAATACAAATATTCTCAAGTATAAATTACATCTTAATCAGCCTTATTAAAATGACATTAATCAAAAGAATATTGCTGCACCATGAAGATTTCCTAGTGATTTCAGCAGTTTCTGCACACATATAATGCAAATTAGAAGAAAAAAAAAATAACAACAATGGAATTAAAATATTTCAAAAGTTTTCTCAATATATTATGTATTCTCCTTTGTGTGTGATGTAATGAAATCTTAGCAGAAAATGATAGAAAATTAAGAGAAGGAACAATCATAACATCTATGTTTCAATGAAATCTTTTGTAAGGAAATCTATAAGGAGTTGTAAGAAAACACAAAAGTACCTTTTAAACCACATGCAAAATCGATTTACATTCTATTTTAAACTCTATATGACATTGTCTTAGCTCTTTCAACTGCACAACAATATCACTAGTTAGAGTAGCTTGCTGCAAAATATTAATACAACAAAATAATCCATAAACCCTACATTTCAAACAGAAAATAAAATGTCAACATACATGTATTTAGAAGCTAACTTTCTTGTTTGGCATCAGTCTGCACTTTCTAAGATACTGTGATATATGCATACCATACAAACACACAATATCATATACACATAACCATACAAACATTGTTCAAGAATTAGAAATTAATCATTGATTCATAAACAACAAACTCAAGTTTTAAAAAAGATAAAAAAGAATCATAGAACTTACTTTTATTTGATTCTAGTAGTTTTTCTCTGCTACAACAGAAAGCCTCACACAAAATAAAAGTTATAGTTAAAAATTAATAGTTAAGTATTTAGAAAAATTTGAAACTAAAAGAGGCAAAAAGCTATTGAAAGTAAACACTTTGAGCAAAAACTTAAAGAAACGTGCATAATAAATTCAACAAAATACTCATAGAACTCTAACCTTACATTATAGTTACATTATAGGCTTCTTGCTCTGAGCCAACAAACAAAAAAGACGCTCCTGATATAAAAATGCTAGTTATAAAAAATAAACCCTAATTGTAAAAAATAATAAGGAAATCATAACAAAATTTCATAAAACTTTATACGAGTACCTTTCTATGTGCAATTGTGAGCTTTCTCCAACACTCTTTTACCCCTTTTCCATTTGTGGTTGAAGATGTGAGATTGAAAAGAGTATAATATAATGAGGTGAACAAAAGAGAGGTCGAGATACTAAAAAAATGACATCAATAGCTTCTAAGATGTGTTGCTAGGGTTTCGAAGGAAAAGAAAATGATAGTTGAAAATGAGAAGAACACATTCAATATTCATTTCACAATTTACGGGTAGGAATATGTTAGACAGTCCAACAAAGGTATATGACTCGATCTATTAAAAGCTTGATTCGCCATAACCTATTTAGTAAAAAGATAAATATTAGATCAGATTCAAACTTTCTAAAATATATATATATATATATATATATATATATATATATATATATATATAGTGTAATAATAAAATAAAAGACTTCTCATATTTATGTTAAAACTCTTTATTTCCTCTCTTTTTAAAAAAAAAATTATCTACTTTTTATGTAGTAAAAACTCTTTATTTTAAATTTGAACCCCAATTTTTTGTTTCCACTTTTCGACGTGAATACATATTCTTCTATCTCTAAACTATTGTGCTATAAATTCAACATTTGTATTTTATTCTTTTATTTTATTTATAATTGTTGTTCATAAATACATCAAGTTTGTCGTGAAAAGTGTTTTGGTTGTACGGTTTAACAAAATTCATAGTTTTTGTTGGTCTATTATCAACAGAATGTCTTGTTTAAAAACTAACACAAAATAAGTTTTTTAATAAATTAATAGGTAAGGTCATGCTTTACAAAAGTTTAGAGCAAAGCTTAAAATAAATTATTTGATAGATGATAGGTTAGGTTTAGGCTTTAATTTTTTTAAAGTAGGTTTGGTGACTTTATAAAGTTTTACTTTAATTAAAATCTAACATGAATGAAATGATTTAGTTTATATACAATATTAATATAATTGTTTTTTACACAGACATAAATACAAACTGTCTAATATTCAAATATATTTGACTTGTATAGTAACCATCTTTAACGTAATAGACATAAATGATTGTAATATGCGCTATAAATTAAATTTGGAAATAGGGGTGAGAATATGTCAGGCCAGATCAGACTTTGAAAGGTCTGAGTTTGACCTATGATTTATTTACTTTTATTTATTTACTGTTTTTTATACGATTTATTTTTGCTTACTTCCTATTATAAGTTTTTTTTTTCCGGCCTGACCTGACCTTTTTGAAAGTCTGGCCTGGAAACCTATTTAAAAACCTTATTCATATTAAAACATTTAAATGTTCTACTCATACCATATTATGCTCTCCATGTACCAATATCAATGTACATATCTATATATATTAAACAAAAATTATTTTTTCTAACCAAATAATTTTAAAAAAAATCTGAAAAAAAACATCCTTTAAACCCTACAAAATAAATTTTGATTTCAAATAATAAATTTTTTTTTTCTTCTGAAACAAACGCATCCATTGTTACTTCTTAAACAAATATGAAACGATTACTGAGTGATTGACTAATTGAACGACTACTGAATATGGAACGACTACAAAATATGGAATCGCTACCGAATATGAAACGACTACTGAATATGGAATGATTACTGAGTGATTAACTAATTGATAGAATTTAAAATAGGAAATAATAATAAAAAAAATATTTTAAATAATAAAATATATATAGGCCGACCTGCCATACCTAATAGACTTTTTTATAAGCCTGAGTCTGACCTATTTAAATAAGTAGGCTTTAAAAACATCCTGAACATAGCCTTTTTATTAAATAGGCCATGTCATATGCCCTTGACGGCCGACCTAGTTTATTCCCATTTCTAATTGAGAAAGAAAGAAAATGATATTATATGTGATATTTGGTTAAAAATATAAGATAAAACTAAAAACATACTGGCAATGTGTTAAAATAAGATTTATGAATATATAACTATTAAAATTTAATTAAGGTATAACTTTTATAAGACAAAACTAAGTAAAAATAATAACCATTTCAATATCTCACTTCTCAAGTAAAATAAGATCGAAGTAGAATAATCCATACAAAAAATGTAGAATAAAGTTTGCTCACGGGCTAAATAAATATCATTCGACCGAGACATAAACAAAAAGATATAACTAAGCATCTTAAAATTAGGTTGTTATACATACATTCTAAATTTTTATATACTCATTTAATACTTCATTTTTTTTTATTCCTTTCTTCTCATCATACCATTTATATATTATATCTATCACATTATTATCTTAAGTTATAAAAGAAGTATATAGTGTAAACTCATAATTTTTCTTAAAAGTTTCAAATAAAAAGCTAAAAACAACAAAATTTATAATATTATATGATAGTAGATAACGCCAGAACCAAAACTTGATACCAGGCGAAACAAAAAACTCTATGTAGACTTCTCCAAATTGAAACCAAACAAAGCATTGCTGTATGATAGAATAGGGTGACCTCCTATTGAGACATGCTATGGCAAAGTAACATTATTTGTGTTGGAAATTAGAGTATGGTAATATGTTAATTTAATAATTGTTGAAGTTTTATATTGAAAATTTTTCATAAATAGTTTTC
This sequence comes from Cicer judaicum, assembly GCA_037974835.1. NCBI lineage: Eukaryota > Viridiplantae > Streptophyta > Magnoliopsida > Fabales > Fabaceae > Cicer > Cicer judaicum. The sequence goes on along the minus strand of JBBPBS010001171.1, from coordinate 1,520,259 downwards.
CATTTTATAAATACTAAAATCTCACATGTAAAATTAATATTAAAATTTATTTCATGCATAATTTTAATTACCTACCTTGTGAGTTGTTTATGAATGTGTATGTAACTAGTATGTTGAATGTGACTTTTTGTTTAATAGAAAAAATGTAACTTTTGTGTAGCAAAACCTCTATAATTTGGTGGCCCCATCGTTTGTTATTTTAGCTCTTATTAATGTGTATTTAATTGTGTAGTTTTCTATATATATATATATATATATCTGTAAAGTGTAAATTTCTTGTATTGTTTCCTTCATGTTGTGCTTGAAGTGCTATATTGTAGTGTAAAGTGTAAATTTCTTATATTGTCTCCCTAATGTAGTGCTTGTAGTGCTATATTGTAATAGCGTTTTGGAGGTAGATTGTTATGCTACGTTATATTAACTATATAGCCCAAAATTTGGGTTAAGATTACCTATTTGCCATTAACCCAAGATGTATTTATTTCAATTGAATTAAATACGTCGATTTTCTTTAATCTATTTTTATTTATATTTTGAGGCAGAGAGTATTAGCTTTTAGGATCTTGTTATATTTGTAATTTTTTGTGCTTCAAATCATGCACTACGCGAAAAATAAGATTTTACAACACTTTTTTTAAGCTATTTACAACACTTTTTCAAAAAAAAAAAATGCTGTAGAATCGAGCGCTGTAAAAAGATACTACAACGTTTTTTTAAAATAAAAAAGCGCTATAAAAATATAGATATATTATACGCTTGTTATGCACCTTTTAGAACGTTTTTTCAAATAAGCGTTATAAAAGGTGCACAATTTATGCATTATAATGCACATTTTACAGCGCTTAATGAAAAGAGCACTGTAAAAGGTGCATAATAATACATATATTGAGTGCACATTTTACAGCGTTTTTTCAAAAAAGCGCTGTAAAAGGTGCACTCAATATATGCATTATAATGCACATTTTACAACGCTTATTTGAAAAAGCGCTATAAAATATGCACTCAATATATGCATTATAATGCACATTTTACATCGCTTTTTCAAAAAAGCACTGTAAAATGTGACCTATTACAACACTTCTTTGAAAAAGCGCTGTAATAGGTGCATTTAATATATGCATTGTTATTCACCTTTTACAACATTTTTTCAAATAAGCGCTGTAAAAGATGCATTCTTATTTAAAAATGTTGTAAATGAAATTTTTAAAAATGTTGTAAATGAAATTTTTAAAAATGTTGTAAATGAAATTTTTAAAAATGTTTTATTTAAAAATGTTGTAAATGAAATTTTTAAAAAGCACTTTTTGGTTTTTTATGGCGTTGTTTTTTAATTTGTTTTTCCAAAATCATTTTCAACCAGAATCAGTTCACAATCAGTTCACACAACAACAAAACATATTCAGAATCAGTTCACACAATCAATACATAAAAACAGAACTATATAACTTCACTTTAAAACTTAATTTACACAACAGCATAATATATTCAAATACATATATAACTTAACTATATATACATATTTAGATATTGTACAACAACACATATTTAGATACTGTGCCCAATTCATATACATATAACTAACATTATTACACAGAACAGAATTAGCTATCATATAATATTCAGATCCCTTGCAGCATGCTATTTCCCAGAAAATTAAATAATTTTCATTTCAAGCACATATTGACACCAGTCTTTATTTAATTCAATTAGATCTTTCTCATAGTATGTTGGACTGGAATTGTCAAAGTACTATATAATATAAAAATTGAACATAAATAAGTTAGAATCAAATATATACATAATTTATATATGAAAATCAAATAATGAAAATACCGTACCATTTTTGGGATAATAGTTTGCTTCCTATCAACAATCTCCTTCATGAATCGCAATACATAGTACCCACAGTCGGTGTTGTTAGTTTGACGAGGGCACTATAAAATAAAACATATAAGTCAATAAAATATTTGTGCATTGATTGTAAAGGCATATATTTCAAACCTTTATTGGAATCCATGTGATGTTATTAGACTTTTGCTTCGACACTGTAGCACCTCTTTGAGCTTGGAAAACTTGTAAAACAATATCGAATAAATAAATGTAATTATTATAGCATTAACAAACACATTATTTATACATTAGCAAACACATTACTTACGTGTCGAACATAGTCTTTATATCGGAGTGATTGTTGTAATTGTCGTGCAAGGGGTCTAAATAGTATATAACTTCAGATGTCACATTGATTACAAATAGCACCCAGTGTGCCCTACAACAACAAAAATTTGGTTGGCAATTTTGTTTACACAACAAATAAATTAAGATCTCATAAATTAAAAAATAAATAAAAATAAATACTATATAATTACGTACCCTGAATTATATAGTGCAAAAAACAACTTATCATTCTCTATATTTCCTAATAACATATCTACAATGTATTTCTTTACATTCTTTGGATCGAGTTTACACATCAAAAGCTTATGCAGAGACAAGAATCAATATCTATTTGACAATATGCGCATGCACACCAACTTCTCAAACAAAAACCTTCAATGAAAATTTCAAATTAGATAAATTACCAATATATTTAATTAATTACCAATAAATGCAATTAAAAGTATTTTTTTATCTAATGTACAAGCTGATGACAGTAGCACTCAACTCTTTATGGTTGAGAAGTTCGTATATGTGCTCCTTTTCAAGAAATTTTTCATACTCATCTCCGAATATAGCTTTATTTATGGTTATGATGTTGAAACGTCGTTGCTGTCCATATTCCTTTTTACTTGGATGTCAAGACACGCCCCGTATTTACAAGGCATGGTTGACTTATTTTAGGAGCAACAACAACTGATTTTCCCCGATCCAGTTTTGTAGTTGCAACTTTGGCAGCTTTATTACCCTCCAGCTTTTGTAGTTTGCCAGCTTTATTACCCTCCAATTTTTGAGGTTTGTCGGTTTTATTTTGCTGTGCGGGTGGTTTATTTGATTGAATCTGAATAAATGAGGTTAAATGTTAGTTTATTGAATCTGAAAAAATGACAAACCTTAGGGAATAAATGTGACAAACCTTTTTGGGCAATGTAATTGACTCGTTTCTGGGAATCTTTTTATCATTTCCTTTAGATTTTTTCAGAATCTAAATATAAATGTGAAATTAAAGTTAGCAACGGAAAAAATCAGCAATTAAATATACATATCAATTAAACAAGATGTATGGGCCATGCCAAGATGCCTTCTTCTTTTCCTGGTGGAATTCACATTTGTTTGTCCATTAACGATACGAAACGATAGATTAATCCAAATTCCCTCATCATGATCATCTCTAAGATATAAACCATAATCAGTTGAATCAATTTCATGTGGTTGTGATGTTGCAAATAAAAGATCATTACCAACATCTTCATCATTATTGTTATCATCACTTATTTTATTGGTCGATAGGACAACAAACCATTTATCATCAGTAGGATCAGTGACATAAAACACTTGTTGAGCTTGCGACGCTAAAATAAAAGGCTTGTCTTTGTATCCCACCCTATTAAAATTGACAAGCAAGAACCCTAACTCATCATCCAAACGCCATTATTATTATTATCGACCCACTTGCAACCAAATATGGGAACACGAAACATTGTGTAGTCTAACTCCCATATGCGCTCTATAACCCCAAAATATGATAGATTTGCATATATTGGGTTTTTGTCTTTTGCACTTGAGACATGCATCGCTTCAGCTACGAGAATGACTCTGCTATTTTGCATAGTGGTTTGATCATCTTGTTCATTGGTATAAAATGTGTAGCCGTTAATTACATAACTAGTGTAAGAATAGACATGTAAACTCGGACCATTTGCTAGCCACCTCAATCTTTGTGAAATTGATTCGAGGTCTATATCAAACTTTGACTTTATGTGATTATTTAACCATGTTATAAAACTGTGATTGTGCTCTCGAGTTATCCAATTTTGATTCATATTCATGTTTAAAAGAGATAACTGATCTTGTGTATTGTAACATACAATTGAACCTCATCATCATTGTGCAGAACATACAATTGTGCCTGCTCCCATTCTGTCATTGATATAGTCATTTGTCTCCTTCCAATTATCCCTTCTCCTGATATTCTTCCCGTATGACGAGACATAGGAAGCCCTATGGATTCAACATTGGACAAATATTTAGTACAAAATTCAGCAACTTCTTCAACAATGTATCGTTCAGCAATACAACTTTCTGGTCGACTTCTACTTTTTACGTACCCTTTTAATATTTTTATATATCGTTCTATCGGATACATCCATCTCATATAAGTTGGCCCACAAAGTTGTGTCTCCTTAACTAGATGAACAGTAAGGTGAACCATTACATCAAAAAACGAGGGTGGGAAATACATTTCAAGCTCACACAAAGTAACAACAATTTCCCTCTACAATATCAGTAATTTATGAGGATCGATCACTTTACTACAAATTTCCCTGAAGAAGAAACATAATCTAGTTAAGGCTCGTCGAACTTTTTCAGGTGAAATTGAACGTATACCTATTGGTAGCAAATGCTCCATTAGAATATGACAATCATGGGTCTTCAAACCTTTTAACTTGAGGTCTTTCATACAAATCAAATTTTTAATGTTTGAAGAGTATCCTTCTGAAACTTTAACTTCGTGTAGAAATTTACATAAAATTTTTTTTTCCTATCTAGATAGAGTATGAGCGGCTGGAGATGGATATGTGCGATTTCCTTTCTTTACGGGACCCAATTCAGTTCTTATTCCATATCGACCAAGTCCAATCTTGCATTGATGCCATCTTTAGACTTTCCTGGAACATTGAGTAACGTACCAATAACACTATCAAATACATTTTTTTTCAATATGTATCACATAGGAAATGTCTTATATACAATGACTTCCAATATGGCAATTAAAAAAAAATTGACTTTTTCTTCCAATCAGTTTTGACCAGCTCGCCCGCAAAAGGTTTGCCAAATTTATTGGTCAAACCTTGTACTTTTTCAAGTATTTGATATCCAGTCAGTGCTAAAGGAGCTTTACCTTCCTCTGATTTTCCATTGAATGCATTTCTCCACCCACGATACTAATGACTATAAGGTAAAAATCTATGATGTCCATGAAATAAATTCTTCTTACAATGTTTCAACCGCATCCAATTTGTACTCTCTTCACATATCAAACATGCACACTGACCTTTAATGCTATATCCTGATAAATTACCATATGCTGGAAAATCATTAATTGTGTCGAACAACATAGCCCTCAAATTGAAACATTCTTTCATATACCCATCATAAACTTCCACATCTATCCCCCACATAATTTTTAAATCTTAAATTAAAGAAGTCAAGTATATGTCGATATCATTCCCCTATTGTTTGGGTCTAGAAATTAACAAAGACAACATCATAAAGTTACACTTCATACATAACCATGGAGGTAGGTTATAAATCAACAAAATCACAGGCCACGTGCTGTGTGAGATGCTTTGAAGACCATGTGGATTCATTCCATCAGTAGAAAGTGCAAATCTTAGATTTATGGACTCTATCCCGAATTCAGGATACTCGTGATCAATTTTTGCCAATTATGGGGAATCTGCAGGGTGTCGAAACTTTCCATCTCTAATTCTTTCATCTGCATGTCATGTCAAGTGTTTTGAATCTTCTTCACTGCGATACATGCGCCTATATCTCAATTCATGAAACATTCCTAATTAGAAGTAAAAACCACGTATCTAAAGCAAAAACATACTTAGTTTGTAAGTTGTAAATACCAACAAACTTCATAGATAGAAATGATAACACAATCCGCATATATTTTGACTTGAGCAAGAAAATTTATTTTGATCGAATTCAAGTACAGATGTAGATTTACTAAAACATAAAACTTGAGGACAACAACAAATTTAAAGGTGTTAGATATTTACTCGACATTCATCCGCTAGTAAAATCAATTATTATTATTTTTAAATTTTATATTTTTGTACATATTCAATATATTTTTTATATATTATAAATTTTAATCTTTGATCCATAAAAAATATAATATTTTAATATTTTTAATTTTATTATTGTATAATAATAATAATTTTATTGTAATAAAGATAAATTTTAAATTTATTATATATATATATATATATATATGAATGAGTGCAAGTACAAAGGAAAGAAACCCGAACCCATCGAAGATGGAAATTGAGACTCAATTTCAAATTTGACAAGAAACAAAGACAAATGCGAGTTTTTTCAAACTAATCGGATGAGGGATGCAATAGTAAATCGTGTCACACCCTCAAGTGAGTATTTGAAGACATCTTCAAAGTTCATAAACAGAACAAAACGGGAGACGTCGGTTCCCTGAGATGAAAGTTCTAAGTGACAGAGTTGGTTTGGAACGACGAACTTCTTCTTCGCAAAATGTTCTTCGGTGATTTTGCACACGAGCCAACACACTCAGGTGGCCACGTTCGCATCCCTCTTGCGCCGCTTTGAACGCTACGACACAATGCTTTTCGGCCCACAATCTCGGCTACTTCACCAATACGAGGCACTCCAAGGTGTCGGGGCGGCAATAGCACCGCTCCAAGCACGAATGAAAACTAGAGTTGTCAATAAAGCTCCAAAATGCACCATTTCAATTATTATTATTATTAAATAATTAATTAAAACCAAACCAAACAATTCAAACTCACTTCATTTTTTCACTTCACTTTTCCTCTTTCTTCTCTATCTCTCACGAACAACTTTCCTACCCCCACTGCTATTTTCATTTCTTTTCCTTTTCTTTTTTTTTTCTTCTTTACCTCACTTGTCACAAACTAATCTCCATAAATTATAAACCCACAACAAGATTATACATTCCATTAATAAATTTTCTCAAATTTTCATAAGTTTTTTGGTAGAACTTTTGGGTTAGGGTTTTTGCTCTAAGAAAGGAGAAAGATATCCATTTCTTGAAAGGTGTTTATTGATACTCTTTGAGATAAATACACAACTCTAATATTAGTATGAATCTCTAGAAAAAATATAGTTTGTTTAAACATCTTACTTTTATATTTAAAGTAAATTTAAAGGATTTTTATGGTTTCTTAGAGTTAGTTAAATTCTAGAATGATTTTTTAAAGTCTTGAGAATATTTTGATACTCATAATAGTTAGTTGAGGTCCTGTCAGCTACTCTGAGAGTTGTTGGAGAACAAACTTAGGCGATTCTCCATAGTTGTGAGTAGACGACGATCATTGTCATGTTTTTATTATGCTATAATTATTATTTTACTCATTTTGTATGTTAAAGTATTTATTTTAAAAAACTTAAGAAACACAACCTTTGAATTTTTCTCGATTTCATTCTTTATTTATTTTTCTGGTCTTTGTTATATGATATGTTTGTAGTTTAATTTAATTACGAGTTATAAAACATTTAAATATCGAATTGATGTACCGTTGAATATGTTTTCCATGAGTTACGATGAAATTGTTAACAATGGTAGGTGCACCTAGTTACAACGTTTTGATTAGGGAGAGTTACCAGTTAGATAAAGTCACTCCTATGAGAGATGTCATCCATAGAAGGAGAGGACTATCAACGAGATTTAAGCTCCATAATTGATGTGTGATGATGCGTTGCGGGATGGAGCGGAGATGGTTATTTGTTAGATGGAGCCACCCCTAAGGGAAATGCCACACTTAGGAGGAAATGACTATCAATCAGATGAGGTCGCATTTTAGTTCTAAAAAATATATATTTTTACTTGTTTGATTTCCTTTATTTTTGTTTTTACTCATTGTGATTTCACTTTTCTATAAATTTAATTTTAAACATTACTACCTGAACGGCTATATTATAAGTTTAATGATTTTATCGTGTGTATACTTTACTTGAGAGTTATCTATATTTTTGGAAGTATTATTTATTATAATTGCCACAAGATTGTAAAATAATTATTTGTGCATTTTTCGTATTTCTCTTCTAGTTGGTGGTGGTTGTTGTCTCATCACTAAGTCTTTGTGACTTACCCCTTCATGTTGTTTATTTTGTTCAGATTCACAGGCAACTAAGTAGCAAACTATTAGTATATTCAAACGTCGATCATATTTTTTTTGTAGGCGTATTTGATCGAGGGTCCTTTTTGTAAAGTATGTTGAGTCATGATATATTTTGAAGCTATTTTGAGTATAGAAAGTCTTTTGGGAAATGTATCAAATATTTAGATTATGCTCTTTAAATTATGACTAAGTTAGAATTTTAAACAGGAATTTTATAAATTGAAAACGTTAAAATTATAGAGGATACCTTGTCGAAATTTCGAGAAAAATTATATAACTTTTTTGAAATGGTTATTTCAAATTAGTTAATTTCTTAATTTTTAGTTAACTAGTAGTCTTGTTAAGCAAGGAGTACAACCTGTGTGCTGATCAAGGCATTTAGTTTGTAGATTGTGACAAAGTTGGTATCAAAGTTCGGTCATAGGTCCTAATAGCTGCAAGCATAGGGTGATAATAGATTTTTGTTAGTAAATTGTGTAAGCGAGCACAACTTACTTGCAATGGGCTATTAACTCTTTATGAGAGTCTCATTGTTGTCTAAATATGTGTATAAATTCATCATCAACATCTTTCCCCATTTTCTTGTCGTCTTGTTCAACTTTTGATCAATGTTCTTTGATTAGGTGATAATGCCACCAAAGACTAGGAATCCTACTATAAGGGAAAATGTTGATGAGTTAATTGCCCAAGCACAATGCGCTCGTCAACGAGGTCGTGTTTCAGTTCATGCTCAAAATCGGCACAAAGCTAATGTTGGTGGACGTGGCTTGGATGCTGATGTTGAGGTGCATATGAGGAGGCGAGGAAATCCAACCATGAAAGAGTTTGATGTTGGTCTGCAGGGATTACAATAGGTTGTGCAACAACTTTTTGGGGTTGTCGTCGGACAACAAGATAAGGGTGATCAAATACATGAAAATCTCAATGGTTACCCAGGGGGATTAAGGTTACTTTACCAGAATTCATGAAGCTTAAACCCCTTACTTTTTCTGGGTTTAGCGTGACTAAGGACCCACAATAATTCATTGATAGTCTAGAACGGCTTTGGAGAGCATTGGATTGTTCTAAGGTAAGAGTATTAAAATTGACATCATTTTAGCTAATAAGTGTGACATGTGATTGGTTTGATATAGTGTCACGTGGTGGACAAGTGGGGTCATCTCCGTTAGCATGGAGAAAGATCTCTCAGTGTTCATGACTCGTTTTCTTCTAGAGAATGTTAGCGATGGATTAGTTCATGAGTTTGAGCGATTGGAGCAAACAAAGGGTATGACAGTTTCAGAGTATAATGCTCGTTTTACACAACTCTCTAGACACGCTATTTACCATATTACTGAGGAAATGTGCGTCAAGAGGTTATTCAGAGGATTGAGGGATTACTTATTTAGTTGTGGTTGGGTCAAATGTTTCTACTTTTTTGTGGTTTTGGGTTTGACAATTTCAGATAGAGCAACGATAGAAGGAAAAATGAGGTACTAGATAAGATTCACAGAAGAAGTAAAGGGTGGAAGGATCCTATAATAACTATTTGAATCGCGAAGGTGGATCTATGTTTGGTTATCAGGGAAAATAAAGACTCAAGTCTCAAATAGGTGGTCATAGCGGGCAATCTTCTAGGATAGTGCAGAGTCGTAGATCAGATTCTGAAGCAGCGTCACAATCCGATTTCCCTAAGAGACATTCTAGTGTTTTAGCTACACGATGTTCTATTTGTGGTAGGTTTCACTTTGGAAATTGTTTCATAGATGGTAAGGTGTGCTATCAATGTGGTCAAGTAAATCACATCAGAAGGGATTGTCCCATAGACACAACACATCCATCATCTAGTTATGCATCAACACCAATAATTTTGGCATCTTCTCAGGCTCATTCTGCATCCATGTGACAAAGTGGGAATTCTTCTATTAGAGGTATAGATACATCTCATCTGGGAGGTAGAGGATTTGGTGGTAGAGGTCAAACACCAGCAGAAAGAAGTCAAGCTCGAGAGTTTGCTTTAGCTCTTTAGGATGTTCAGACATCCAATGCAGTAGTTACAAGTATATTTTCTATTTGTTTTAAAGATGCTCATGTTTTGTTACTGGAGCTACATATTCTTCTATATCCTCGTGGTTTGCTACTCGACTTGGTAAATGTTCATCTTCTATAGAAGAGGCTTTAGTTATGGCTGCACTTGTTAAAGGAAATTTGCTTGCTAAGTCAGTGTATCGTTCTTGTGATATAGCTATTAAGGGCAAGGTGTTTTCAGTAGATTTAGTAGTTATTGACTTGATATATTTTGATTTGATTTTTAGGTATGGATTGGTTGGCTTTTCATCATGCCACTTTGGATTGTCATGACAAATTGGTGAAATTTGAGATACATGGGCAATCATTCTTCTTGTTTCAAGGAAAACGTTGTTGGGTATCACATAACTATATCTCAGCCTTGAGAGCTAGCATGTTAATGAGAAGAGGTTGTCAATCGTACTTAGCCTTGGTAAGGAATACACAAGTGGTCGAAGAGAAATTGGAAAAAAATTCCAATAGCATGTGAATTTCTAAATGTTTTTCCTAAAAAACTTCCTAGGTTGTCACCTGATTGGGAGATTGAGCTCTCTATAAACTAGATTCCTAACACTTAACCCATATCCATACCTCCTTATCATATGGCCCCAACAGAACTTAAGGAGTTAAAGGAGCAACTTCAAGATCTTCTTGATAAATGTTTTATTCGCCCAAGTTTCTTCTCCTTAGGGAGCACCAATATTATTTGTAAATCAGAAAGATGGATTCATGCAGTTGTGTGTAGACTATAGATAGTTGAATAAAGTAACTATAAAGATTAAATACCATTTACCACACATTGATGAGTTATTTGATCAACTTCATGGAGTTCAATGTTTTTCTAAGATTGATATACGGTCGGGGCATCACCAGTTGAAGATTAAGGGGGATGATATAACGAAGACAGCTTTTTGTACACGTTATGGACATTATGAATTTCTGGTTATGGTTTTTGGACTTACCAATGCCTAAGCAGTTTTTATGGATTAATCATGTTTTTAAACCTTTCGTGGATCAATTCGTAATTGTGTTTATTGATGATATCCTTATTTATTTCAAGAGTAAAGAACACGAGTGACAATTGAGGTTAGCTGGATTGTGTGGCATTTTTAGGTCATGCTGTGTCTAAGAATGGAATAAGTGTTATCCAAGTAAGGTAAAAACAGTACATAATTGACCCAGATCTACCACAATAAAGCAGCTTCAAAGTTTTCTTGGTTTAGCTGGCTATTATCGATGTTTTGTGAATGTTTTCTCTAAAATCGCATCTTCATTGACTAGGTTGACCCAGAAGAAAGTTGAGTCTCAATGGACTGATGTATGTGAGGAAATATTTCAAAAATTAAAGGAGTTCTTAACGTCAACACCTATTTTGACATTATCCCTAGGTGGTTAAAGTTATGCAGATTATTGTGATGCTTTTATAGTTGGTATCGGTTATGTACTTAAGCAACAAGGTAAGGTTATTGCATATGCATATAGATAACTCAAGAGGCACGAGGTCAACTATCCTACACATGATTTGAAAATGGCTGTAATAATTTTCACTCTTAAGATTTGGAGATTTATATCGACCTTAAAATTCTTAAGTATATCTTTCAACAACGAGATTTAAATTTAAGACAAAAAAGATGGATGAAACTCTTGAAATATTATGATTACACAATCTTATACCACCAAGGGAAGACAAATCTTGTTGCAAATGTTTTAAGTAGGAAATCCATAGGTAGTATTGCTCATATAACATAAGTAAAAAGGCCAACAGTTAAAGAATTTCAAGAAATTGTTGAAAGTGGAATTCAATATAAACTTGATCATTCGAGGTTATTTTTAGCCCATGTACAAATTCGTCCAACCATAGTTGATGATATCATATAAACTTAAGGTCAAGACTCATACTTGGTGAATATGGTAAATAATGTTTACAATGGTAAAATTTCAAACTTTTGAGTTGATTTTGATGGTGTGTTGAGGCTGAAGTCTCGATTATGTGTTCCAAATGTTGGAGACTTAAGGAGAAAATTTTTAGATGAGGCTCATCATTCTTCTTATACTATTCACCCAATTTCTAATAAGATGTATCAAGACTTGAGAGAATTGTATTGGTGGAAAGGGATGAAGAGAGACGTAGCAGATTTTGTCTCTAAGTGCTTAGTGTGCCAATAAGGTTGGGTACCAAAAGCTTGTGGGGTTACTTCAACCTGTTGAAATATGCTAAACTTTATTTAGATTAAATTGCTTCTTTGCATGGTGTACTGATGTCTATTATTTTAAACCGTGGGGCCTAATTTACTGCTCAATTTTGGAAGATGTTCCAAACTTCATTAGGAACTCGTTTGAAGCTTAGCATGACTTTTCATCCTCTAACATATGGAAAGACCGTAAGAACTATACAAATCATAGAAGATATGTTTCGTGCTTGTGTTCTGGATCTTGGAGGTAGTTGGGATCAACATTTTCCCTTGATGGAATTTCCATACAATAATAATTATCAATCTAGTATTCAAATGGGTCCGTTTGAGGCCTTGGCCTTGTACGGAAGACGATGTATGTCTCCAATAGGATTATTTGACGTTGGAGAAGGTAAACTAGTTGGTACAGAGTTGATTCAATATGCCATTGAAAAAGTTGAGTTGAATCAAAATCGTTTAGTGACAGCTCATAGTAGACAAAAGTCTTATTCTGATAAGAGGTGTCGTCCCTTGGAGTTTTCAATGGGAAAACATGTATTTCTACGTGTTTCACCAATGAAACGAATTATGCGGTTTGGTTAAAAGGGAAAACTAAGTCCAAGGTTCATTGGACCTTTTGAAAATTTAGAAAGGGTCGGATCAATAGTGTATTGCTTGGCACTTCCATCGGATCTCTAAGGAGTTCATCCAATCTTTCATATTTTGATGCTTTGGAAGTATCTTCATGACCTTTCTCATGTGATTAATCATGAAGATGTGCAGTTAGATGAGAGTCTATCATATGTTGAGGATCCAATAGCTATATCAGATCACCAAGTGAGACAATTACACTCAAAGGATATTGTTTCAATAAAAGTACTTTGTTGTTGTTCATCTGCTGAAGAAACAACTTGGGAACTCGAAGAAATCATATGTGAAAAGTATTCACACTTATTTGAAACTCAAGGTCAGTAATAGAAGAAAAAAAATTAAAAAAAATCGAGGAGAAATTTTCATAAGGGGGGAAGATTGAAACACATCGTTTCAATTATTATTATTATTATTATTATTATTATTATTATTATTATTATTATTCTTCTTCTTCTTCTTCTTCTTCTTCTTCTTCTTCTTCTTCTTCTTCTTCTTCTTCTTCTTCTTCTTCTTCTTCTTCTTCTTCTTCTTCTTCTTCTTCTTCTTCTTCTTCTTCTTCTTCTTCTTCTTCTTCTTCTTCTTCTTCTTCTTCTTCTTCTTCTTCTTCTTCTTCTTCTTCTTCTTCTTCTTCTTCTTCTTCTTCTTCTTCTTCTTCTTCTTCTTCTTCTTCTTCTTCTTCTTCTTCTTCTTCTTCTTCTTCTTCTTCTTTTAAAGTCACAAATTAGTCTCCATAAATCATAAACTCATAGGAAAAATATACATTATCTAAGCAAACTTTCTCACATTTTCCAAGTTCTTGGGTATAATTTTCAGATTAGGGTTTGTGCTCTAAGGAAGAAAAAATGTACCATTTCTTGAAAGTTTTTTACTGATACTCTTTGAGGTAAATACACAACTCTTATGTTAGGATGAATTTGTAGAAAAAAATGTAGTTTGTTTAAACATCTTATTTTTGTGTTTAAAGTAGATTTAAATGATTTTAATGGTTTCCTAGAGTTAGCAAAAGTCTAAAATAATTTTTCTAAAGTCTTGAGAACATTTTCATACTCAGATTTGTCAGCTGAGGTCCTGCCGACTACTTTGGGAGTTGTTGGCGAACAAATTTAGGCGATTCTCCATAGTTGTGAGTAGACGATGATCAATGTCATATTTTTATTATGCTATAATTATTATTTTGAACATTTTCTATGTTAATGTATTTATTTATAAAAAAAAATTGTGAAACACAACCTTTGAATTTTTCTCCATTTCATTCTTTATTTATTTTCACAGTCTTTGTTATATAATATATTTGTAGTTTGATTTAATTATAAGTTATAAAATATTAAAATATCGAATTGATGTATAATTGAATATGTTTTCCATGAGTTACGACGAAATGCGAGATTATTCTTAAATATGTGGTTTGGAAATTGTTGTTATAATTATGAAATCGTTAATGGCGGTATGTGCACCTAGTTACAGCGTTTTGATTAGGGAGAGTTACCCATTAGATGGAGTCGCCCAGTGAGTGTTGTCATCTGTAGGAGGAGAGGGTTATCAACGAGGTGTAACCTAGTTACATCGTTTTGATTTGGGAGAGTTACCAATTAGATGGAGTCGCCCCAATGAGTGTTGTCATCTGTAGGAGGAGATGGTTATCAACGAGGCGTAAGCTCCCTAATTGATGTGTGATGATGCGTTGCAGGATTGAGAGGAGAAAGGTATTCGTTAGATGAAGCCACCCCTAAGGGAAATGTCACCCTTATGAGGAAATGATTATCAATGAGATGAAGTCGCTTATTGATTCTCAATAATTTATATATATTCACTTGTTTGATTTCTTATCTTTTTTGTTGTTGCTGATTGTGATATCACTTTTCTATAAATTGGATTTTAAATATTTCTACCTGAACGACTAAATTACAAGTTTAATAATTTTATCATGTGTATACTTTACTTAGAGTTATCTATATTTTTGGTAGTATTGTTTAATATAATTGTCACAAGATTGTAATATAATTGTTCGTGTCTTTTTCGTGTTTCCCTTCTAGTTGGTAGTTGTTGTTTTCTCTTCACTAAGTCTTTATGACTTACCCATTCATGTTGTTAGGGACATAACGTTATGACTGAGTTAGAAGTTAAAACAAGAATGTAATAAATTGATTTAGAAGTTTAAACAGGAATGTTACAAATTGAGAACGTTAAAGTTACAGACGATACTTTGTTGACATTTTGAGAAAAATTATATAATTTTTTTGAAATGGTTATTTCGAACTAGTTAATTGTTAGTTAGCTAATAGACTTGTCAAGCTAAGAGTATAATTTGTACGCCGGTTACGACATTTAGTTTGTGGGTCGTGACAAATCCCTTAATATTAAGCACCTACTAAAATAAATTTTATAAACCTCTGACTAGGGGTGAGAATAGGCCAGACCAGACTTTAAAAAGTCTGAATCTAGCCTACGATTAATTTATTAGGTCTAGATTTTTTTTTCGGTCTGACCTGACCTTTTTAAAATTCTGGTCTGAAAGTCTATTTAAAATCCTTTTCAAATATCATTTAAACCCTAAAGATTTTTAGTTTCAATGAATATATTTTTTCCTAAAACAAATGCACCTAATGAGAGGACTCATAGAATAAATAATAATAAAAAATAACATTAATAAATAATAAAATATATATAGACCGTCCCTAGCTCTGACCTATTATCTCATTATTTTTTGTGGGCTTTGAGGGGACTCATAGACCCAATGTTTTGTTAATTGAAATATTTTTAAATAAAAAAAATTGAAATTTATTTTTCTCAAATAAATATCGTATAAGTTTTTCAAAAAAATTTAAAATAGTTTTTTCTTGAAAATTTTGATTTTTTTTAATAAAAAAATTTATAAATAATTTGTTATCAGAAAAAATATTTTGAAACTTTTTTTGAAAAAAATATCAATATTTTTTTTGAAAAAGTGACCAAAAATCCACAAAATTTTAAAGGTTTTTATTTTGTTTTAGAGACTCTTGTTTTTTAGACTTTTCAAACTATGAAATTTTTTTTCCCCTCCAACGTGCGAAACGAGACCAATAATAAGTGGGATTATGAAATTGATAGGTCTACTGACAACATGGATTGTATACACAATAACACAATGCTGGCAAAACGACATAATTAGCAAATTGCAACGGGTTTCCATCAAATGATGCACCTTCCAGATTGCCAAGATCATTGCAAAGATTGTCAAAGTTGGCATGAAAAATTGTCCACACTTCAGAGTATAAAAACATGAGATTTCACACCAGACAAAGTTCAGCAGTAAGAATTATTTGATCAAATGTATACTAATATATTTGGGTATATTAAATATAATTCATAATAAGTCTTAATTATAGGCTACCAAGATAAATCCATAAAAGTTTTTAGTGCCAAATGTTTTCAATCTCGGAAATAAAGTATTGAAATAAGCAAAGCAGTGGAATTAGAGTTTGGTCATAGAGCTACGGAGGCTTTAATTAACGAAGAAACGATTGAAAGTGAAAACAGTTATTCCCTGAGCCTGGAAATGAAAGAAAATATATACTATTGTTAGAAAGAATTCAAAACACAAATTTCCAAACAACTATAAGGTACATGAAAAAAAGTAAACATGAGATGAATGTGTTCTTATACTACAAAATACATTTTAGCATAGAAGCTAAGTAGACAAGTAATTAAAACTGATGCTCAAAACGGTTGTAGGCGCTATCTGTCATCATTGTGATCGGAATATCTATCATATGTCCATTACAATTTATGAAATCTAAAATCAAACACAAATTCACTAACAATAAGTAAACTTAACAGATACCTATATGGAAAACTCTGATATAATACAGGAGTAGCATTAAGAAAATGCTTTCAGAACTCCTTGTATGCAGACACATTTCATCATAGATTTTCATATATGGTGCCAACTGGTGTCAAATGTCGATGCATATGGAGAAATAGGATGACTGAAATTGAGAAACATGGCAATACAAAAAGGTTTTGATAGTGATAACAATAACATAAGTGAATTTTACTGATGCACAATATGTTACAATATGTTAAGAGAATGATACACAAACAATTTCTCAAAAAGATAACTAATTTGGTTTGTTTTTGAAATAGGTACTAGGAGCTACTTGAAATATCAACTAAAGCCAGATAAGGCCAAAACACACACATACTATAAAAAAACGTCATAACAGATAAGGCCAGGCTTTAAAATGTGTTAACAGATAAGGCCAGGCTCTAACATATCACAATCCCAAGAAGGGTATTGAAACACAGCAAGTCACTAAAAGCAACATGGAAACAATGTAACAAGCCAGCAATCATTGTATCACTCATTACACTTCAATCAAGATACTAGTAGTATGCTAACTAAGCCTGAAAGAAATGTTCCAACTTCAATTTATGCCAAAGAGAAAAAAAACTTATTCAACTTTGCTCTATGAAATAATGGGAGATATGACATGTAGTAAAATTCTCATGACTATTAAGAGAACGTTTTGAAATTTCACCACGACATCGAACTTTGTCCTCAAAGAAGAAAAACAAACAGAAGCATATAAAATAATAGATTTCAAGATATTCTATGCACAACAATAACCCGGTTTCAACCAAGAATTAGACCGAAGCCAATAAATTTATTGTGAAATGACAAGAATTTATTCATCGGACATTTGCTGGTAGGAACTCTGTGATGATGGAGTTTTTATTTTCTTGAAGAATTCTGAACCCTAACAAAGTAATTAACAAACACACGCCAGTTATAACTATTTGTAGAAAAACAATATTCAAATTATATCTAAAAATATATTTTATGACTTTTCTTTTAGAGTATATCTTTATGAAATTGTTTTTTTTTTAAACAATTCAATGAAATTATTTTGATCAGTTCATATTTTATTATCTTATATCTAAAAGTTAAGTCTTTACATAAAATAAAATTAAAAAAATATCTTAAATTGAAGGTAATTTTGTAAATTTATTTTCATATTTCATCTATTTTTTATTTATTTATTATCTACTTCAACAAAACTATCATTGTATCTCTCTTATTTTAAAACATAAAATATCAAATTGTCACTTAAAAATTAAAATAAAAAACCAACTAAAAAAATGAAATAAATGACATTAAATTAAATTAAGAGATATAATTTTTTAATTTCTTTTATATATATATATATATAATAATTAATTATATATATTAAAATAATAGTGATAAATTATTAAAATATTCTTAAATCATATGTTTTGAGTATTTTTCGTCTTTCACTTCTCTATTTATGTACTTCTATTATACTTGTTTTGTAGTCTTAATTTATAGTCGACCCAACAAACTCAAATACTTTTATTACCAACTCAACTATTAACTTTTTCATGTTAATCATCGATATATGATATAGTGTGATACTATTTTTTAATTGTGAATTGTTTTAATTAATATGTGTATTTTTGAGGAGTAACACGATATTTAAACATAAAAAAAAATTGCAGTTTTTCAAAAAGAATTTTTTTGACAAAGATGAACATTATAAAATGGATATATTTTATTTGATTGAATTGTGTGAATTGTGAAAATTGTGTGACTTGTGAAAATTGAAATTCTAATTTTTTTTCTACTTGTCTACTATGTATGAATTGTGTGATACTCTAAAAAAAAACTATATGACTTTTAAAAATTTCAATTATAATATTTGAGTTAATATTTGTTGCTCCCCGACTCCCCAAATATTTTGTGCAAGATCCACCACTGTTTATCTCCTTCATCCATATAAATACCTTTTAGTCGACGAAGGCCAAACTTTAGTACCAGTTGCTCGAAAATTCTATTATTACACGAACGAATTTGTTGAATATTGATCTCACCGCTCTATTATAGAACATGAGTGAAAAAGAATTTTGAAAAAATATATTTTGTTCAATCTTCTTTTAATATACCATTTCTTGAACTGAATAATGTATTCAATATTATCTTCATTAAATGATTATTGTATACATTCTTTCGATATATAAACCATAATTTTCTTGTATGCGTTTAATGAAAGACCTTAACCAAACACAAGATTTAATGAAGTTGCTACTATAGTATGTTTATCTCCATGATATGGCTATACCTCCACTTTATAAACAAATAACTTGTCTATGATCTACCATTTCTAACAAATAATTTGCACATTTTGGAATAGACACATATACATGGTACTTTTAAGGTAATGAAAGATACATTTAACTTTGTTCCAATGTCTCCGTATAGGGGAACAACTATATATCTTAATAATAGATGAATAGATATATCATGATGTGTATAATTAGCAAGATATATTAGTGCTCCAATCGCACCAACATATGGTACTTCAGAACTAAATAGCTCTTCATTCTCTCATTGGGATATGAAAGGGTCTGCTACATAAGTTTCTTGATGCACAAAAATTATATTTTTCGAATGCTCAAGTTGTAATCCCACACAAAACTGTCTTTTTCAAATCTTTCATTTTGAACTCTTTCCTCTAAGCAATCTATGGCTTTTGGAAACTTTTCAGGAGTTACAATAATATTTATGTCATCACATAGACAACAATTATGGCAAGTTCATTTCTCAATCTTTTCATAAAAAATACATGACAAATAGAATCATTTTTATATTCCTCCTCAAGAAAACATTCACTGAGACAATTATAACATGTACGTCTAGATTGTTTTAGCCCATAGAGAGACTTGTTCAATTTTATGGAGTGGTCTTCCTGAGATCTTGGACTATTGGCAGCATGCAAATTAAATCCTTCAAGAGCTTCATATAAATGTCACTATCAAATAGCAAGTAAGTTATACTAACATCCATCATGTGCAAATTTAGTCATTTGTGTACTAATAGTCTAATTAAGTATCAAAAGATAGTTGTATCAACTACAGGTGAATATATCTCATCAAAATCAATCTCAGGTCTTTGCGAAAAACCTTGAGAAACTAGTCTTGATTTGTATAGACTTCAATTCCATCTTTCCATTTTTTCCAATTCTCACTTTGTCCAAAATCTTTGATTGACCTTGGTTCTTGATTCTTGGTATCATTTATCAAATTTAGTGATGTATTATATGCAAAAATATCATCAATATTAACTTCATGTTGGTTCCATTGTATTCCATTAGTGGCAAAGTTTATTGAGATCCCTTAATTCTTCTGAAATGGAATTGAAAATCAATTATGTCAAACCACTCTTTTGAAATTTTCATATTCTCGCTTAAGCTAATTTTTTCTTTTAGCTTCTTTTCTTGTTTGAGGATTTTTTTTCATCTTTGGAATCAAGTTGTCTGTCACACTTCAAACACAATTGGGAATCATTTGTATCTTGGTTAACTTTGCAAATGAGTTATGCTTTGAACTTCTAGTTTACATTGCTTTATATGATGATCAATATAAGATAATAATATGTTTCAAGTAATTCATTTGAACTTCTGATTCACATTTTCATTTGCTTATTCCCTCTCATAATGCTAGGAAAATTAATTTATCAATTGATAACCAACCTAATAGACTATAAGCAAGTCTTTAATTATTTGCTTGTAATACTTTATAATAGATGGAGATTCATATCAAGAATATTTTTCCAATATTCTTTTTGGCTTGATGTGAATCATATCTCAATATACGTGATTGCATATTCCCAAAGTAGAATTTAGAAGTTATGATCTTATAAGTATCATTCATACGCTTAACTTTAGACGTCAAAAGAATTGATTTTTAAGTCCATGTGTTTTTTTTTGTACAATACATATGCTAAAGATGTTCAATATCATAATTGCCATACGATACTTATAAAATGCTTTCGGTAAAATTTAGAAAATGACCACTTAATCAAATCACTTGATAAAACAATCTCACAAACTTTTGCAATAGACATACATACATATGACCATTTTTTTGATGTATCAATTTAAGTCAGAAAATATGTAACTGGTCCACATGATCATGATATGTGTACTGACTCACAAATATCAACTTACATACATTTTAAAAATGTGAGAAACTAATTTATTCCCACTAACAATTTCCATTGGGAACGATGTTAAAAAATTATTAGATTAAAGAAACTTTTGGCTCTTCAATACATACACATATAAATATAAATTTATAATTATGGTACAACCGGTTTTGTCAACAATAAACTTTAATATTATATGTAAATTTCATATTTACAAGGATATGTATTTTAGATGTTCTAATCATTTTGAATCAATAATAAAACACTCACTTATAGGAATAAAGTTCAATTGATCATGTAGTATTTCACTTTATTTTTTGCTACTTCAATAACATATTCAAGGAACATAAATAATTTTCTTTCAATTTTTTCTGTTACAAATCATACTAAGATCAAATAGATCTTATATATTTCAATCAAAGATATAAAAGTCTATTTATTCGAGGATCCAACCACTAAGCGGTGATCAAGAAAATCATATTTTGAGGAATCCAATATGGATGCTTTAATATTAATTTTTTTGTAATCATACATGTCATTTTTTGAGTAATCATACATGGATGCTTCAATATCAAAATTTTAAATTCTTCAAGAATTATATAATACATATAACTTTGTGCAATTTCCTAAAACTAACTTTGAGTAATTCTTCATGCATGCAAAAATGTTGAACTATTTAAGAATTAATTGAGAATTCTCGATTTTTAGCTCTTCGAGAACTATATAATAAATTTAACTTTGTGCAATCCTATACTAAATTCTTTCGAAATTCGTAAGAGTATATATTGATTCGTTTTTTGACTTATTTATTTGTATAATCTTTCATGGATGCATGAATATTGAATTCTTCTAAAATTCACAATAATACGATTAAGTTTTTAAGTTCTTCAAGAACTTTCTAATCGATTTAAACAATATGCAAAATAATAAATATGATTGTAATCTTTCATGGATACATGAATATTGAATTTTTTTAGAACTCGTTGAAAGTAAATAAATATGATATTTACTGCAACAAAAATAAAGATAGATAACTAATATTAAAATTATGAAAGATATATAATTATTAAATTTATAATTCTTAGAATTTCATATCAATAATATATTGTGAGTAGAGATAAATGAAAAAAAAGAGAGAGAGAAAAAATTATTGAATAATATTTTTCTAATATCTTACCATACTATTTATAGACACAAGAAAGAGACATTCAGTGTGTCTAACCCAATATTCATAACATTTAGCACATATTTAGCTTTTTTTTTCTAATGATTTTGTTATCTTAATTACAGCTATGGTAATTTGTTGTCTTAAGGAGGCCTTTGTCCTCTAAGAGTATGACGTTTATTTCTCATGCAATATAATTAGGGTTAGGGATTTTGTACCGTGCACCTCCTATTTTATCTCCCACCCTCCAAATTGTTTTAAATATTATTTTGTCCTTGTTTAATTTGTATAAAAATATGGAAAAATTTACTATTTTAGTTTCCCACCCCACATTCCAAAATTATAAAAAATTTCTTAACTTTTAAAAATTTAAATAATATCAAGTATTTTAATTTATTAGAAAATTTTGTGAAATTGGAAACTTTCAAAATGTAATTATGCAAAAAAAAAAAATTACTAATTTTGAAACTTTAGAAAAATACTAAACTTTAGAAATGAAATATTTTAAAAATTTTCAAAACTTTGGATGAATACGAAGTTTTTGAAGAGTATTATCTTATAAAAGTCTCCATTCTACCACAAAATCCTTTATATTTTAGATGCGCCATGATAAATAAAAAATAAATAAAATCTTTACTTTTTCAACAGGATAAAATCAAAAAAAATTGAAGAAAAAAAACAAATCTTTTTAGATACGGGTAGATAAAAAGAAATTTCCCGTAAATTTATGGATCCATTAACAAACTTTATCTTGGTATCGTTAAAAAACCAATACATATATATACCTATAAAAGCGAATAAATCTTACTTATCTTCCACATACACCAAACCCATATTTTCTTTCTGCTAATACCTCAATCAAATTGAGATCAGTGCTGTGATCAACCATGTCTACCGAACTCTTTTGCTCTAACATTCATTCTCACTCCAACACTGTTTTCATTAACGCTTCTCTTTCGTAAGTTCTTTTCATCTTTCTTTTTTGCGGTCTTCAATTCTTTATCTGTTTATCTTCTTGTTCTGTTTTTCTTGCATGGAAGATTATAAATTTGATTCATTGAAAATTTAGGTTTCTTTTAATTCATGCCGTTTATATGACCAATAACTGTGAGGGATGTTTCTTGTTATTTATTATTTATGAAAACTGGACAATCATTCAAGTACTATACTTTTTGGTCTTAATTGAAACTTTGGTGTAACTTACATGTGTTGATTTTTATTTTTGACGTGAATCTTGGAAGCCAAGTTTCTAGCTTGTGGGGTTATTTAATTAAAATAAAAATTACATGAATTAATTAATTGTTTTTACACGGATGGGGTTTTTTTAATTTTGTTTAAAACTGATTAATCTCATGTTGTATGTGTATAAATTCGGTAGTTCCCTCTACATGTAATGTTATTGACTTATTGTTAGCTCCCTTAATAAAATACTACTATATGTTTCTTAATTTTATGGTAAAATATATTATGTCATTCTCTTTTAAGTTAGATGAACATAATAAATTAGTACTTTATTATGTTTGTAATATACATACGTTCTTAATGTTAAATCAGCTAAATTAAAATTCAATTTTTTTTTTAATAAACTTACCAAATTTTAGACCACAAATCCCAAATTTCTTATTAACACATTTTTACCCAATTCAATATTTAGATCACTCCTTGTGTTTCTTACTTTTGATCCCTTTGGATTATATATACAATCATTTGTTCTATTTTGTGTGTCATCCTTTGAAGCAATAAATAGTCAAATAAGATATGATTTGCTTTAATTTTCCTATATGTAATTTTCCACTAACCTATGTATGTGTCACTTTTATTATTTCCAAAACTAGCAAAATGCATAACAAAGCAAGTGAAAGAGGAGAACCATTGTTGGAGAAATTGATGAGAAAGAGGATACAAACTCACGAAAATGCTGTAGAGAGCAAATCATTTAAGAATTCCAATAAGAAACCTCCAATTTCACTTAAAAATAAAGATGCAAAAGAACTCTTAAACGAGAACAAATGCAAATCAACTAATACACATTCTAATAAGAAGATGTGTTATTGTTCACCAACAACTCATGAAGGTTCATTCAGGTGCAGACTCCACCGAATTAATGCAACAAATAAATCAACAACTGAGAAGAACAATGTAATGAGATGTTCCAAATTTAAACCTCATTTGTCAAGGTTTGGTAAAGTTGCTGCTTCTACTCAAGTTGCATCACATGATAGCTTAATGCAATTATCTGGATTGGAATCTTCTTAGAAAAATTAGCTTATTTGCATTTTGCAAGTTGTGTAGGCTGTATTTTTTTTTTTGGTTTATATGAAATATAGAAATAGTTAGTAGCAGTAGGTTTAATAGGATCTTCATTTAACTTTAATTTTTTATTTTTTTTTTACTATTTTTGTATATAAATGTGATTAGATTTGAACTTGAGATAGTTTTATGTGAATCCCCTCAAGTTTTATGGAGTTACGGAGAATTTGAATCATAAATTTTTACTTCTATTTTTTATTTGTTCTTTTTTCTTTTAGTATGAACTCTTACCTTTAATGACTAATAATGAGTTTTTTATTGTCATTTTTCTCCCCCAATAAAATAAACAACTTCAAAGAATTTCTATCATCTCAAAAGGAAGGTCCAATTTTTATTGTTTATAAACAATACTTCTTTAAAGAGATTTTTTGACTTTGTTCTCCAAAATATTAGATCAATAGATTGATTAGCTATTAAAGATGATTATGTTGGGTTGTAAATTTTTTTTAGTTTTCTAATTTAAGCAATATTTGTTTGATTTCGTAATTTAAATTCCTGGTCTTCACAACTAATGCATTTTGCCACTTTTATAGGAGCATATAAAAATGCACAATCCTTTTCTTTCTCTGTTTCCTTTGTTAGGGATAAATTTCTTGACAACTTGTATCTTAGAAACTTCATTTAAATGATAAGATTTATTTGAAGCTTTTATCATTTAAAATAGTTATTAGAAGCTTTTGCATGTTTGTTCTATTATTAATTTAATAAAGCTTTGGGAGTCTACGAATATCTTCTTCCTTAATATTAGTCCAAATAAAAATATGTTTGAAATTGATAGAGTTAAGTGGAGTTTGGAAGAAAATAAAGGGATTTTATAAATAAATAAAAAACTTACATCATGAAATAATTATCGTTTATAATCATACCCCTGTTATTTATAGGAGTTTGATGAAAATATCACATGATTTTATCGGAAAAGAAATATGAACCGTTAATTTGGTAGAATCATAGTAACCCGTGATTTTATGGTTATAATTATAGGGTTTTACTCTCGTCTCAACATATTCATCGAGAATTAATAAATTGTTAAAATCTTTGAAATGGCAAAATCTTCATCCTAACATTTTCATGGAGAGTTCAAAAATTGCTAAAATCTTGGCAATTCTTTTTTATCTTTCCATTTTTTTTAATTTGATTGATCTTACCTTACAACTGAGTAATTAAAACTTGTTTGACATGGTAACAATTTTACTTTTTTATTTATCTAAAATAAAAATTTTACTTTAAAGTGTCGGTGAAAATTGAAAGTAGTCCCTCCATTTTGTTTGTCCCCAGTTTTAATCCTCCAAATAGAATTTGATGTGAAATCATGATGAGTTGTCATTTTTTTTAATGACGTGGCAGACGCTTACGTGGAATAAACTTATTATTATATTATTTTTGATTAAAAAACATAATATTTATTTTCAAAAATCATTTTAATAATAGTGAAATATTTTTAAAAATATAATTAAATTATTAAAATTATATTAAATTAAAATGATGCTGCAGAACCCTAACAATAATCAAAAGCCCCAAATAATCCAAACCCTAATCGTTCCTCTTTTTGACAGTCTAATCAACAGCCTGGAAATGGGTGTTTGTTTCCATTGCAAAAAATCACACTAAAAACTTCAACTTTATGCAATTTTCAGTAATGGGTTTCACGTAATCTCATTTTTTTTCCACACTTTCATCTTAATTTCTTCAACATTTTTCTACCACATTATTCAAACACACACTACTATTTACAAGGTTAGTGTACATTGAATTTGGTTTGTGTTGTAAATATTTGAGAAACCATTGTGTTTTGTACATTTAATTTGATAGATCCGAGGTTGTTTTTGTTTTTGTTGTTGTTGTTGTTGCATGTTGTGTCTTTTTTTCTTCTATTTTGTGGCTTATGGCTTGGTGTTGTTGAACAAGATTTGAGAGAGAAACTAAACAACGATGGTGACTGTGAAAGTGAAACCTGTTTTGGTTGTTGTTGTTATTTCATTTTTTATAAATGCTTCATTTGCATTATACACTCCACATGATAATTATCTAATTGCTTGTGGTTCTTCAAAAAGTATCAACTTTCAAGATCGTGTTTTTGTTCTTGATTCACAACATTCTACACTACTGTTGAAAACTGGAAATTCTATTGGTGTTGTTGCTAATTCTAATTCTTCAAGTAGTGTTCCATCACCCATTTATCAATCAGCTAGGGTTTTCACTGAAAAGGGTTCTTATAGATTTGAAGTTCAACAAGGCAGACATTGGGTTAGGCTTTATTTTTATCCTATTTTAAACTCGATCCATAATTTGAGTTCAGCTTCTATAACTGTTGTTAGTGATGATTTTGTTCTAATGAGAAACTTCACTTTTAGGAACTATAGGGTTTGGATGATTTACGGCTTTTGATTATTGTTAGAGTTCTGCAAAATCATTTTAATTTAATATAATTTTAACAATTTAATTATATTTTTAAAAATATTTCACAATTTTCACCTATAATAGGGGGATCAAAAGTGCAATTAAGCCAAAATTATTTAAGCAAAAATACACGAATGTTTTTTAAGTTTAGTTTATTTTTCTTTTTGGTTATTTAAGTTTATTTTTTTTATTTGGCCATTTAAGTTTTACACCATTAATTTTTAAGATATATTTAATTATGCATGCAGTCTTTTAAATTTAAAACATTTCTCGAATTACTGTCATAAAATATTAAGATCTAATTGAAAAATCATAACAAGTTAAGTGTTTAAGTTACTTTGTATGTGAAAAAAGTTATCAATATTAATTATGTTGATAGACCTTTATTATTCTTTTTGTACCATTACAATTACTCGTAAAAAAGATTGTTAAGAAATAATTGTCCCTTCCAATTTTTAATGTACACAATTATATCATTTAATTAATATTATTTGCATAATTTCCAATGCAATATCTTTATGATACATTTATTATATTAATAATGTACGAGTAGTTAATAAAGTTAATTTGATAAAAGTAGTATTTTTTTCTTTTATATATTTTTATTAATATGTTTGAAAAGATCAAATGACTCAATTAGTTTGGTACGGATGGAGTAACTTGTTTTTAAGGTTATATGTGTGTTTAAATTGTTATAGAGAAAATCAAGAAATATATATCATTTATAAGACTTTATGAATGTTTTTTCTCTTAATGAATAGTATGATAGACATATTGTTGTACGATTTAACAGAGTTTCAAACGATCAGAAACTGTTAATTGAACTAATTATTGTCGAAATTGTGATAAAAGACTTACAATACAAACATATATACCTTAAAGAAGAGAAAATGAACTTAAAAACCTAAACGGAAATTGAATTAAACTTAAAGGACCATGTGTATATTTTTGCCTTTTATTTATTAGTGTCAAATATTTGTCCTTTTTTTTCCTTCAATTTATCAATAATAAATATTTATTCAATGTTTTTTTTTTGAATTTTTATCGGTACAATTATTTGACGTATGTTTTTTTACGAATCAATGATAAATATTTGTTCTTTAATTTTTTATATTTATCACTAAGAACTATTTGTTCCATACTTTTTAAAATATTATTCAATATGAAAAATATGTGTCTTGTGTTTTCCTTAATATTTATTATAGACAAATATTTGTCTTGTGGTTTTATATGTATTCTTGCCAATATATTGCTCCCGTTATTTTTAAAAATTTATTAATTATTTGTGTAAAAAGTTAATGAAAAAATTTAACCCTAAAAAGGAGAGATGAAAAAAATTGAAGATACTTTTTACTTGTAGTTTTTGTTTTTTTGTTTTTTGAAAAAATGATAGCTTGTTTTCTTACATTGATAATAGAGACCAATTCTGGGGCCATATTTTTGGGGGAAATTAATCTTTTATGATCTTTTAATTAATTATATTTTTTTTGACAAAGTTAAATATATTTTTGTCATTATAAAATTGAAACTTTCTAAATTTTGTCATAAATAATTGGTATTTGTTAAAATAGTACTCAACATTAAAAATATGATAATAAAGCAAACGAAAGTATGAATCTATATTACCATGTAGATTTTTTAGTTCAGGTGATATCCATGTGGCAATTGAATCATTAATTTTATAATTTTTATATTATTCAAAAAAATTTACTCAATTATTAAAATGAAACCATTATTTTATAAAAATATAATTATTTAACTAAACCAATTAATAAAAAACAAACCTTTCGAAAAAAATAATAGAAAACAAAACAAAACCCTTATTCGTAACAAATAATTTTCCATTAGTACTTACCATCACTCCTGATTCATAATCTTAATCTATTTTTTCAATCTCGATCTCTTGCAATTTCTCCCACTGTTAAAAAAAATTAACTAAGAAAATATATCGTTACTCTTTTAAATCAGATACTTTAAGTTTAGTTTACTTTTTTTTTTCGGTCCTTTAAGTTTTTGTTCACTTTTCTACTTATGTCTTTTATTTTTATTCTTTTTAATTACACTTGTTTGCACTATTAATTTTTAAGATATATTTAATTATATTTGTAATTTTTGAAGTTTAAAATTTTTATCAAATTATTATCATAAAATATTTGAAATATCGCAAAAAAATATCCAAATTACTTTGCATTTGAAAGAAGTTACAAAAATAAATTATATTGATCAACCTTTATTATTTATTCTCTTTGCTTAAAAAAATTGCTCCTTTCAACTTTCAATGTACTTTTTTTTATTGTATCATTTAATTAATATTATTTGCATCATTTCCAATGCAATATCTTTCACTATGCATTTATTATATTAACAATTAACCAATAGTTAACAAGATTAATTTTGTAAAAGTAGTATTATCTTTCTTTTATACATTTCTTTTAATATGCATAAAAATATCAAATGACTTAATTATTTTGGGACGTGGAGAGCACCTTATTTTTAAGGCTATATTGTTGCAATAATTGGTAGAATTTCAAATGATCAATTAAACTAATTGAGATAAAAGGATAATAATGCAATTATAATGTAACTTAAATAATCAAATGGAGAGAAAATAAACTTAAAAAAACTAAACAGAAACTAAGTTAAACTTAAATGATAATAAATTTATTTTTTTCTTTTATTTATTAATAACAAATATTTATTTAATGTTTTTTTAATTTTTATCTGTAA